>ML664174.1:17019226-17415607 GCA_007570785.1 Antilocapra americana | reverse complement strand
GGGTCATATGGCAGGTCTATTTGCAGCTTTTTAAGGAACCTCCACACTGTTTTCCATAGTGGCTGTACTAGTTTGCATCTACAATTGCTTCTTAACTTGAGTGTATTTTTGCCTCTTTCAACCCAGTTCTCTGAGGTACCAACCAGAGAGATTAAAAATAAATAACAAATTATTTATGTCACTTCTCTGCTTAAAATTCCTTAGTAGCTTCCTATTTCTTCTGGAATAGAATCTGAATGCTTGACCTAAAAGTTATGTGTAATTTGTCTACTGCACTCCTCTGACATCATTTCGTACCATGATCCTCTCTCATTCACTGCTCCATGAACACACTGGCCTTTCTGTTACTCAGATGCACTGAACCTTCTTCTGCCTTTGGGCATTTTCCTTCACCATTTAGGAATTCCATTTCGTCATTTCCTTACAGCCACCTCATTCTCATCCTTCAGGTCTTGGCTTAAATCTTACTTTGCTAGTGGGCCTTTTCTGACCATCCCCTCTTAGTTAGCCTCTCTTAGTTACTCTCTATTATCTCAACTGGACTTTCCTTCCTAAAGCTTATTACAGTCTGTGAATAATCTTATTTATTTGGCTATTTATTTGACTATGTGAGCAGGAACATTATCTGTCTCATTCATTAGCATAATACCTATGACAGATTCCCTGGTGGCTCAGATGGTTCAGAATCTGTCTGCAGTGCAAGAGATGCAGGTTCAATCCCTGGGTTGGGAAGATCCCCTAGAGAAGGGAATGGAACCTGCTCCAGTATTTTTGCCTGGAGAATTCCACGGACAGAGGAGACTGGCAGGCTACAGTCCATGGGGTTGCAAAGAGTCGGACATGACCAAGTGACTAACACTTTCATTTTTATCACAGAGTTGGTACTTTGTAAATATTTCTTGAATAAATGTTTTTAGAAATGATACTATTCTAGAGCTTTTTCAATATTGGTTTGTTTTTAGCCTGCTCAGAGATTTTCTGTCCACACCTGTTATTGATTTCCAAGCAAGACAAAGCAAAGTATTAAGTGCCCAAGTATCATATTCTGCATGAAGCTTGAAAGTACTATATTTAGAAAAAGTTGGCAAGCATAAGCTTTCAAGTCCAATTCAATTCTGGTGTAGTAAAAGTACTAATGGAGACAGTGGGCTGTAGTTGATCTCTGAACAGGGAGTTTCTGACCATTTGCATTATAGATGTCTGTTAATAAACAGGCAGTGCTAGGAGAATAAGATATAGCAAATAAAATTTAGTAGATTGAAGAAGACTGACTCTTTTAGCCAACCTGACTTGAATCTCTTTGTTATGAAGAATATTGATCATAAATCCAATTTGATTTGGCCCATCATATCATTAAGGACTAGCCTTGTAAATGTCTCTAGACAGCTAGTCTTACTTATGATCAATTAGACTTCTACTATAAAATTCTTTAAGGTAAACAAATATTAAGTAAAGATTATGGTTTAGTTCCTTACTCTAGGCCAGTAAATATAATTCTGTCAAGTTCATGCCCAGGTTATATCCAAATCTGTGATTTGATTCTTGACTCACAGCATTGTCACTGTAATATAGTTGTCAGACCTAATGGAATTTGGCCAAAATGATGCTAGCAATGTAATATTTTTAAAAAAATATTTTTATAAATTTATATACAGTAAAACTGATGTTTTTGTATGTACAGTTTTATAGATTTTAACATATGTAAAAATTTATATAAGTAGTCCCACAGTCAGGGTACATATGGTTGGTTGCACCACCCCAAAATTTCCTTTGTGTGGCTCCTTTTCAGTCACAACCTCCCCTCCTCCCAGCCACTGGTAACCACTGATGTGTTCTCAGTCACTGTAGTTTTATCTTTCTGAGAATGTCATATAAATGAAATCGTGCAGAACATAAATTTTTGGCACTGGCTGCTTTTTAAAAAAATTCAATTGGAATATAGTTGATTTACAATGTTGTGTTACTTTCAGGTGTACAGCAAAGTGATTCAGTTATATGTATACATATATTAATTCTTTTTCAGATTCTTTACTCATATCAGCTCAGTTCAATTCAGTCACTCAGTCATGTGTGACTCTTTGTGACCCCATGGACCAAAGCATGCCAGGCCTTCCTGTCCATCACCAACTCCCAGAGTTTACTCAAACTTTACCCACATAGGTTATTATTTATATTACCATATAGAATATTGAGTAGAGGTCCCTGTGCTACGCAATGGGTCCTTGTTGGTTATCTATTTTATATATAGTAGTGTGTGGATGTTAATGCCAAGCTCCTAATTTATACCTTCCCCCTATGTTTTCTCTTTGGAAACTGTAAGTTTGTTTTTTAAATCTTTTATTCCTCTTCTGCTTTGTATCATGTTTTAAATTATATGTGTAGGCGATATCATATGATATTTGTCTTTCTCTGTCTGACTTCACTTATTTTGTTCTTTTTTATGGCTGAGTAATAGTCGTGTGTGTATGTGTGTGTGTATCACATCTTCTTTATCCATTTTTCTGTTGATAGACATTTAAGTTGCGTACCATGTCTTGGTTATTGCAAATAGTGTTGCAGTGAACATTGAGGTGCATGTATCTTTTTGAATTATGGCTTTCTCTGAATATATGCCCATGAGTGGATTGCTGGATCTTATGCTAGTTCTATTTTTCTCCATACTATTCTCCATAGTGGTCGTATCAACTTATATTTCTATCAACTGTGTAGAAGGGTTCCTTTTTCTCTCTACCCTCTCCAGCATTTATTGTTTATAGGCCTTTTGATGATTGCCATATTGACCATTGTGAGGTAATACCTCATTATAGTTTTTATTTGTGTTTTCTCGGATAAATAGCGATGTGTTTTTCATGTGCTTTTTTGGCTATCCGCATGTCCTCTTTGGAGAAATGTCTGTTTATATCTTCTGCCCATTTTTTGACTGAGTTGTTTGTTTTGACATAGAATTGCATGAGCTATTTGCATATTTTGGAGTCAGTCCGTTGAACATGATTTTCCACATTCACTGTAGTATATAGAAGTGTGGTTGACTTTTGTGAGGTGACCTTATAATCTGAGGACTTGCTAATGTACTTATTCTTTTTTTCCAGACTGCTTAAGCTTTTATGTAGACAATTGCATTATGTATGAATAGTGAAGTTTTCTTTCTTACTTTCCTTCTGGTATGTCTTTTATTTCTGTTTATAGCCAGTTGCACTCAACAAGACTTGCTGATGTTGAAAACGACTGGTGAGAGTGGACATCCTTGCCTTGTTTCCTGTATTGGAGATAAAACATTCAGCTTACATTATTAAGTATAATATTAATTATAGTTTTTTTTGTAGATACCTCTTATCAAGTTGAGGAAGTTCTCTTGTAGTTCTAGTTTGCTCAGAGTTTTTGTCATAATGATGTTGATTTTTTTTCAAATGTTTTTTCTGCATCAGTTGCTTATGATCATATGGTTTCTTTTAAGAATGCTAATATTGTGGATTGCATGATTGAGTTTTAAACATGAGCTCATGTTTTAAACATTCACTGGATAAACCCCACTTGGTTGTGGTGTATTATTCCTTTTATGTATTGTTAGATGGGATGTACTGACATTTTACATTTCTTTTTCTTGGGGATGGTCTCAATCCCTGTCTCCTGTACAATGTCACAAACTTCCATCTATAGTTCATCAGGCACTGTGTCTATCAGATCTAGTCCCTTAAATCTATTTCTCACTTCCACAGTATAATTATAAGGGATTTGATTTAGGTCATACCTGAATGGTCCAGTGGTTTTCCCTACTTTCTTCAACTTCAGTCTGAGTTTGGCAATAAGGAGTTCATGATCTGAGCCACAGTCAGCTCCCAGTCTTGTTTTTGCTGACTGTATAGAGCTTCTCCATCTTTGGCTGCAAAGAATATAATCAGTCTTAATTTCTATGTTGACTATCTGATGATGTCCATGTGTAGAGTCTTCTCTTGTGTTTTTGGAAGAGGGTGTTTGCTATGACCAGTGCATTTTCTTGCCAGAACTCTATTAGCCTTTTCCCTGCTTCATTCTGTACTCCAAGGCCAAATTTGCCTGTTACTCCAGGTGTTACCTGACTTCCTACTTTTGCATTCCTGTCCCCTATAATGAAAAGGACATCTTTTTTGGGTGTTAGTTCTAAAAGATCTTGTAGGTCTTCATAGAACTGTTCAACTTCAACTTCTTCAGCATTACTGGTTGGGGCATAGGCTTAGATTACTGTGATATTGAATGGTTTGCCTTGGAAACGAACAGAAATCATTCTGTCATTTTTAAGATTGCACCCAAGTACTGCATTTTGGACTCTTTTGTTGACCATGATGGCTACTCCATTTCTTCTAAGGATTCTTGCCCACAGTAGTAGATACAATGGTTATCTCAGTTAAATTCACCCATTCCAGTCCATCTTAGTTCACTGATTCCTAGAATGTTGACGTTCACTCTTGCCATCTCCTGTTTGACCACTTCCAATTTGCCTTGATTCATGGACCTAACATTCCAGGTTCCTATGCAATATTGCTCTTTACAACATTGGACCTTGGTTCTATCACCAGTCAAATCCACAGCTGGGCATCGATTTTGCTTTGGCTCCATCCCTTCATTCTTTCTGAAATTATTTCTCCACTGATCTCCAGTAACATATTGGGCACCTACCGATCTGGGAAATTCAACTTTTAGTATCCTATCTTTTTGCCTTTTCATACTGTTCATGGGGTTCTCAAGGCAAGAATACTGAAGTGGTTTGCCATTCCCTTCTCCAGTGGACCACAATCTGTCATACCTCTCCACCATGACCCTTCCGTCTTGGGTGGCCCCACACGGGATGGCTTAGTTTCATTGAGTTAGACAAGGCTGTGGTCCATATGATCAGATTGGCTAGTATGTCTGCCCTCTGATGCCCTTTCACAACACTTACACTCTTGCTTGGGTAAGGAAAGCTATGGCCAACCTGGATAGCATATTGAAAAGCAGAGACATTACTTTGCCAACAAAGGTTCGTCTAATCAAGGCTATGGTTTTTCCAGTAGTCATGTATAGTTGTGAGAGTTGGACAGTGAAAAAGGCTGAGCGCTGAAGAATTGATGCTTTTGAACTGTGGTGTTGGAGAAGACTCTTGAGAGTCCCTTGGATTGCAAGGAGATCCAAGCAGTCCATCCTAATGGAGATCATTCCTGGGTGTTCATTGGAAAGACTGATGTTGAAGCTGAAACTCCAATACTTTGGCCACCTGATGTGAAGAACTGACTCATTGGAAAAGACCCTGATGCTGGGAAGGATTGGGGGTGGGAAGAGAAGGGGATGACAGAGGATGAGATGGCTGGATGGCATCACTGACTCGATGGACATGGGTTTGGGTGGACTCTGGGAGTTGGTGATGGACAGAGAGGCCTGGCGTGCTGCAATTCATGGGGTCGCAAAGAGTTGGACATGATTGAGCGACTGAACTGAACTGAACTGACATTTTGCTAAGGATTTTTGCATCTACGTTCATAAGTAATATTGTTCTTATTTTCTTTTTTATTAAACATTTTTTTTATTAGTTTTGCCAAACAATGACATGATATCACCATGGGTTCACATATGCTCCCCCTCCATAACCCCCCTCCCTCCTCCCTCCCCCCGGGAGATCTCGTTGCACCAGTCCCAAGCATCAATCCTGGGCCGGCTATTGCTTAGACTGTTATACTTATAATCTGGTTTGGCATCAGGATAATGACTTCTGGTCTCATAAAATGAGGTTGGATATGTTTTTGGCATTTCTATTTTCTGAAAGAGTTTTATAGAATTTGTATGATTTCTTTTGAAAAATTAATAAATTAATTTTTGTTGAGGTATAATTGATAATATAATTTAATTATATAATATAATATACTATGTAATATCAATTATAATATAAATTATATTAGTTTCAGATATATAACATAATGATTTTATGTTTACATACATTGCAAAATGATCACCATAATAAGCTACCATCCATCACTATACACATGACAAAAATTCTTTTTTCCTGTGAGAACTTTTAATATTTACTTTCTTAGGAATTTTCAAGCAAGTTTGTACCTTTTCCCTTCTTCACCTATTTTGCCCACTTCCCCATCCACCTTTCTCTCTGGCAACTGCCAGTCTGTAAACTTGGTTATAATGTTGTTATTGTTTTGTTTTTTAGATTCCACATGCTAGGTCATATCATATGATATTTTTCTTCCTCTGACCTACTCCACTTAGCATAGCACCCTCAGTGCCCATCCATGTTTTACAAATGGCAGGATTCCACTTTTTGTTATGGCTGAGTGGTATTCCTTTGTGTGTGTGTGCATGTGTGTCTTCTTTATCCTTTCATCCACTGATGGGCACTTAGGTTGTTTCCATATCTCGGCTACTGAAAATAATACTGCAATACATGCATGATTTCTTCTTTTAAATGTTTGGGGGAATTTACCACAGAAGACATCTGGGTCTGAAGACTTTTTTTTCAGGTACTTGTTAATCAGTTACTTAATTGTTTTAGAACTAGTCAGGTTTTATCTATTTCATCCTGTACGATTTTTGCCCCAGGAAATATTGTTAATGTTTAAAGAGTTTTCACACCTTTAAATGTGATAATAACAATAGCAGTTGACTTAGTGGCCGCTTGATATTTTCCCTTTTTCATGCCTAATCTATAATCTTACAACAATTCTTCAAAGTTAAGTAATTTTCTTCACCTTATAGATGAATAAAACTGAGACTTAGGCACTCGCCCTCTGTGATGGCCCACACTCTGTAAAGAGCACTTCCCTCTGAATCTAGATAAATCTACTTCTTACCTATGGAAAAGAAACTAGAACAAAAATTGAGAATTAAAGCAATGTAAAGACTTGCTCAAAGTCACCTTAATGCTAAAGAGAGAGGTCAGGAGACCAACCTCCATTTAGCTCCAAAACCTACATTCTTTCCATGGCAACTTGCACAAATTTAGCATGTATGACTTCTAGATACAGGATTTTACTAATTGTCATCGCTATTGATATGAAATATGAAATTACCTGACTGTTAAAATGATCAATGTAAAAAGCATTTTGTATCATGGCCAATAATCCACTCTTCCTCAGCTTCATGCTTTGTGTAGGAAAGACTTTCTAAACATCCTTGTGACAAGGAAACTCATAAGTCACAACACTTTACTTAAGGGTCTCTGAGCATCTGTCCCCAGCTGTAAGTAATACCACACTACTTGTTTGGACCTGCTACAGAAAGTTTAGTTACATTTGATCACTCCCACTTTTGCTTGCTCCAGATGGTGTATCTCAGAGTCTCTTTTTTTTTAGGAGGGCAATATCTCTAACATATTTTTTTTAATTTATTGTAACAAATTCAGGAAAGACTTTTTCTTTACAATATTGAGTTGGTTTTGCCATACGTTGACATGAATCCACTATGAGTGTACATGAGTCTCGTTGTATTGGGATTGCATATTGATGCAATGGTCTATTGTTTCCATTTTTACAGAGTCATAGAGTTCCATAAAAGATTGGATGGTATACATTTGTTTTTGATGTTGTTAAGTCTTAGGACTTTGCAAGGGATGTTTTATAGTATCTGCTGTATTTATCAAGTAAACAGTGTTACTGAGAATCACCCACTCGCTGTTTGTGCTGGGTATTCAAGCTCTAGGAGATGTTTCAACTACACACACTGTGGTTTCTACATTTCCCAGGAACTTTTTAGGCTATGTAGTTGAGATGGTCCTTTAAGCCACTTAGATTTATGCATCCATTTTATTTTGCTGGTGATAATCAGGAGATGGTACATTTATCATGAGGCATATATTTTGATGTGATCATCTGAATATGTTCTGCCTTCTTTAAAAACAATGTTTTAGATGTTAACAGAGAGAAAAGAAACTAGCATTTGTTGAGTATGTACTATAATAGAATTACCTTATACACATTAGCTTCAATAATCCTCTCAATGAACACTTAATTTTGAATTGTACATTTAGTCTGTGATTCATTTTGAGATAATTTTTTATAAGGGCATCCCTGGTGGCTCAGTGGTAAAGAATCTGACTGCCAATGCAGGAGACCTGGGTTCAATCCCTGGGTTGGGAAGATCCGCTGGATAAGGAAATGGCAACCCACTCCAGTATTCTTGCCTGGAGAATTCCATGGAGAGAGGAGCCTGGTGGTCTACAGTCCATAGGGTAGTGTAGACTCGGACACAACTGAGAGACTGAGCATGCAAGAAGCTTAAGTCCAGGCTCTTCCTTTTTTGTTCTGTTTTATTTTGTTTTTTGGCTTCCAATGTCTCATTGCTCCAGTACTATCTGTTAGAAAGGCTGTCCTTCCTGCATTGAATTGCTCTTGCACTTTTATAAAAAAAAAATCAGTTGGGCATATTGGTGTGGGCCTATTTATAGGTTCTGTATTCTATACCACTGATGTATACATTTATCCCTCTGACAATACCACACCATCTTGATTATTGTGAAAGTGAAAATGTTAGTCGCTCAGTCGTGTCTGTCTCTTTGTGATCCCATGGACTGTAGCCTGTCAGGCTCCTCTGTCTATGCAATTCTCCAGGCAACAATACTGGAGTGAATAGCCATTCCATTCTCCAGGAGATCTTCCCTACCCAAGGATCGAACCTTGACCTCCTGCATTGCAGGCAGATTCTTTACTCTCTGAGCCACCAGGGAAACTCAAAGTACAGAGAATCACCCTCCTTATGGCAAAGACACTCTGCCTAGGCCCCAGCAAGATTTGAACTTGTGACCAGCACTCTAACCCCCAAGCTATGGAGCCAAGTCATATGTTTCTTTAATACCTTTAATATTTGATATCTTTAATATCAAGTAGAATGATTCCTACCACTTTATTTTTCAAAATGGTTTTTAGCTATTCTAGTTACTTTGCCTTTTGTATAAATTTTAGAATAATGCTATTTGAATCTACAAAAACTCTTCCTGAGGATTTCAGTAGAGATTGCATTAAAGCTGTGTATTGATTTAGCAATAAATTACATCTATGTTGAGTCTTTCAATCCACAACTAACATATATCCCTCAATTATTTAGGTCCTTGATTTCTTTCTTTAATGTTTCATAGATTTCATTATGAAGATTCTGTACGTTTTTGTTAGTTTATATCCAGGTATTCATTTTCTTTGTTGTGAATGGTATTGTTTTTAATTTTATTCTCCATATATCATTATCAGTATTGATACATAGAAATGTGATTAATTTAAAAAATATCAATCTTGTATTCTACAACCCTACTGAACTCACTTATTAGTTCTAGAAAGGTCTTTGATTTTTGCTTTGTTTTTGTATATTCCTTGGCCTTTTTTACAAAGACACTAATGTTATCTGAAAATAGGGACATTTTAATTTCCTTGTTTCCAATCTTCATGCTTTTTATTTCTTTTTCTTTCCAAACTTCCAGTACTACGTTGAATGAATTGTAAGAGTCTTATGTTGAATAAGGCGCTTCCCTGATGGCACAGGCAATAAAGAAACTGCCTGCAGTGCAGGAGACCCAGATTCGATCCCTGGGTTGGGAAGATCCCCTGGAGAAGGGAATGGCAACCCACACCAGTATTCTTGCCTGAAAAATCCTGTGGGCAGAGGAGCCTGGTGTGCTACAGTCCACAGGGTGGCAAAGAGTTGGACATGACTGAGCAACTAACACTTTCACTTTCTGTCTTGAGTAAGAGAGAGAGAATCAGTTTAGCCCTTTGCCTAATCTTAGGGAGAAAGCATTCAGTGTTTCTTTATTAAGTATGATGTTAGTTGTAGAGGGGCTTCCTTGGTAGCTCAGTTGGTAAAGAATCCACCCACAATGCAGGAAACCCCAGATTCCTGGGTCAGGAAGAACCTCTGGAGAAGGGATAGGCTACCCACTCCAGTATTCTTGGGTTTCCCTTGTGGCTCAGACCTGGGTTCGATCCCTGGGTTGGGAAGATCCACTGGAGAAGGGATTGGCAACCCACTCCAGTATTCTTGCCTGAAAAATCCCATAGACAGAGGAACCTGGTGGGCTATAGTCCATGGGATCGCAAAGAGCTGGACACGATTGAAGTAACTTTGCATTCATGAGTGATGTAAATGGTTCCACCATAGCAAATTTTAGGCTTCATTATGATGTCACTGAGCATGGAGTTGGGACAAGATGAAAGGTACAAGCTGGCTCCAGCATTCTGCTACTCACACATAACTCAGTATAGTACTGGTGACAGCCATGTCTAACACAAACTGCCCAGGCCCTCAGTTTCTCAGACTATTACATGATTGCCACTTTTTCTGAGTGTTTTTAAGAGTATATGAAAGAAAGAATAGGTGGTCAGCCCCACAGAAATGGACTTTAATGATTAGCACATACAACTTGGTGGGGGGGGCATGTTTCAATAATTCGTGTTTTTGTTACTGAGTAGTAGTCCTTGTATGGATGTACCACTTTACACTCTCCACTTATTGTAGGGCATCTGAATCATCTCTAGGTTTTGCTTGAGAATAGAGCTATTATGAACATTCACATACAGGTTTTTATGTGTACATAACTATTATTAAAATATGCCTTCATTAGTCTCCTTCTTCCTCTGTCCCTCACCCAAAGCCTGAAATCCAGAAGTAATATTTTCCTTGTTTTTTAAACTCCAATTCAAGATATAACAGCATTACAGTGGTAAAGAATCTGCCTCCCAGTGCAGGAGATGCAAGAGATGTGGGTTCAATCCCTGGATTGGGAAGATCCCCTGGAGTAGGAAATGGCAACCCACTCCAGTATTCTTGCCTGGAAAATTCCATGGACAGAGGAACTTGGAGGGCTACAGTCCATGGGGTCTCAAAGAGTCAGACGTGGCTGTCTGAATGAATGAGCATGCACACACGCATTTGTGTAATTCCACCCTTGGCAATGATATGGTAGAATTTTAAGAGATGTTGGCCATTGGAAGCTCATGTCTAAATGTGGTCAGGTCTTGACCCACATGTTAATTGTAACAAAATGTTCTGTAGCATTCACATAGAGCATCACGGGGGTGGTTAGCTATCCTACTGGCTTTTAGGACCTGCTAATATCTTCACTCCATTAGTATGAACTTCTGTTCAAATTCCAAGTCAGATAGAATGAAGCAAATAAACCCAAAAGCCATGTCCTGCACTGATGTGGCTGAGCTATCCTGATTATATGCTCTTTGAGATGCATCTTTGATCCTGTGTTGACTGATGCTGGGCTGGCATCATGACTGTAAAGATTTTCATTTCTCTGAAGCATTACCTTTTTGAGAGGGCAAAGTTGCTGAGTAATTAACAGTGTGAGTCCAGGGCAAACAGCCTGGGTTTGAAATCCAGCTGTGTGGGTATTAGATGTGGGAACTTGGGGAAGTTTTGTCACCTCTCTTGTACTCAGATTTATCATTTGTCAAATGGGAGTAAGGGGAATATTTACTTCATACAGTTGTTATCAAGATTAAATGGAATAATGTGTAAAGCATCTAGAAAAATGTTTAGCACATAGTAAACATTCAGTACGTCATCATCATCACCATCATGATGCACGTATTGGAGTCAGGAGAATCTCAGGGCCCATTCTCTCCCTTAAGAGCCATTGACTCCCTCACGACCTCGGCTCTCCCTTCTTTGTGGCATGTAAGGCTCCTCAGTTCCACCCCACGGCTCCCACCTCCGTGGAGCTCTGCTGAATACACTAACTTTGGGCCACTCCGCTCTCTGCATTGGATGCTGGAGGTGTTGCTCACTCCTGTCTCAAGGCTGGTAGGCAAACAGAAGCCAGTTGACCGACCTGCTCAAGGTATGCCCTTGGGTCTCCTCCACTGCCTGCCACCCGCTCTGTTCCACCTCCTCTGCACAGAAAGGAGGCCTCAAGGGCCACAGGCCTGGGCTCGGCTCTCATCTTGCAGGTCTCTAAACCCTGGTATTCCTCCAGGGGAGAGGGGAACTACTTCCTGCCCCCAGCACCCACCACCTTGCTCTTTTTCAGCTTCTTTTGCAGGTCTTTTCTCTCTATCCAATCCAGACTCATTACCCCATGGTACCTCCTTCAGCTCAGGGAGGTGGGTTTTCTCTACACACAGCAGGGAGCATTCTGCACATATGTGGGTTGGCAGCACTTCCCAGCACTTCTACCAGGTCCTCTAAATCCCACTAGCCTGCAACTCCTTAAGGCTGAAGCACATTAATCGTTGTGTCCTGCTAAGACCCAGAAAAGTGCCTCTATGTAGTGTATCAATATTTATTAAATGAATGCTTGAATAAATTATGAATTACTAGAGAGCATTGGAGGTGGGGGGATTGCCCTGGTAACACGGGTCCTTGCTACTTCCCAGGCATCAACCTTCTGCTGGAAAAGTTGGCCCATAATCCTTGCAGCGCTCTTCAGCTGCTGATTTTCCAACTGTGGCTTTACACCTGTTTCATTTTACAATATTTATTGGGAAAGCACTTTAGCTGCTTATTATAGTCAGATATCATCCATGACAAGCCATTTTCCTTGAATTAGCCCAGTGAGAAATATTTCTAAAGGCGCTAAATGAAATCATCCAGACATTTCCCATGGCCAGCTGGACCCGGCAGCCACGTTCAATCCCCTGGCTTGAATACAGAGCGGATTGTGTTTTTAGTCTACTCCAAGCAGCAAACTGCTACTAATTCGCACACTAATAAATGGAGCTTTAGCAAATTCTTTTAAGCAAAAGCAACAGGAGAATTTACAACTGTGCTTTCAGTAAATTAAATGAGATAATGCAGTGCCTGGCACATAGTAAGTGGCCAGTAAATGCTAACTGTTACGTCTTTGGACACTACTATCGAGAATTTTGCAGAAAATATAACTAAAAAAGATGGGGGCTGATAGGGAAAGTATTTTCAACGGTTAGTAGAAAGTAAGGTCATTTAAATAATTATTTCCTTGAAGTTAGGAATAAAGAAGATAATGCTGAAAAAAGAAAATCATTTAATAAAAATTAAAGGGATGAAAATAGAAGAGTAAGGAGATTGCTAGAAAGCTAATAGGCAACATGCAGTTTATAACATGTATTTAAAAACATGAATTACGTGCTTATGCACTTACCCTGGAAAATTTCACGCACTTAATCAAATCACATTGTCTCAAGCTGCTGTTCCAAAACTTTTGAGATACACCAAAACAGCAACAGCAACAATGTAGAAGTAGAAAATTGTGCTTACATCCTCACATAATCATTTCAAACGGTTTGGGGGAAATGCAGAAATCCTCACTGAAAGCTGAACTTACAAAACACGTGCTGCATAGCTCTGTAATTCCATCCTGGCTGTCCTGAAATAATGCCTGAGATGCTATCAACATGCCTGAACACATGGGACTTGCGTAGGGAAACTCATTAACTCCAAGACTGGGATCCTTTACCTGAAATACCCATTCCTGGCTTCCTGATGCCACTCTTTCTTTGCTTTTGTTGTTAAAGATGAAAATATTGATTTTAACCGAACTGAAACTGGTTACCAGCTCTGCTTTTACTAATGCCTTTTCAAAGTACTGCTTTATTCCCATTAATTTTGGATGTTCCTGTTTTTTATAACTTGAGTTTATAAACCTGAAAATGGAATTTTATAGCATGATGCCTCTTGATGATTACCTTTTATTCCTGGGTGAACAGAAGGCTGATTCTCATCCCGCCTGTGATCAGGAGAGGTGATCTTGGTGGAAGAAATATAAGTGATTTTAGCAGTCAGCCATGCTGGGTCATTAGCTGAAAGAGAGATATGACCCAAGGTTTTTTTTTTTCCTAATTAAAAAAAATGTTTATTTTTTAAAAACCACTTTATTGAGGTATGATTGACTTGTGGAAAACTGTACATATTTATTGTATACAGCTTGATGAGTTTGAGGATAAATCACTTTCAAAGCCACAGACATATTCATCACTTTTTGGAAGGGGCTACTTTTCTTTTGCCTACTTTATTATTACTATTATTAATATTATTATCTTATGTGTACTTGTGTGTGGTAAGAGCACTTAAGATGCACCCTCTTAGAAAATTTTAGGTACTGTTGGCTGCGAGCACTATGCTGGAGAGTAGAGCTCCTGGGTGTTCTATTAGAGCAAGACTAGTGGGCAATCCAAGGGGAAGAGAAGTTAACCACAGCACAGAATTCCTGATGGAGCCTGCTTTAAAGGTGGCCGTGAGATAGTGCCAGCTGACACCATGGGGAGCAGACCAGCGAGCATGCTGGGCTAAGAGACACAATGGTGTGGAGCCAGTTTTGTCCTGAGTCAGAGTCAGCGGTGTAGCAGGATGGCATCTCCCCACCTCCATCTAAGAAAAAGTGGCAGTATTTCACTCTAGCAAAAAACTAGAAATAAATCATACTTTTGCTTTAAAAGTCTACCTCTGAAGTAGTTGGAGGAAGTTTTCAATAAATACATCCTGAACAGAGGCAGTTGTTATCAAAACAAGATCATTAGAACACTTGTCTAGGTAACTTACTCATAGTACAAGAAAAAGCCTAATTTCCGCCCTGAATTTATTGGCTGGCCAGAGCCAATTAGAGTTGTATTTTTTAACCCACAGAAAAAAAATCAGTAACTTTTTTTTAAAAAGGACAACTTACTTTTAAATAAATAAACAATGGCAACAGAAATTCATTTTTTTCCATAAGCATTTTTTTCCAGATGTTGGCAAAAACAATAGCAACAAAAATTTTATAAATAAATAAACAGTAAGTAAATAAACAATGGCAGCAAAAATCCACAAGCATTTTTTTCAGATGTTGGCAAACAATGCAGTATTTTTTAATGAAAATAAAAGACTTTTATGGTTTATCTCAGTGGATTAAAATTAACATGAACTTACATTTTTGACACATCCTATCATAGCAACATATTTGGTACAAACAACTTTTTTCCTTTGGATTTAGAAGCAGTGCTTAAACAAAACCATGAATTGACGTTTAGTGAAAAATAATTTATGGTACATTTTATTCTCTTATTGCTATAAAACTGATTTAAAATAATGAGGCTCATGAAAGGATATGACCTAGACCATAACATGTGCTTATTAGAGTTGTTTGATAAATCATGATGGGGACATTCTCACCTCTTAATAAGTGTAAGACAGTGCAATACAAAGCAGGGTGAAGATGGGGTATGGCTCATCTCCTGGTAGCGCTTAGCTCTCTCTCTCTCTCTGTCTGTCCAGATGTCAGGAAACAATGTTTCTGAATGCCCAACCTCCCTCATGTCTCCTGCTATTAGAATCTAATCTGGCATCCAGACACAGTGAAGTCACTGTCAGAGTAGGAACAAGATCCTATCCAAGCATCTTGTCTGAATTCTAACAGACCCAGAAGGTAGACCCAGCATCCCCAGGATTACCAAAGTCAAGGGCTAGGCAGGAAATGCCCCTCTTAGGGCCACATTGGCGTAGAACCTCATTTATGTATGTATGTATTCATCCATTCTTTCGTTTGTTCATCCCTCAATGTGCCTTGAGCATCTACAATGCCCTGTACAGGAACTCAGTGTGAACTCCAGAGTGAACAGAGCAGATGTGGTCTCCACCCTCATGCAGCTGGAAGACGTGACGAGGAATGTGCTTGATGCTTTGATGTGGGAGGCTAGAGTACACTGAGAACTCTAAACTCTGGGAACACAGAGCAAAGAGGAAGACACCAAAGTTGGGGGACGCTGAATGCCACAGAGGATGGGGAGGCAGGAGACAGGACATCTGGATCCCCTAAGAGAATTATGAACCCAGCTGGATGGTGTTTTACTGCTCACAAGCACTGCTATCAGAAGCATTCCGGGCCAAGGAAGTGCTAGTCACTGCAACCTCAAGAGCTGTAGGCGTGCTAAAAGCCATACGGAATGAGTAGGGACTGGGCAGGTGGGAGAGGCTGCCAGAGTCGGGACTTCTGAAATCAGAGTCAGCTGGCTGAGACTATAGCAGGCCTGTCTCTGGATGGGATAATCAGACCGCCACTCTAGGCTTGCAAATATCTGTCTCTAATAGTATATACCCCAGGGTGCAGTGGAAGATGTCAACATATAGTGTGTTAACTTGGGCAGCCCTACACTGATTGAGTTGCATGGGAGCCCCACACCTTTCTAGGGGTGGCCACCGTGGTGGTGTACAGTGGGTGCTCTCACGGGTGAATTTTGCTCGTTACCTGAACAAAAAGACCAAGACAGCCAGTTGTACTTCCAGAGCCTCTGTTCAGGGGGCCGGCAGTACCTGCCCCATCACTGAAGTCCCAGTTAGGATCCAGCAGATCAGTAAGGGAGGGACACCTGAGAATCCTTCTTGTCACTGTAATGTCACATAATGTCTCTCCTTTCCAGTCATACAGCTGGACACTTTTATTAGTGAGAAGGTGTGGGAGAGCAATGAATAGGAGAGATTAAGTGAAAAGGCAGAGGAACCAGAGATCAAATTGCCAACATCTGTTGGATCATAGAAAAAGCAAGAGAATTCCAGAAAAAAATATACTTCTGCTTCATTGATGACACTAAAGCCAAAGACTGTGTGGATCACAACAAACTGTGGAAATTTCTTCAAGAGATGGGAATACCAGACCACCTTACTTGCCTCCTGATAAATCTGTATGCAGGGCAAGAAACAACAGTTAGAACTGGACATGGAACAACAGACTGATTCAAAATTGGGAAAGGAGAGTGTCAAGGCTGTATATTGCCACTCTGCTTGTTTAGTTTACATGCAGCATACATCATCTGAAATGCCAGGCTGGATAAAGCACAAGCTGGAATCAAGATTGCTGGGAGAAACATCAATAACCTCAGATATGCAGATGATTCTATGCAGATGATGCCTTTATGGTAGAAAGCCAAGAGGAACTAAAGAACATCTTGATGAAAGTGAGAGAGTGAAAAAGCTGGCTTAAAATTCATGGCATCCAGTGCCATCACTTCATAGCAAATAGATGGGGAAACAATGGAAACAGTGAGAGACTTAATTTTCTTGGGCTCCAAAATCACTGCAGTTGGTGACTGAAGCCATGAAATTGCTCCTTGGAAGAAAAACTATGCCAAACCTACATAGCATATTAAAAAGCAGCGACATTACTTTGCTGACAAAGGTTTGTCTATTCAAAGCTATAGTTTTTCAGTAGTCATGTATGGTTGTGAGAGCTGGACCACAAAGAAGGCTGAGCATCAAAGAATTGATGCTTTTGAACTGTGGTGTTGGAGAAGACTCTTGAGAGTCCCTTGGACTGCAAGGAGATCAAACCAGCCCATCCTAAAGGAAATCAGTCCTGAATATTCATTGGAAGGACTGAGGCTAAAGCTGAAACTCCAACACTTTGGCCACCTCATGCGAAGAACCTACTCGTTAGAAAAGACACTGAGGCTGGGAAAGACGGAAGGCAGGAGAAGAATGGGATGACAGAAGAAGAGATAGTTGGGTGGCATCACCAACTCAATGGACATGAGTTTGAACAAGCTCTGGGAGATGGTGAAGGACAGGGAAGCCTGGTGTGCTGTAGTCCATTAAATCACAAAGAGTCAGACATGACTGAGTGACTGACCAACCACAACCAAGTGTTTGGCCTAGAAAAAGTGTTATCCTTTGAGAATTGTTCACATTGTAGATTACACTAAAATTGTAGAGTTGGACTAAATTATTTTTTCTCCACTAGCTGGTGAAAGGTTCTACTTATGACCCATAAAGAAGTTTTATTTCTTTGTATGTATGAGTATGGTTAAGTGATTTTTTTGACTCTCATCATATGTATCAATATAATGGAATATTATGCATCTAGATGAAATAATGATTTAAGTCTGTATTTAATAACTTAGAAAGCTGTCCATGATATATAAGAGTGAAAAAAAATATAAATCACAAAATTTTAAGTGTGCTTTGATTCTATTTATGTAAAACTATATGTGTGTACTCAACGCATAACGATGTCTAAAAAGGGGTTCACCAAAATGTTAACATGGGTTGTGATACCAAGTAACTTTTTTTTCCACTTTCTTCTTCATGCTTTTCTGAATTGCATTAATATATTTCTATATTGAGAAATGTTTTGTTTTTATTGAAGCTATTTTAAATCTAAGAACAAAACCAAACAAATTCTAGTAGCTTTTGGAAGTTGGATCATCATTTACTAAATTTCCTCCATGTTATTCTTCTGCTTGATTAAGAAGCCAAAATCCTTTTGAGAGATGGATTGTCTAGTTGAGCAGTTTCTAGAAACAGCATTCTCTCACTGAGATGCTACCTGACAACTTCCTACAGTCAAGCATGCTAGGTGACTGCAATTTTACTGTATAAAGAAATGATCCTTCTTCTTTGACATTGTTATGACAGACACTCCAGGAATTCATGGGGACCCTGGCCCTTCCCATGCACTAGGGACTCCTTAGAGAAACAAAGGGGGAAAAATAACTCATGAAAGTTGTTGATATTATTTTAATTTTTTAAAGTGTAGTATGAAAGCTAAATCATCAGAGGAAGAGGTGAGGATATGAAAAGCACAGCTCTTTGGGTCAAGAGTGACACTGGGGTGTATATCTTAGCTCATTCATGTTTATCATTGGGAATTTGGAGGTCAGTGTCAGAGCATAACCTTTCTAATGAAAATTGCATACCAAGCTATCAGCAGCTGGTGTATCAGAAAGCCTTCCTGGAGCTGGGGGTACAACACAAAGACCTAATCAAGAACAGGCTGGAATTAAATATGTGAAAATACCATTCTTTCCTCTGTAGGCCTGGGTAGCCAACAGCACATTTATTGAGTGAGAAGGAATCCTTGTAGACCCTATACAGCTTGCCAGCTTATATCCTAAAGTTACAGGATATTGGAAGGAAATTGTTTTTCAATCTAAAATGTGTTTAGAGTTCCTAAATTTGGTTTAGCATTTTATTATTGAATTTTCTTGAGGAGTCAAGGAGCTTCTGGGTCCTGACTATATGCTGAGCATACTGAGAACTGTTTCAGAACAAACGTCTGCTTTGGGCAATTTAGACATAAGTCCTGGCTCGTTTTCCAACCTCATACTCTTCTACACTTGCCTTTTTGGGCTCGACCTCAGCTCTACCAGGACCCAACCACACTAGACTCTTTTGCTGTTCCTCAAACACACCAAGCATGCTCTGATTTCATGGTGTGTTTCCTTTCTTTCCTCTTCCTACATCTTCTCAGCTCAAACATTACCAAGCAGAGTGGACTTCCCCATAAAGATAGCACCCCATTCCTGACCCAGGTACTCTGATAGCCCCTTCACTCTGCTTTATTTTACATGTAGCGCTTATCCCATCCTGATATATTGCATATGAGCATGCTGTTTGTCTACTGCCACCAGAATGTCAGCTCCATGAACATAACTACTGTCTGTTTCATTCACTACTGTTTCCCTGGTATCAGCAGTGCCTGGCACATAGTGGATACTTTATAACATTTTGTTAAATGAAAGAAGGAATGCTTGAATTCAGTTTCTCCAATGGATATGTTCCTGGGCAATTGTGTATAAATTAATTATTATAAATGGAATATGATTTTTATCGAGATATAGTTGATTTACAATATTGTGTTAATTTCTGGTGGAACATATTTGAAATGCATTAGGAGAAAGCTGTTGTTCAAATGAATCCTATCTTTCATCAATCCTATAAAGGGAATTAGAATTCCTACTTGGCCTTTTGTTTAGACCTACGTTTCAGAGTTAGATTTTTCTTCAAGCAAGATCTCCCTATGTATGGCTATAGGCATGATGGAGAACATTCCAAAGGCCATCCAGACTCATCTGGGCTTTCTGCGTAGATGATCAGAATAGTGATCACTCTTCGTAGGTTTGTTTATTGGTACCTAAAGAAGACCAGCAGGACTGAAGGGCTTGTAAAATAGTAGCTGGAAGAAGGGATAATATGAAAATATTAACAACCAATATGGTTCCCATCCAGAGAGGGCAATGGCACCCCACTCCAGTACTCTTGCCTGGAAAATCCCATGGACAGAGGAGCCTGGTGGGCTGCCATCTATGGGGCCGCACAGAGTCGGACACGACTGAAGCGACTTGGCAGCAGCAGCAGCCGCATGGTTCCCATCCCCTGCTGTGTTAACCCTTTAGTTGATGGACACAGGGTGGCACATGAGGTGCCTCTACTCTGATCATCAGCCCCACGGGAAGGAGTTTGTAGAGACTGCTTAGGCAATAAGCAGGTAGATTTCATTCTTCAGGGTCAAAGCCACACGCCCCCACTTGGCTGTAGGGTCTTCCTGGCATGGGCTGGGAGCAGCTGGCCTGGGGCCTACACTCGGTGGGTGCTTAATTGACATCTGATCAGTGAATTCATTATCTGAGAGAACTTGGTGAGAAAATCTAACTTGAAAGTGTTGTTTTCGTCTGTGGAGGTGCTTTTATCACTGGCACGGTTGGGGCTTTCTCACAAGAGCAGCATGGGAGGCCCAGTTCTTTCTTCCTGTCAACAGAAGAGGGTAAGAATAAGGGCTGGGTAGGACAGAGCCAGGGTTTGTGGGATCAGGGCTGTTCGCACTGCGGGTGGACCCGAGTGAGAGAAAGAAGAGGAAATTAGGCCCAAGGTCTGGGAAGCAGGGTGGAAGCTTATACTTCAGGAGTTTGATGGTTGATCTGCTGCTGGGGCTGGGTGTTCTGCACCCTCTGGGATCCAGCTTTATCGAGGACTCCCGGGCTGGGCTCACTGAGGACCTGCTTGCAGGGAGAATAGAGCACTCCCTGGGAGCAAACCTGTTCTAAGGGAGGGTCTGTGTGCTCAGTCTTTCAGTCGTGTCTGACTGTTTGCGACCCCATGGACTTGTAGCCTGCCAGGCTCCTCTGTCCATGGGAGCCGCAGGCAAGAATACTGCAGTGGGTTGCCATTTCCTTCTCCAGGGGATTGTCCTGACCCAGGGATCGAACCTGCACCTCCTGCGTCTCCTGCATCACAGGTGGATCCTTTACCCACTGAGCCATCGGGGAAGGGTCAGGCCTATTAATAACAATGCCTGAGTTGTCAGAGAAGTGATTCTGAGAAGAGTACCAGGGCTTTTCCTCAGAACTGGCTCCTGTCGGGCTCTGTATAGTATTATTACAGCTCAGAGCAGCACGCCTGGTACCCAGAGGTCAAGTGCCAAATGTGGCAGGGGAGGTGTCCTCCTGCCTCTGTTAGAAGAGAGCTTCAGTGCCCAGAGAGGGATGCTGCCACACGAAGGTGGGCATAGCTTGACCCTGCCCCAGGGCTACAGTCCAGTCGTCTTCTCGTCACCTCACAGGCAGCAGTGGAGGCTGACAGATTTTACATTAACAATCACAGTTGTTCTTCATGAAGCCCACATGTGCTGGCTGCCTTTATAGACATTCCTTCTCATTCTTACAGGAACCCTTGCAAGGGAAGTACTGTTGACCTCATTTACAGGTGTAGTAGGACAGCGTATCTGCTCAGAAGACACTCAGTTCACGAAGACAATGTAAACTCTTTTCTCCAGTTGACTTGAGCTTCCTACTGCATCCCCAGCCTGCTGGGTAGCACAAGACTGAGTCTTACCGATTAACAACCCCTTGGTCTCTTCTGGATTATAGCCTCTTTCCTGCTTCAGTAGTTGAATCCCCTATCAGGGCTGTTTTAATCAGTCTCTTTGGGATGACTCATTCTCCCTCAGTGAACATGCGCTCTTGCTGCATTTCTCACCCGGCCCCCCCATTCTGCAAAGATGGACCTGGGCATTGGCAGGACTCACTGGGCTCCGCAGTCAGGGGATGGGGCTTCCGGACACTTGCTGCTCTACTGCTGGGCTGGCTGACCAGAGAGGGTCAGTGGGGCCTGTCTGGTCTTCCAGGGTGGTGAGTCGCACACGGCTGGGGTCTGATCATCTGTACTGTCGTGAAGTCTGTAGGAGGTGATCACCTGTCTGTGCTGAGGCTCATGGAGATGTCCTGAAGGCCACACATGAGCCATGGGGGGCCCAGAGAGCAACCGCAGGCTGCCTTCCATGGGAGGATGCTGCGCTGACTCCTCGCTCTCCTCGCCTCTCTTACCCTGATCCCGGGCTCCAAAGGGCCAGCTCTGCTTCTCAGCCACCTGGGTGCCCTCCCCCACCTTGGCATGCAGTCCAGCCCTATGACATAGCCCTGTGGTCTTCCTATTCCTTTTGTGTGTGTCTTTTCAAAAACTTCTGGGAAGCAATGACCTCCTTTTTAGTTTGGTATCACATGTTTTTCATCTAAATGAAAGAGCTGCAAAAGGATGTAATTTCTGGCATATTGTAAATATTGACATTTTAGAATAAAGCTGTTATAGCACTCTTTTAAATTTACCCAGTGGAATCTAAATACCATACTGATTTACTACCCATGGTTCAAAAAACATATGAACAAGCTATTTTTTTTTTAAGTTGGAAATTGTACAGTGTTTCTTTTCCTCCTTGGAAATTGTATTTCCATTTCACTTCTCTTGCATAACTTTATCCTAATGTGATACATTTTTATGCTTGAAAGATTTTTTTATTAATCACCCTATCATTCTGCTTTTCAACAAAAATATGTATATACATTGAAAATTTCAAATTGCTTATTTTTGGAGGGTTACCACAGGACTCTATAAGAAAATTTATTATGGGTTAAGTTCTCAATGGAATTATTATTAGTACACAATTGATCAAGACTGTATACACACACACACATATACATATGACATAGTTTAGTGTTAGTCGCTCAGTCGTGTCTGATTCTTTGCTGCCCCATGAACTGCAGCCCATCAGGCTCCTCTGCTCATGGAACTCTCCAGGCAAGAATACTGGAGTGGGTTGCCTTTTCCTTCTCTGTTACATAGTTTAATGGTTAATTATTAAACATAAGAATATTGTGCTAGAAATGTATCTCTTAATGCAATGGATGGGAGAGTTATTAAGGCAATTCAAGTGGGCTTTGTAGATACTAATACTTCTGTGTCCTTTTGTTTGTTGCCAGAGATTCTTCACTGTAAGAAAATGCATCTTAGTAAGCCTAGAGGCCGTTTCCTTTATTTGACTTGTCTTCCTTTCTCTGTACAGTGAGCAAAGAGGGAGGGAGGAAAGTGTGGCAGACAACACTGATAACCCTACAATTCTCCAGTTCTTTGGAAAGTGAGGAGTTTCTGGAATTTTCTGAAGATCCCTATCCCCAGCCCTGGCTCCCCATTAAAAGGGGAGTGGCTCCCATTGGCTCCACCCTTTCCTCTGGTACACTGAATCTCTTGCAAATTGCTGTCTTAGAAGAAAGATAGCATGCATGAATGTAAGGCTCTTTTGCAACCCATGGACTGTAGCCCACCAGGCTCCTCTGTCCAAGGAATTCTCCAGGCAAGAATACTGGAGTGCATTGCCATTCCCTTCACGGGATCTTCCTGACCCAGGGTTTGAACCTGTGTCTCCCACATTGCAGGCAGATTCTTTACTATCTGAGTCACCAGGGAAGACCTCAGAAGACTGCAAGAAAATACAAATAAAAGCCACTGCTTAAAAAATATCAATAGATTAGCTGTAACATAGAGATGAGGAAATCAAGGCCTGGAGATTTGAAAATAGCTTATGTAAGTGTTAAGTTGGTTTGTGGCAGAGGAGGAATTTGATTTCAGGTCTGGAATTTTTCATTTTACAGGATTGTGTTTTCAAAGCCAGCCTGCGGGTTGCTGCATCAGCATTATCTTAGTCTCTTTTTGAAGTGATTTACAATTCCTGGGTGCTACCTCTAGTGGTTCTAGAGCTGGGGTTTGAAAGTTTATTTCTTTAAGAACTCCTCAAATGCTTCTGCTGCAGGGTCAGAGTTAGACCACAGAGCACATCTGAGAAGGGCCTATGATTTGTTCATGAGCAGAGAACACCCTCTCCCTGACTGAGCCTTGAGACCTGAGAGTTGGAGGGACTTGGCAGGAGACAGAAATCAAGGTTTCCTAACACTGAGTGGAGGTGCTCCAGACAGGTACCTTCTTGGTTTGTTGACTGGTTTGTTGGTACCATTAAAATGGCCCAGCTTTGAAGCCCAGATGACTAAGGTCTAGGAATCCTGGGTCACAAGGATATTAAGGACGGGCAGTAAGCACCCCTTTCCTCCTGCAGGTTCTTAATGGAGCTACTTCTCTTTTTTAAAATTTATTTGGCTGCACCAGGTCTTAGTTGCAGGGTATGGAATATTTAGTTGCAGAATGTGAACCCTAATTGGGGCATGTGGGATCTAGTTCCTTGAACAAGGATCAAACCTAGACCTCCTGCACTGGGGCCTTGGAGTCTTAGCCACTGGACCACCAGGGAAGTCCCTGATGGGGCTACTTTCAAAGTAACTTTCCAGGTCTCTGGGATTCTCCTTCTGATCGCTGAGTCTCTGTGGCCCGTGAAAGTCAGTCTGGGAGCAAATTCAAAGTCTTGCAGAGACTAGTTGCTGTCTATATCCCATTTAGAGAATTAGATGTCCTCCTGTGACCCCCTTTGTTTGCTAAATTCAGCTGGAGGACGTCCTCTGTGCTCTGGACCGCTCCTGCATCAGGTTTCCCCTGCAGCTGTTCTGACCTTGACAGTCCGTAAGACTAATTGCCTACTTTGCAGGGCAGCTGGGAGGGAGGGTTAAATTCTCTCCTGAAAATCTTGGCATTTTCTTCTTGGGTGGAAGGACCTTAAGGAAAACCTGGTATCATCAACAGTCACCAGGCTCCAAATCCAGCTCAGGGCCTTTACCCTGCCTCAAGCTCAGTTTGGGAGAACAGATTTAATACATGACTGCTTCTAGCAAGGTGCTACTGGGACGGGTTTTCATATCTGACAGGGCCAGAGGGTGAATATGACAACAGAGGGAGAGAGAGAAGACCTATTTATCACCATGTTGTCACTTTAAGGGAAAACAAGCTTTATTCCCACTTGCCACAGGGCCCAGGTAGATGCCAATTGAGTTACTAAATTTCTGTCTGAAAAATGGTGCCCAGTACTAGAGCATTCAGGGGACATCCATAATGGGAAACAGCAGCAAAGCAATAAACATCAGGTTGCAGTTCTTAACTGGGCATGCTGCTCCAGCCCCAAAGCCCGCATTTATCTCCCTGTCTTCTTCTGGAGACGTTCCCTGGACTTGCAATCCAAGGGATCCTCCCTGACTTCCACTAGGTCCGTGCTGCCAAGCTCTAATGAGACCCAAGTTTTACACCAAAGTGCCACCTCTCCAGCCCATCATCTCAGTTTTACTCTTTTTCTGCCAGCTCTGGCAATTGGCTCGTGAGAAATCCTGTTAGATTTTTTTGCCTCCTCTTAAAAACACTCACTCCACACCTCATAAAGGTTGCAAAAAGGTGCAATAATGATCTGGCAGGCATTTACCAAGTGAGACAAATTTTCCACCTTGAAAGCTACTGCTCCTCAATTTAGTCAAATGTGAAACGCACAGAATTCCTTACCTGACTTCCTGAGAGTTAATAAGATGTGACAGGGAAATAGAAATATTAGGGGCCCGGGGGATTTGGTCCTGGGTCTCATTAAGGTCCTTGAAACTTACGGCATGTCTGCATTGGAGGGAGCTGAAGGAGAATCATAAGGAAGATTCAAAGTTTGGACTGTTAATACTGTGATTTCCTTAAAAGCATAAAAGGGCAGTGGGAATAATGGACATTTTTGTCCAACTAGCAAAAATTCCCCATCCCCAGTGGGAAGGGGAGTGTAAATGCTTAAATTTTATTTTCAAATCTTAAGAAATAATTTAATTTCAGCTCTTCTGCCTAATGACAGGAGAGTGATCTCTGGCCACAGAGAATAATCAGGGTCCCTAACATCACAGGGAATTCAAGACTTAACCTCAGGGCCCTCCACTCCTTCAGGAGAACAGCTATCACCAGAGTCTTCCAGAATGCCTAATGCAAAGAATAGTTTTCTTGGTTTCTTTGTACCATTAAGCAGGGCTACATTCATTCACTTGATCATTCATTCATTCAAGAAGTGATGTTGTGCTGTATGAACACAGCACAGGCTCTGTGGATTATAGAACCACAGGTTCTCTGGATTATAGCTAGGCAAGAGGGAGTTAGGGAGGAGTGGGAAGCGATTGTATAGACAGTAGAGAGCAGGTGACTTGAACTAGGAACCAGCTGCTACCAGTGGCACATAGATTTGAGTATATATTGAAGGTACTGTTAGTGGAACTCAAGGAAGAATTGGAAGTGGAAGGATGGTCTCCTAATTTCCAGCAAAAGCAAACTGAAGGTACAGGTTCATGAGATGAAGCAGAACACACAGACTTTTTCTCCTGCAGTTTTAACCATTCTCTCCTAGTTTCCTTGTGCTTTTCTTTAACTCTGGATGTCCTTTAAATGTGGACATTCTCAACTGATTTATCCTTGGACTCCCCCTTCTCCCTGTATAATGTCTTGCCCATCTCTGGCTTCACTGTCAAGCAGACAGCTCCTCAAGCCATGTAGATTAACCCAGGTCTGTCTACTGAGCTCCATATCCATATTTTCTACCAAGCACTAGGATGTTTCTT
Source organism: Antilocapra americana (assembly GCA_007570785.1). Lineage (NCBI taxonomy): Eukaryota > Metazoa > Chordata > Mammalia > Artiodactyla > Antilocapridae > Antilocapra > Antilocapra americana. Next base: position 17,389,154 of record ML664174.1, on the reverse strand, counting down.
AGGTATTTTAAATTTTGTATGTTAAGTCTACTCACCCAACCCTCTACCACAACCCCAATACCTGTTCCTGAGCTTGTCCTGCTCCTGTACTTCCCTGCCTTGGTCGGTGGAAGACTGGCCTGTTGGTCATAAAAGTCAGCACCCAGGGAATCTTTCTAGATCTTTCTTCTGCCCTCACAGCTCTTCTCTATATACTATAGTGTATGGCCTTGCTAGCCCGTATATTTCTCGTCCCTGCCCTTCCTCTTCATTTTCCCTCCAACTGCATAGTGGAGCATTGTCGTTTCTTACCCGGGTACCCCAATGTCTTCCAACGGTCATGCTGCCTCATTCTTGACTCCTTCTGATAAACCCTCAGTGGCGATCTTATTCTTTCTCCTAAAGCTGGTAGCTGGTTCATTTTCTTCAGCCTTTTTGCACAGTATTTGAATCCTTCCATAACCCAACTGCTGCTGACAACCATCATGTCATCTCATTTTGTCCTTCATGGAAGTCATTCCTGTACCTTTCTTCACTCTTGTATCATGACCCTCCAATGCTTTGTGTCGGGGGAGGGGGTGTCAAAGGTCCCCTCTTCCTTCTTCCTTTGACTTGTCTGCACTCTTCCAATTCATCTAAAACCCCACTTGTCTTGGAAATTGCCCTGAACCCTCAGGCTGACGTGGATACCCCTTCTCTGTCTTCCTGCCCCACAATTAGGCATTTTGACCCTGGGCTGTCACTGTTAATTCTCTTGTCTGCCTCCCCCACTAGGCTACAAGTTCCTGGAGAACAGCGACTCTTCTTTTCTTCTGTATTCTCAGTACACAGCACCAATGCATCGTTAGCTGTCAATTCATTCACTTGAATTTGTGAACAAACTGGCTTTTATGCGTTTTTTCAGGGAAGATCCTTGAGAAAATTCTATAAACTATAGTTCTGTATTTTTCTTTTGACAAAGCTTTCTACTTATTAATACCTCTCAAATTGATTATAGTGAAAATACAGAAAGTCTTACAGAGATCTGAGGCTCAGCTGTAAAAGATAAGACTATGAAATTTAAACAATCTTCTAGAAATCACACACACTCATTAACCCATATCCCCTCTTAATCTTGGAATAACATCCTATTAGACAAGTGATTTACATTCAAAGTAGAAGTGTAAGCAGCATTCTCAAGCATAAATATTAAGCAGCACTGGCATGTCATTTAAATCAGGGGATCGCAATCCTGGTAAAGTTAGGAATGGGAAAGCATGAACAAAAATCGGGAAAGGAAAGAATTAGGACAGCCCAGAATGTGTGTTACCCTCCACCAGAATCTAACCCTCATGGGAGTGAAAACACTGTCTGTTCACTCTGTATTCTCAATGCCAAGTGTCTTGCTTAGCATGTAATTGTGAAGAAGGGAGAAAGGAAAGAAAATAAGGATAAAAGATGATGGGAGCAACAATGGGGACGCTAACATACACAAGCCGCTTGCTCTTGCCCAAGACAGAGGATTTTCGGCGGGGTGTACCAGATGCTGTCTGTGGTTGCTCAGGTCCTAATCACTCCTTCTTCACTCGTCTCTACTTTTGGAGTGGGAAGCCTGTCAACTACATTTCCCAGACTTTTTAGCCAGCTGGCTTGTTAGATTCTGCTGGTGGGAGGAGCTGGTGGGAGACTGCAAGGTGGAAGAAAGGGAGGAGCCATTTCATTTTCCAGGTCTGGGCAGCAGTGGCAGCAGAGACTGCAGTGTCAGTGGGCAGCAGACCTCCCCGGGTTCTCACTCAGCAGCCAGATTCTGAGAGTGGCAGGAAGCTCTGAACCTTGGAGACATAGTTTCTCCTTTGCTTCTCTAGGGACTTACTTAAATTGAACTATTTTTGTATTTTGCACCCCCACCCCCCACCACCAATCTTTCCACCACTTCTGTAACTTGCATTAAATCCCCTCTGAAATGCCTGGAATACTTCCCATGGCTACTACACAAACACTGATCATTAGACAGCAACTAATGAACAAATCAATATATTTACGTATCCATATATATTTAAAGGTATATATACAAAGCCTCTTTGAACTATAAAATGCATTTGAAGTCAAATAATACATGAAACAAAGAGACAAGTGAGTACCAACTGGTATATTAAATATAATCTCTGTTCAATAGTAGGAGATGTGTTTAAAATTTTAAATTTATGATGGTAAGAAAATGCAGGGAGATTTAGGTGGCTCAGATGGTAAAGAATCTGCCTGCAATGCGAGTGACCTGGGTTCCATCCCTGGATGGGAACATCCCCTGGAGAAGAGAATGCAACCCACTCCAGTGTTCTTGCCTGGAGAATTCCATGAACAGAGGAGCCCACTGGGCTACAATATATGGGATTGCAAAAAGTCAGACACGACTGAGGGACTAACGCTTAACTTACTTTAGTGGAGTCAGAAGGCATCCAAATCAGGGCATCAGCTAGTCAGCTCTCCGACTTTGTTAACTCATAGCAACAATTCTGCCTCAGTTGCACTTTCTATAAAGTGAAAGGGTCAGTTAGATCAACTCTCAGTATACTTCTAAGGCTGGAATTTTAAGGATTTATGCTTTTGAGTAAAATCTCCGTTGGATAGCTGGGGAGGAAGATGCCCTGTCTAAGGCGGGGGGAGAGTCTGGACTTGGCTGGGGCTCCCAATTAACCTGATCCTGAAATGCATGTCTGTGTGCAGATCCCTGTTAGCACATCCTGAGCCCCTCCCATTGCCAGATGTTTGTCTTTGCTGTATAGACAGGAACCATTTCAAAAGCTGTGGATATGCGAAGTCATTGCCATCGCAGTGACCTCTACTGACCCTTCACATTATACTCACAAATGCACTAAAGCAAGTTCACACAAGATACATAGGATGAAATTAATAGCCCGATAATGAATACAAGGATTGTGCCAGGAATCTGTCACATTATTAGATATGAAAAAATTTCTAAGCATTGCAAGCCTGTTTTCCACAAGTAAGTTTGTTCTGCTATATTATCTTTGATTTATGTCTCAATGTATTCCCCCATCACCATATATATTTTGTTAATATTAATTTATTTAGGCATCTTGAAATTGCTTAATTAATCCCTTGCTTTCCAAATGAGTTATGTAAGTTGGTAGACTTATATGATAAATATTATAATGAAGAAAACACAACAATGGAACATAAAGTACTAACTTAATTTACCATACTTGTACCAAAGAAGTTGATTTCCCCACTGAAATTAGCTAATATTTCTTACTGCTTTTCCTAATTAAAACTTATCCCTTTTCTAGATCCTAAGGGTACCATTTTTTATTCCTAAAAAAATTAGGAGCTACTATCTATCAGATCACTTTGTTGGGTGTTTTGGAGGATGCCAAACTAAACAGATTCCCATACCCAGACCCCATGTATTTTGTGCATAATCTTTCAACCTCATCACTTTCAAACATTTGGAGCCAGGTAATTCTCTGTTGCGGGAGCAATTGTGTGCCATACAGGCTGTTAGCACCATCCTTAGCCTCTATCTACTAGATGCCAATAGCACCCTCTTTCCCACATCACTACAATTGAAGATGTCTTTCAGTTCAGTTCAGTCACTCAGTCATGTCCGACTCTTTGTGACCCCATGAATCTCAGCACTCCAGGCCTCCCTGTCCATCTCCAACTCCCGGAGCCCACCCAAACCCATGTCCATTGAGTTGGTGATGCCATCCAACCATCTCAAACTCTGTCATCCCCTTCTCCTCCTGCCCTCAATCTTTCCCAGCATCAGGGTCTTTTCAAATGAGTCAGCTCTTTGCATCAGGTGGCCAAAGTATTGAGGCCACCTTGACCTTCAGCATCAGTCCTTCCAATGAACACCCAGGACTGATTTCCTTTAGGATGGACTGGTTGGATCTCCTTGCAGTCCAAGGGGCTCTGAAGAGTTTTCTCAAACACCACAGTTCAAAAGCATCAATTCTTCGGTGCTCAGCTTTCTTTATAGTTCAACTCTCATTCCCATACATGACTTCTGGAAAAACCGTAGCCTTAACTAGACAGACTTTTGTTGACAAAGTAATGTCTCTGCTTTTTAATATACTGTCTTTAGATATTGTCAAATGTTCCCTAGGGTGTGAAATTGCCCCACACCCTGTTTTGGCTACCACTGTATACTTAGCATTTAGCTTGGCTCATCATAGATTCTAAATAATACTTTTTGAATGTTGAATAAATAAATGCACAAGTAACTAGATTGCTAAAAAGACCAAAAGAGAGTTATATATAAAATGCTACATGAGTCTGGAAGAGGAATGAGTTGCTCCTGGAGGAGGGGAGCCCAGGAAAAAGGATTCCTGGAGGAGATATTATGGGGAAATGGGATTAGAGAGGATACTTTTAGCAGAAATGCTCTGGGAGTAGCAAGGGTGAACTGGGAGGTCAGTTGAACTAGAGTGGAGGGTGGGAAGAGGTGCAGGTTAAGGATAAGGTAGAAGGAAGTTAGATTCAGATTCTGAAAGGATCTGGAATACTAGATGTAGGTCAAAGCAGGTTCATAAGACCATGGGCAATCATAGCAAAAATTGAGCAGGGATGTGACATATGTCCTACCAGCAAGAGAGAAATGGAATTAGAGAAACCATTTAGGATATTTTTATAACAGTTATGAAAAAGAGCCTGAACTAGGCTTGTAGTAGGCACAAGAGTTCATGGGAGATTGAGTTGAATAGGAAGGACTGAGGCAGTGCTGCCTGCTTCCCTGGTTTTGTATGATGCCACACTCCTTGTGGGCTCAGCTCTTCCCTTGTGGCTCACCTGGTAAATATTGTCTTAGTGTCAGTGATTCAGTTTGTGCAGAATATATTCCAGGATAGGTTTTTATAAGATACTCGGTATACTTTCTTACATTATACAGTTAATCCTTGTCACTTACCTATTTTATGTATAGTAATTTGTTAATCCCTATCCCTAGTTTCTTTCTCCCCTCACCTCTCCTTTGATGACTATAAGTTTGTTTTCTATGTCTGTTGCTGTTTTGTTGGTTATTCAGCAGTGTGTTGTTGAGCCTCCATATGTTGTAAGTTTTGAAAGCTTTTCTCCTGTAGTTGATATCTAATCTCACTGCATTGTGGTCAGAAAAGATGCTTGGGATGATTTCAATATTTTTGAATTTATCAAGGTTAGATTTATGGCCCAGGATGTGATCTATCCTGGAGAAGGTCCCGTGTGCACTTGAGAAAAAGGTGAAATTCCTTGTTTTGGGGTGGAATGACCTATAGATATCAATTAGGTCTAGTTGGTCTATTGTATCATTTAAAGTTTGAATTTCCTTGTTACTTTTCTGTCTAGTTGATCTATCCATTGGTGTGAGTGGTGTATTAAAGTCTCCCACTATTATTGTGTTGTTGTTAATTTCCCCTTTCATACTTGTTAGCATTTGCCTTACATATTGTGGAGCTCCTATGTTAGGTGCATAAATATTTATAATTGTTATTTCTTCTTCCTGGATTGATCCTTTAATCATTATGTAATGTCCATCTTTATCTCTTTTCACTGCCTTTATTTTAAAGTCTATTTTATCTGATATGAGTATTGCCACTCCTGCTTTCTTTTGGTCTTTATTCGCATGGAATATCTTTTTCCAGCCTTTAACTTTCAGTCTATAGCCCTCCAATGAATGCTAAAGGAACTTGCTTAGATAGGAAACATGGATGGGATAGATAATCTGGAACCCAAAACAATAAAATAAATGGCAATGGGATCATACTTATCAATAATTACCTTAAATGTAAACGAGCTGAATGCCCCAACCAAAAGACAAAGATTGGCCGATTGGATACAGAAACAAGACCCCTATATATGCTGCTGTTTTGTATATACATTCATTTGGTATTATTTTTTTGATTTCACATATGAGTGATATCACATTGTGTTGTCTTTCTCTGATTTATTTCACAAGCAAAATATTCTCTAGGTCCATCCATGTTGCTACAAATGGCAGTATTTTACTCCTTTTTATGGCTGAGTAATATTTTATTGTATCTATATATATCACATTTTGTTAATCCAGTCATCTATTGATGGACACTTGGGTTGCTTCCACGCCTTGGCATGGTAAATAGTGCTGTTGTGAATATAGAGGGGCATGTATTTTTCAAATTAGTAATTTTTTTTCAAATTAGTATTTTTGTTTTTTCCAGATATATACCCAGGAGTGAAATTGCTGGATCATATGGCAGTTCTGTTTTTAGTTTTTTGTTTTTTTAAGGAAACTCCATAGTGGCTTTACCACTGTGGAATCCACCAGCAGTGTGGGAAGGTTCCCTTACCTCCATACCATCTCTGACATTTGTTATTTGTAGACTTTTTGATGATAGCCATTCTGACCAGTGTGAGATGATGCCTCATTGTGGTTTTGATTTGTATTTCTCTAATAAATAGGGATGTTGAGCATCTTTTCATGTGTCTTCTTTGGAAAAACCTCTATTCATGTCTTCGGTCCATTTTCTGATTGGATTGTGTTTTTTTTATATTGAGTGGTATAAGCTGTTTATATATTTTGGATATTAATCTTTGGTCGATCTCATCATTTGCAAATATTTTCTCCCATTCCAGAGATTGTATTTTCATTTTATTGGTGGTTTCCTTTGCTGTGCAAGAGTTTTTAAGAGGTCCTATTTGTTTACTTTTGCTTTTATTTCTTCTGCATTTATGGCTCTTGACTCGCCAGCCTCTTATCTCCCCATATCTTCTCTTAATCATTCCTGCCCTCCTACTCCCTTCTTTTTGGACTCAGTTGATGCTTAGTCCCCTGACACTGAACCTTGATACTGTCTTTCAAACAGTATCTATCCTTCACAATCTTTCTGGACACTTTCTCCACTTTCATTTGCTTGGAAAATTCTTATTCATCCTTCGAAATGTTGTTGAGATGTCATTTCTTTCACAAAGCATGTTTGGACCACTCAAGTTAGGGCAAACAGTTTTCTGTATTTTGTGTATATTTATATTTTTTACACAGGTCCTAGTGGATCATCATTGTCTTTTATAATCTTAGCTCCTTGAGAGTAAAAGCTGTGTCTTATTGTATTTTTCTATTCTCTGGGCATAATGACTAAAAAACAACATTTGTAAAATGAGATTCTTTAGGTTTTGTGCTCAGGAAGTCACTGGCAGTTTTATAGAAGAGTTTAAGTAGAATAGCAAGAGTAGAAGTTGGCTAAGTATATAAAAAACAGATAATTAAGGGGTGAATCAGGGGCAGGAAGGAGATGCACTGGTGGAAAAGAGTCTGTTGAGAACTATGGGTGCAAAGGGCAGTATCGTGATCAAACTTGTGAACTCTGGAGCAAGGATGCTCTGCTCAAATCCTGGCTCCACCATGTTCTAGCTGTGTGACCTTGTGCAAGTCACCTAACTTCTCTATGCCTACTTCCTCACTTGTTTTAAAAAAAAAAGGACAAGATAATATTGTATCTTCCTTATTGGGTTGCCAGGGATTAAATGAGTTAATTCACATTAAGAGTTTAGAATAGAACTTGACACATAATGAATGCTCACTTCTCACATAATGAATATTCACTTAAAAGAAAAAACTAGACTAGACAACCAATAGAGAACAGTCAGAGAGGTGTTGTTTGGTTGGTTGTTTTCACCTTGGCAGACTTAGCATATCTGTCAGCTGAGTGAAAGGAATGATTCAGAGGGAGGGATTGAGGTAGCAAGCAAAAGAGGGAGGTTTACTGATAGACGAAGACATCATTGACACAGCAAGCCTTCCTCTGAGACTGGAGAGAAGCAGAAGCTGAGTGAAGACACTAAGGGAGAGGAGGAAGGTTGAGGAAACACTTGGATGCTGTTTCTCTTTTGTGAAGTGTAAGAGACATGGTAGCCTTGAGTCTGTGTTGCTTTGTGGTTAGGTTCTGTTCCTCTCCATAGCACTTCTCTCATGATTGTTTTTTTTCAAAAGCCATTTCCCCTTGCACATATGTGAGGTGGTATAAGTGTAAGTTATCAACTGAACTACATTTTATAACAGCAGAACACTGGAGTCAATCTAAATGCCTCCCCCCTTTTGAGACTGGTTATATACACTATGGAACTCAAGAAAATACTATGCAGCTATAATAAACAATGAAGAAATCTTTGTGAACGGATGTAGAACAACCTCTGAGAGCTATTGTTGAGTGAGAAAAGCAAAGTGCCTAACTGCATGGAGGGCATGCTGCCATTTTAAAGCCATTGTAATAAAAGAGGAAGGGGGAAGTTTAAAAGGGTGTATTTGTAGGTGTCTAAAATGTCCCTGGAATATATGCAAAATATTGATAAAATTTATTCTCATCAGGGGAAAAGAATTCATTGACTGGGGGATTAGGCTGGAAGGGAAACTTCTTACTATATATCCTTTGAACTCTTCGAATTTAGAACATGAAAATGCACTATCAATACAGAAGCACTACACTAAAAATCTTAAAAGTGATTGTCCACAAATGATTCCAGTTCTATTCCTGATGTTTGGTTTGATTTCTTGGGGATTACAAATATAACAACAGTAAGAGTCATAACATGAATATCATCCAACCCTGCTTTTCATAATCCCAACTGCCTTCTCAGGGAAGTCCTAACTGTTTAGAAAGCATCCTTGTTCTGCTGAGCACCACAATCATTTCCTACATGTGACTTTGGGAAGTTGTTGTTCAGTAGCTCAGTTGTGTCTGACTCTTTGTGACCCCATGCACTGCAGCATGATAGGCTTCCCTGTCCTTCACTATCTCCAAGAGCTTGCTCAAACTCATGTCTATTGAGTCCGTGATGCCATCCAACCATCTCATCCTCTGTTGTCCCCATCTTCTCCTGCCTTCAATCTTTCCCAGCATCAGAGTCTTTTCTAATGGGTGGGCTGTTCACATCAGGTGGCCAAAATATCAGAGCTTTAGCATCAGTCCTTCCAATGAATATTCAGGATTGATTTCCTTTAGCATTGACTGGTTTGATCTCCTTGAAGCCCAAGGGTCCCTCAAGAGTCTTCTCCAGCACCAAGTTAAAAAACATCAATTCTTCAGCACTCAGCCTTCTTATGGTCCAACTCGTATATCCATACATGACTACTGGAAAAACCATAGCTTTGAATAGACAGACCTTTGTCAGCAAAGTAATGTCTCTGCTTTTTAATATGCTGTTTAGGTTTGTTATAGCTTTTCTTCCTAGGAGCATGCTTTCTCAGGAAAGTCCTAACTGTTTAGAGGGCCTCATTGCTCTGCTGAGACCACAATAATTTCGTATATGTGACTTTGGGAATAGGTACTCTAAATAAGCAGGATTTCCTTGCATAAGATGGAGATTCCTGGAGTAATACAGACAGAATAAGTGAGAAGGAAATCTGTGATGGGAGACAGTACAGGCAGACAAGATGGTGCTGTAAGGATGGGATTGCCACAGCAGGTAGAGAGAACCTGTGAGAGACTGAAGACCAGGACAGCCAGACTGACCAGAACAAAGATATGTTGTTCTTCTTTTGTGTAGACTGTGGTGCTACTTCCCTGTGATCTCAATATCTTAATTCTGCCACAGGTAAGCTGGATATTTTTCTAAGTGCTGTTGGAGAATCAGATGAGAACATACATGTAAGTGCTTTGAATAGTCTTTGAATAGAGTCTGATATAAAGGAAGCACTGAATAAATCTTGGTTATTAATAATAAATATAATCATTTGAACTTATTTTGAAACTGGGAATTTGGGAGAATGGGTATCAAGTGTGGATCAATTCCAAATGAGATCAAGGGATGCCAAGGAAAAAACAAAATTTCAGCAGCAGCAGAAAATTCAAAGTCAAGAATAATATAAAAATGTGAGCCTGTGGAGAGCTGAGGAATTTTGTGGACAGTGCTTTGGGCTTTGGTAAAGGTTGTGAATCTATCTTATCTAGATCTGAAATGGCTATGAAACTCCAGCCAACATCTGAGTTACAGAGCCAACCAGCACCCCAAGTTCATGGCTGGTAATTACAGTGGGACAGCAAGAATGTTCCCGTTGCCATGCCTGGAACTTAGCACTTGCAGTGACCTCCAGGGGGTAAACATGGAGGAGGCTATTGTAGAAGAATCTGCCCTTGCTGCTCGTTTAATATTTTATAGCTAGTTTTGATATGTGAGCCATCCTAATGAAAACCAATAGCATAGAAACTGGAATTATCCAAATTGTATAGAAGTGGTTGCTATGGTTTTATAGTTTAAAAATGAATGTAGCTCCAGGAGGAACTCACCCAAACAGGTCCGGCCCTTCTGGGTGTCTTTGTGTACAGAGAATGGAGGTCTGATTACCTCAGGGCCTTTGCTGCTGGCCAGAGTTCACTACAATTTGATGCAGTTATTTAAATTTCTGTCTTCAGGAGCGGGTACCTCTGGGGAATTACATAACACCATCAGCAGCTGTTGTGTGGATTTAAACTGGATTTGGGTAATAGGAAAATGGTTTTATGAGTCAAAAAATGTAGCGTTGCCTCCTGTCTCAATTGTCTGAATGCTGTCATCATTGCCCCCAAATTATTATCTCAAGATTGGTTCTGTAGCTGTTTTTGTGTCTTGGAACAGTTTTTTTTTTTTTTAAAGCAGGAATAACTGATTACTCATATTTATTTCCCTAAGCTTATAATGCCTCGCATAAATGCAGCCTGGAATGAGGACTTGGAATTAGAAAACCTGTGTCTGAGGGCTGGCTCTGCCACAGATTTGGCAACTGGGCTGTCCCAAGGATTTTCATGGGCTTCCCTGGTGGGTCAGTGGTAAGGAATCCACTTGCAATGCAGGAGACACATGTTTGATCCCTGGGTCAGAAGATCCCCCAGAAAAGGAAATGGTAACCCACTCCAATATTCTTGCCTGGGAAATCCCATGGACAGAGGAGTCTGGCGAGCTACAGTCCATGGGGTCACAAAAGAGTCAGACATGATTTAGCGACTAAACAATGACATGGATTTCCAAATAGAGGCTTTTCTGTTGCAAAGATTTATATTCTCTTTTTAAATGCCCCAATTGAAACCCCTTTCATTTTTATCTCTATTTATCCATCCATCTGTCTATTCATCCAATCTATTCTTCACTGTTTGTTATATTCTTTTAAAAAAGCAATTTCTGGATAAGGAGGACAAGTAGAAGTGACTGAGGCCTAACAACCCACCTCAGGGTATCTCTGCACTGCTCCTGAGCTGGTGCCAATCTCCTGGATTTCATGCACCAGCCCTGACCCTCCTTTTTAAGTTAGGCATGTCCTAGTATCAGGAGACCATGTTAAGGAGGTGTCAGCAGTGTTGGTTGCTTACTCTAGGCAAGGACTCATGTATTTCAGCCTGGGCATGCTGTTCCTGGATGGATCCCTGATCCAACCTGGACTATGTCCACCACAGCAGACTCATCTCGTTCCAGTTCAGGGTCTAGGCATTTGTCGTGGACTCATATGCCCAGAATGGATCAGTGCCTCTGCTAGAGCCACAAAGTCTGACGGCTGGCAGCCTCCTGGCAGAGTGGGTCTCAGAAAGTCTGCTTAAGCTGTGTGATTAAGCTCTGGTCATCCCCAGCTTTGGGACAGGCTTGCATGCTGTGGGTGGTCTACATATCAGGTTCATGCATTTGTATATTCCACACGTATTAAGCACCCTCAGTGAGCCAGGCACTCTGAGCCATTGAATATTAGAAAGTGCCCAAGACATCTCTGTCTCCCTCATTCAGTTGCTAGAGCTCTGAACTCATCATGTGAAGGTGGGCCTGAAGGTTCTGAACCCTTCCAGGGCCAACTGAGTACTTGTTTGGTGGGAGAGAGCTGGCAGGGAACACTCAGAGGCTGACCAAAGGGTTGTAATTTCTGCTCCCAGCCGGAGCACCAGGGGCTACAAACCTGTTGTGTTCTTTCGCTTTCTGATGGAAAGGACTATGTAAGGTTGGTGGGGGTGGAGAGAGTGAATTTCCACTGTTAATCAGGGGTACGATGTCAGACCTGACCCCTGTACGAACCTTATGAGTCTGGGGTCTGCAGGTTTGAGCAGAGGTTCTGATGGGCAGCAGAGGTAAGGACCTAGGAATGTGAGGAGAGGCAGGATAAATGTTGTCAGAGAGATGCATTCAGAACTAAAGGACTGATCAAGATGAGGATGTAATAATAGAGGCAAAGTCCTAGGAGGAATGAGGACCAGTAGGATGAGTGAAAAGTGCTGGCACAAGGCCCAAGACAGGAGAAAAAGGTCTGACATTCCTGGCAGGAGGGATAAGATCCTTCTTCCTTATATTCCCTGCATCTAGGACAGCACTTAATACAAATGCTAATTAATTTGAATTAAGTTCCACAGACAGTTCCTTAAAATCCATGGCCTTTAGAGCGTGTGTGTGTGCAAAGTCACTTCAGTTGTGTTTGGACTCTTTGTGACCCTGTGGACTGTAGCCCGCCAGGCTCCTCTGACTATTGGATTCTCAGGCAAGAATCCTGGAATGGGTTACTGTGCCTTCCTCCAGGGGATCTTCCCGACCCAGGGATCGAACCTGTGTCTCCTGCATTACAAGTAAATTCTTCACTGCTGAGCCCCCAGGTAAGCCATCCTCTTTATATGATAATGTGTAATTAAATTTAGCTCAGGCTGATAAATCACCACCACCCCAGATGTGAAGGATGGGGAAGAGGCAGTCTTTGTGCACTGTCTTCTGCCACACACAGGCTGAGTGTTATACATTATTATCACATTGAAACCTTTAAAGAACCCCACAAAGTGGATAAAACCATCTTCCTGTAGATGAGTCTGAGGTAAGCTATGTGCCTAACTTCACATGGCTATATGTGGTGAGGATGGGGCGACAGTATATGGGAGTCTAGGATGGTTTGATTTGTAAACCTCAAATCTACTCCTCAAACTACTTCCAAGAGCCCCATGGGGATGGAGCTCATGCTTTGGTCATCTTTGTTGTCCTGGCACTGGGTCTGAGCATAGAAAACAATCAGTACATTTTTAAAGAATGAATGAGTGAGTAAATGATAAATGAATGATGGATGCAGTTTCATCTTTGTTCATGTATATGTGGTGGGTTCTCGGCCATGGAGCTCACATATGTAGAATGGATAGAGACTCAATTTTTGAGGTCTTAACAATGAAAGTCAGCCATCACATTTTCTATTTCTTTGATATTCTCTATTCAATAGGTGCTGCATTAATACCCTATTTATAATAATGCTCCTGCTATCTGAACTCTTTCAGAGGCTGCTGAGGTCGCTAAAGGATAATGTCACATTGGTTCAAACCCAGGGGAAGTTTTGAGCATTTGTTCAACTATTGGAGGAGTACTTAGGGCTTTTTTCCTTCCTTTATCTGGCCTATCTTTATTGGCTCACAGAATTGAAAGATTACAAGGTCATTTCTAAACTGTTTCTGGGATTTGCTGCTGCTCCTTTCAGGGAAGCAATTCAAAGTCTGTCTATTCAAACTCACATTTTCTTCAAACAAAAGTTTATTTGCTATATATATAGAAAAATGCCACCAGAGGACTAATTTGGCAGCTTTGTTGATTACCCATTGTAATGAGCCTTATTACATAATTAAAAGGATTTTTTCTTAACTGCATTTCACTACTAATTAACATTTTACACATTCTGCAGTGGACACTTTGGGCTGAATCAGAGACATAATTATGTCATTTCTATGCAAAGAGTAGCTTATGAATTATTAATTAATATTAAATCTGTTGATTAAAGGCTAATTCATAAGTAAACATATTACAGCTCAGCATGTACTGCTCTCTACAAACTTTTTTGGTGACACTTTCTATGGTCCCTTGTCCCTTGCTAAAGAAAGACAGAAGCTGGCCACACAGATTCCCAGGAACAAAAATAATCCATTTTCAACTCTTGCCTGAATTTTTAACTATGATTAAGATTTTTGCTTTCTACTTGCTTTTAATGTTGTGAAGCACAGGAAGGGTGCAAGCAGACTATGGAAAGCAAGTCACTCACTTCCTTAATGTTTTCTTTAACTCCAAAATGGAGAGTTGTTCTCTTGCAATACACAAGTATCTGTGCTGTGTGCTTGAGCCCACACCAGCCAGGAGTGCACTGAGGAATGAGAGTCTCCAAATCACTGGATCCCCAGCCGACCTCCAATTGGGGAGAAGCAAATTCACAAGTGATGGGACATCTGGTCCCATCACTTCATGGCAAATAGATGGGGAAACAATGGAAACAGTGAGAGACTATTTTGGGGGCTCCAAAATCACAGCAGACAGTGACTGTAGCCATGAAATTAAAAGATACTTGCTCCTTGGAGGAAAAGTATGACCAACCTAGACAGCATATTAAAAAGCAGACATTACTTTGCCAACAAAGGTCTGTCTAGTCAAAGCTATGGTTTTTCCAGTAGTCATGTATGAATGTGAGAGTTGGACCATAAAGAAAGCTGAGCACCGAAGAATTGATGCTTTTAAACTGTGGTGTTGGAGAAGACTCTTGAGAGTCCCTTGGACTGCAAGGAGATTAAAGCAGTCAATCCTAAAGGAGATCAGTCCTGAACATTCATTGGAAAGACTGATGCTAAAGCTGAAACTCCAATACTTAGACCACCGGATGTGCAGAACTGACTCATTAGAAAAGACCCTGATGCTGGGAAAGATTGAAGGCAGGAAGAGAATGGGACAACAGAGGATGAGGTGGTTGGATGGCATCACCAACTTGGATGGACATGAATTTGAGCAAGCTCTGGGAGTTGGTAATGGACAGGGAGGTCTGGCGTGCTGCAGTCCATGGGGTCGCAAAGAGTTGGACATGACTGAGTGACTGAACTGAACTGAACTGAAACTCACAAGTACTGCTGAAGGGAAGTTGTCTTCCCAGGCACTTTGGGGCTGCCCTCTCCTTTGAGGTTCATCCTTGAGCCCCAATTCCTGGCTGTCAAGACACTGCCCTGGCCCTGGGGCAGCCAGGCAGGCTGTGAATGTTGCTTATCTCGCACCGTGGATGGCACAGCTGTTGCTGTCCTTCTCTCTAGTAGGTAGGTAGTGAAACTGACAAGACACCCCTTCCTTAAGTACACTTTAAGTTAGGCTGCAAATCATACTCCTGGTTTCCATCAAACCTCACAGGCTGTGCAGTATTAGCATCCTTGTTTCAGAACACTTGCTAATATCTGTAGATTATTCCTATTTCTGCTTTCTAAAGTTTAGTAAGTTTAATCAATAATTATTTTATCAATTATTTTTTAAAAATTAGCAATTTAGAGTCGAAGATTCATGTCTGAGTGTTTTGCTCATTTATCATGGGTTAGCTTTGATCTGTTTCTGGGCCTGGTAGCTCTCTCTCAAAACCTGAGTTTCCTGTCCCCCATGCACATTCCATATCACATACATGTGTATGTTTTTATTCCTTGATGGAAAGAGTCATTTTTTTTGCTGCTTGGGATGGGATTCAAGCTGTGAATTATTATTGTAAAGTATTGTGTAAAGTATAAAGTATAGTGTTACTTTCCACATCATTGTTTAACAAATTCACACACATACACACATGTGCACAAACATTCCCTAATGCACTAATGGTAACATTAGCACAATAATATGTTTTGTATTTGGACATATTAAGTTAAATTGTCCATATCTATTGCTTCATTAGATCCTCATAATTCTCATGTAAGAGCAAAAAGTATTGTTATTCTTACTTTACCCATGTCACAAAAAGGCTTCCCTGATGGCTTAGTGGTAAAGAATCCACCTGCCAAGCAGGAGACATGGGTTTGATCCCTGTGTCAGGAAGATCTCCTGGAGATGGAAATAGCTATCCACTCCAATATTCTTGCCTGGGAAATCCCATGGACAGAGGAACCTGGAAGTCTACAGTCTATGGGGTCACAAAGAGTCAAATACAATTTAGCAATTCAGTCACCACCATCACCATGTCATAAAAAGTCTAAATACCTTGGACATTGTCTTCCAAAAGGTTTTCTTTCTTCCCTGTGATTTAACCTGCATCCACACTTATGAGGACTCTCAAAGCTCAGACTAACCTACCTTCCTTTGTACCTTCACCTGGATTACCTGGTCCTACTTGAGGCATTTCTGCAGGTCTGATTCACATCCAGGTGTTGTTCTGACTGCTCTTGTTGCTGAGACTAATAAGGCACTGGTAGTCCAGTTTAGGGAAGACTGAGCTGCTGTAACAAGATATAGCAAAGTTTCAGTGGCTCTAGAAATACGAAAGTTTTTACACCCTCATCCAACTCCAAAGAATTGACACTTTCCAACTGTGGGGCTGGAGAAGAGTCTTGTGAGTCCCTTAGACAGCAAGGAGATCAAACTAGTCAATCCTAAAGGAAATCAATACTGAATATTCACTGGAAGGACTGATGCTGAAGCTCCAATACTTTGGCCACCTGATGCGAAGAGTTGACTCATTGGAAAAGACCCCAGTGCTGGGAAAGACAAGGCAGAAGGAGATGAGGGCAACAGAGAATGAGATGGTTGGATGGCACCACTGACTCAATGGACACGAGTTTGAGCAAACTCTGGGAGACAGTGAAGGACAGGGAAGCCTGGCCTGTTGCAGTTCATGGAATCGTAAAGAGTCAGACACAGCTTAGTGACTGAACAAAACAGCAAATCTAGGGAGGAAAATGTTCCAGTGGCTAACTCTCCTCATTATTTAGGGGCCCAAAGCTGATGGCAGCTCTGCAGTCTTTCACATCTGACTCCCAAAGCCACGTGGTTTTTGCTTCTCCCCACCCCAGGGGAAACAGAAAAAAAAGCATTAAGAGGTACAACCAGGTCTTAAGCTTCCACAGCCCAGAAGTGGCCTGCAGAGCTTCCACTCATATTCCATCATCCGGTAGTTACATGGTCACCCTTAGCTTACTATAAAGGAGGCTGGGAAATGCACAGTTATATACAAGAAGAAGAACTGGGTCTGGGGAAGAGCTAGCAATCCCTGCCACCATGAAGGAGAAGCACACACAAGTGTGAAATTGCCAATCCACGGTCTGAGACAGGAACCAAGGGAGGAATAACACCAATTATGAGTGGCAGTAATCTGTGAAGAGGGTCCATTGCCAAAGGTTTTTTTTTTTTTTTATTACAGCTTTCTTTTTTTTTTTAAATTTTTTTATTTATTATTTTTTTAATTGTTTTTGCCATACATTGTCATGATATCACCATGGGTTTACATATGCTTCCCCTCCGGAACCCCCCTCCCTCTTCCCTCCCCCCCCACCCCGGGAAATCTCGCTGCACCAGCCCCGAGCATCAGTCCTCGGCTGGCGATTGATTAGACATATGAAAATTAACATGCTTCAATGCCCTTCTCCCATATCATCCCACCCTTACCCTCATCCACAAAGTCCACGAGTCTATTCTATACATCTGCGTTCCTTTTGCTGTCTTGTATGTTGAAGGTTTTATGAATGTCTTTTGCTTTGCTTTGACTATGGTGGTGTGGGACAGTGTTAGAAGAGGGGAGTTGAGGTTTGGGTGTATAACCCATTCAGTGTATCCACCCATTCATTCTTGCATTCAATTAAATCTTTTGGAATGCCAGTCATAGGAACAAGTAAGCAGTATAATTAAGCCAGAACACAAATACGCTCATCTGGAGGACAGGGCCCATGTTAAGGTTGTAACATGCAGAAGAAGCTTGTGCAGGTGATGGAGTAAGAACAGATAAAAGAGCAAGGCCCCATAGTGGACATCAGAGTTTATACAACAGTCAAGAGGAGAGTTCTTTCTCTTGGAGCCATGTGTAGAATAATGCAGAGAAAAATAAGAGGAATCTGGACAAACTGGAAGGCAATTGCCAAAATAATAGGGGTAAAGTAATGAGTCCTACATTATGAGTGGAATGAAAGAAATAAAAATGGAGATAATAATAGCAGAGAAAATGAGTAGGATTGATCTGATATGGGAGGCGAAAAAGAATGAGGTTCTGAGTTTGGATGACCTGGTACCACTGATGGAAGGTGAAATTGGGAAAGGAGGGTGGGAAAGCAGTGTTTGGGTTATTAACTTTTATACCCAAGTAAAGATATTCCGTGGATAACTGGAGAAATAAAACTCAGGAGGGGTTGAGAAGTTAGGCTAGTAATTAGAGGTCTGGGAAACAACTACACATGGGAAATACTGAACCATTTATAGGACCTCAACAGTGTGTGTAGAGACAGAGAAGAATGAGCATCTCAGGACTGAGCCAGGTGTAATGTGCAACCTGGTGATATCTTTGTGTCTACTGAAACATTATTTAAATGACTTGCCCAAGGAGCTCGGACCCTGGGAAACCAGCAAGAAGCACAAGCAGCAGCTACTCATTCCACTTTATTGTGTTCTTTACGTGTGGACACAAATGTTTTCTTAATCGAACACCCTCATTTTTCTAAATTCTTCAGGAAAGGTTCAAGGGATATAAAGCACAAGGAGGTGAAGTCATTTGCTTTTAGTCACATGAGTTAATGGCTGTAGTCGTAGTATAACTCAAGACGATATCCATTAGGACAGTGTTCCCCGAGTCTGAGAATCAATAATCTATGGTTTCATTAAAACTAAACCATGATGCTTCAAGACAAAAGCATGTCACTGCATTTCCTGGCACCATAAAAGTTATTTTAATATCAAAATTTTATCCCTGTTGTTCAGAGAGTCATGCTTTGTAGTATTATTGAATGTTTGAATCCTGAAAGCTAGCCCTGAGGAGTCTTCCATGCAGTTGGATTTGGCTGTTGTAGTCTCTGGTCAGGCTTTCATTCATTTCATCCCTGAAATCTAATGATCTAATCTAATAAAATTATAAAAGATTCTAAACTGCTCTGCACTTAATCAGTTTAGTCCAAGAGAATTAAATCAAAGCCCTAGGTGTGCACACTTCATCGCTCAGATGAAATCTTACCCTGGGAGACAATCTTATTATTTGGTTACTTATTATTTGGGAGGCTGGAAGGCTGGAAGGGAATTGCATGAATTTTAAAAGATATGTTAAGAACCTAACAGGATGGGTGCAGGTTTTCAGATTTACTGGTGAAGCGTAGCGTTAAGAGTGGGAGTCTGGACTATACCCAGATCTGAGATCTGATCTACATGCCACCACTTATTATTTATGTGACAGTGGGAGTTACTGAGCCTCGACTTCACCATCAATTGAATTGAATTGGTGAACAGAACTATCATAGCGTTGTTACTGAGATTTTAAAACATATAAAGTTTTTTTTTAGCATATACAGTCTGCCATCTGCATCCAGGGATTTGGAGGTCCAACTGTACTATGCCTTTTATATAAAAGATTTGGGCATCCATGGATTTTGGTATCCATGGAGGGGGGAGGGAAGATGGGTCCTGGAATCAATCCTGTGCAGGTACCAAGGGCCTATTATGTAAACACACACACATGCATTTGTATATATATTTTAGCAGGTTGTATGTATCCTAGCAGTGTCTATCACAAGATTATTTATGTCACTATAATTACTAATTATTATATTTAAAATATGTTTATTATATATTTTTAAAAAAACATAGCAGTTGGCCAGAAGTGTGAAGGGAAGGCTACTGAACACAGTGTGAAATAGATTTGCTTTGCTTGCATTTAACCAACTTTTAGGAAGACAAAAACAGATAATTGTAGGGTTATTACATTCCTCCTAGAAGGGGCTCAGTTGAAAGAACACAGCTCTGGTGATGGTTTTGAAGGGTAAATGTCACTGATTGCGGTCCTGAGAAGACTTTTAGAGAAAACCCACTTCATACCTTACTCCAGTGAAGAACTAAACATGTCTCCTTGTACTAGATTGGGATGAACTCAATATCATGGGAATCCCAGATTGTCTTGGGATTTTTCTCTGGTGCCTGGCCTTCCTTTGTTGGCTGTGATGTGGGGGAAATGCTTTTTAGCATCAGCCCTGGGTAAGTTGGGCAAGTCATTCTGACTCATTTTTGACAAAAGTTTGGCTTCTTAACAAAATTTTCTACATGTAGGATCTGCTAATAACCAGAGAGGCCTCCTCAGAAGTTATATATTCATCCACTTATTGAATATTTATTGATACCCTGCCTGGTGCCAGGCACTGGAAATGCAGAGATGAGACACGCAGTCCTTCTGGCCTGCAGAAGCCTCCCAGCTTGGGAAGCTCCCAGGATACAGATGACATGCTCAGCACTGCAATAAATACTGCTATGATGGTGAGCCTTGGCTCTAACTAAGGCCCCAAAGGGGACAGCCCACCCTGTCTTAGTGTCTGGGGAATGTTCGATGACTGGGATGTTCTTGTTTCCTAGAATTCTCTTGGAACCATTTCATCACATAGGGCATTTCTTTTATGCATCAAAATCCTATTGTAGGTTTTTGGCCCAGAGCTATTTTAAGCAGTGGATCCTGTTGTGACTAAGCACTGCCAAAGTAACAATTGGTATTATGAGGATATTTACAAAAGTGCTTTGTTCTTTCTGAAGAGATAACTGTTTTGCATTGCAGAAAGAGGTGGTAGTGTTATTGAGCACTATTCCCTGTGCTTCTGGAAATCATAGAAAGTTTTGATTATTTCTACATGAATTCCTAACAAAATATAGCTTCTGCAGTTTAGCTTCTCACTTCCAGTACTCTCTTAGTTCTAGCCCATGACAGTGGTTCTGCAGTTAATGGATCAAGTACTCTTAGGGCTACTGTCTATATAAAGGGCTGCCTCTAGAATTGTGCAGTATACATCTCATACAACTGAATATGCCATGCTTTAATTCAGGCAGGCTTAAATTATCTTTGAGAGGTAATTTGAGAGACTTTTCTTTCCTCCCCCAATACGTATCAGAGTTGATTATAAATATTGCAGAAGTAGGAATACATTTGAGTCTCCTTCCAATAATATGTAACTTATCATTTCTCTCATTGTTTATGATCTGTATATGAGGACTCAGTTCACTTGGATTTACATCTATGTTCCATCTTTGGGACTTTGGGCAAATTATTCTACCTTTTACAACTTCATCTATAAAATGGGATAATAATGGCTAACATTTAATGGACTTCCCTGGTGGCTCAGTCAGTAAAGAATTCACCTGCCAATGGAGAAGATCCTGATTCAACCCCTTGGGTCGGGAGGATCCCCTGGAGAAGGAAATGCAACCCACTTCAGTATTCTTGCCTGGGTAATCCCATGGACAGAGGAGCCTGGCAGGCTACTGTCCATGGGGGCACAAGAGTTAGACATGATTTAGCAACTAATTCACTACCACCAACATTTAATGATATCTCACCACACAAAAACAATGTTCCAAGTGTTTTGTATGCATTATCTAACTTAAAAGTATCTCAGTAAGACCCTGTTGTTACCAAGGCATAAATCGTGGAATTGATGTCTATTCAAGATCATCCAGCAATTAAGTGCAGGCGCCAGGACTTGATCCCAGATCTGCCTAGCTCAGATGCCTATGCACTTTATTATGCCATGAACAAGTCTCATGGATTTGATATATTACAGTTTCCTTACAAAATGGATTTCTCTGTGAAGTTAACAAACCCTCATTTTGGCTTATCATTGCTGTAAGACAGATTTGTCTTGAGGAGTCTGGTTCAGTGAGCAGGTACCTCCTCCAGGTACTACCTTTGGCTTAATACACTCCGAAGGATCAATATCTCTAATAGAAATTTTACTTGATTTATGTATTACCCTTTGTGTTAATGTTAACATAATTATTTCTCTTCTCTTCTTCAAATGAGATTTGGATCGGCTTGACGTTTTTTCTCTACTGCTTGGTATAGTTGACAATGAATTCCATAAACTTAAAATGCTGTACTTCTGTCTGAGTAATTAATATAGTCTAGCAATAGCAATTACTGAACCTTTTGATTACTCACTTTGTTTTTATTCAATTGGACAAAACACCAGTTGTAGCAACTTGGGATTTTCTAACTAAGGGATTACAAATAATCTAATCAGTTGTCTGGGCTGCTTTCCCATAAAGAACAGGTGCTGTAAAATAACTGAATCCCCAGCAGTGTCCCTGGAATAAAAGAGAAGACAAGTTGAGCTTAGGATCCCACACAGATGCCCACGGAGCCTCCTGCAGGATGCTGAATGCTCCAAGGCTAAACTTGGTGTCCAGGGATTCAAATTCAAGGCTTTCCCCAAGCTAAGTCCAACCCACTGGCTGAACTGAGTCGTGTTACATTTTGTTTCTCATCTTCTTCTTTTTTCCTTTAAATTTTTGAGTAACTTTTTTTTAAATTATAGAAGCAATACATACTTGTTATGTAAACTGTTGAAAAATAAAAGCACAAAGTGAAACATAGAGTCATAATGCCAATCCCTAAAGACAACTACTATTAACATTTTGATGTATTTCCTTACATATGTGTGTGTACGTATACACACATATGAAACGTGTAGTTATGAAATAGTATATACCTTCATGAAATGTAGCAGCATGGATAGTTATATGACAGTTTAGATAGCTATTTGTTTTTGTTGTTCAGTCACTAAGTGGTGTCCGACTCTTTGCAACCACATGAACTACAGTATACCAGCCTTCCCCGTCCTTCACTATCTCCTGGAGTTTGCGCAAACTCATGTCCAGTGTGTCGATAATGCCATCCAACCATCTCATCTTCCATTACTGCCTTCTCCTCCTGCCCTTGGTCTTTGCCAGCATCAGGGTCTTTTCCAATAAGTCAGCTCTTCGCATCAGGTGGTGAAAGTATTGGCGCTTCCGTTTCAACATCAGTTCTTCTAATGAATATTCAGGGTTGATTTCCTTTATACTGTATATAATATATAGTATAATAATAGCATATACAGTTATCTAATAAAATATAATAGTCTGTATAGTTATGAGGGCTTCCCTCATAGCTCAGTTGGTAAAGAATCTGCCTGCAATGCAGGAGACCCCAGTTAGATTCCTGGGTTGGGAAGATCCCCTGGAGAATGGATAGCCTACCCACTCTAATATTCGTGGGCTTCCGCAATGCAGGAGACTTGGGCTCAATCCCTGGGTTGGGAAGATCCCCTGGAGAAGGGAAAGGCTACCCACTCCACTATTCTGGCCTGGGGAATTCCATGGACTGTATAGTCCATGGGGTCGCAAAGAGTCAGACACCACCGAGTGCCTTTCACTTTCACATAACATCCTTCACATAGTTATGAAATAGTAATATGGTTGTTAAACAGTATTACTGTTTGCAAAAAATATAACAGTATATAAGAATGCAAAAAACCTTTCACATTTATGAGAATTTTTATCTTGGGTTTGTAGCACTTTGTTTCTGTGGTGGAGGCATTTGTTTTTGTTCATTTACTAGAGTGTTGAGGAGCCCCTGGGCTTCTATCCTTCCAAACCTTGAGAAGAGGCTGACAGCATTATTGATCACCTGTCTGTTGCAGGGACTGGCCATGTGCTGCTCCTGCAGTGGCTGACCATTGAATTTCTATGCTGGAAGCAGCACTGACCGCTGGGGCTGGCAGAGGATGCCACTTGCCAAGTTGATAACTTACCAACTGGGTTCAGCATTTTCTCCAAACTTCTGAGGCTCAAGTTAATTTACTCTTAAAATAAAAATGCTGTTTCTAAGAAAAAGGGCTCAGAAAAGCCCTTACAAATGGTATTAAATATCTTGAAGAGTTTATGGGACACACATTTAATGACTTAAGTAGAAAGGAGTAGTGGCATAAACATCTTCCTTAAATTACTTGGTTTTATAACTAGAAAGTATTTGGTTAAAAAAACGGTTTGCATTTTTCTATACTTTGGATTTGGAGAATAACTGTAGGGTTCTCATGGAATATAATCTGATCATCTGAACATTTGAACCTCAGAACCTGATAGACCTCATTATTTGCCTTGAGAAATCATTTACACATCTTTGAAGAAGACCTTGGCATTTCTATCATGAAGATTTGTTGTTTATTACTATTATTCTTTTAATCCTAGAAAGAACATGGTTATGTTGGAATCTTAGAAATTTAAAGTACATGAGGTTTTTATTCTAAGTCAAAATCTTCATAATGAAATACTTGTGTGTGATCTTTACTTGCTACAGATTGAGATTTTATTTTCTAAGACAAAAATTGATAGCATTGAATGAAACACAGCCTAGTCAGTATACATTTTATGAAAAACACCGAATCTGTTTACAGGTGCAGTGATTGGCTACTGTGAATTTAGTGACTGGCATATGATATGGAGGCCAAACCGAGCTCAAGAGTGACTGAAAACAAGCCCAGAGGGAAGGACACTGCAGAAGATGAGCCAAACAATTCCATTTTCAGAGTAGTTATTGAAAAGAAGGTCCTGGAAGCTAATAGTTTAGTGTCTAAAGGAAGCTGTGTTTTTTTCTCATTTCCTTTGTCTGCTGTAATTAAATTATCCCAGAGCTACATTGCCCAAAGACAAGAAGATTTGAAGTGTGTATATGTGCTTGTGTGGGTTGTAGGGACATAAACAAGAGGGATCCTGATGTGGAAGAATTGTCTCTGGTAGATGAGCTACTGACATCTTTTGAGCACTCTATTTTATTTAGTTGAGATATAACTGACGTACAACACTGTATAAGTTTAAGTACAATGTGTAGATCTGATGCACTGATATACTGCAGTATGATTACCACTGTAGCGTTAGCTAGCACCTCTATCACATCATGTACTTACCATTTTTTTGTGGTAAGAACATTTAGGATCTCATTTCTTAGCAACTTTGAAGTATATAATACAAAATTGATGACTGTAATCACCATGCTGTGCCTTAGATCTCCAGAACTTATTCATCTTCTAACTGTAAACCTGTACTCCTTTGACCAATGTCTCCCCCATACCCAACCCCCCAGCCCCTGGTAACCACTATTCTACCCTTTCTTTTTATGAGTTGGGCTTTCCCTCACCCCAACCCCCGGATTCCACATGTAAGTGAGATCCTACAGTATTTATCTTTCTCTGTCTGACTTATCTCACTTAGCATAAGGCCCTCAAGGTCCATCCCATGTTATTGCAAATGGCAGGATGGATTTCTTTCTTATGGCTGAATAATATTTTCCTATACATATGTTTAGGTATATATACATATATATATGTATGTATGTTGCTGCTGTTTAGTCGATAAGTTATGTCTGACTCTTTGCCACCCTATGCACTGTAGCCCACCAGACTCCTCCATGGAATTTTCCAGGCCAGAATATTGGAGTGGGTTGCCATTTCCTACTCCAGGGGATCTTCCCAACCCAGGGATTGAACCTGTGTCTCCTGAATTGGCAGGCAGATTCTTTACCACTGAGCCACTATCACAACATCACAACATGTATATACACACACAGCTGTATATTTCACATCCTCTTTTTCCATTCATTACTGGATGAACACTTAGATTGTTTCCATATGAGTAGTTTAAAAATGTTAATATATTTTAAAAAATTTTTGGAATTTAATAAAAGAGACATTTTAACCTTCCTGTGCTCTCCAGAGACACTAATGGAAGGGTAGAGGTTCTAGAAATTGGAGGGAGATGGGAAGAGAAGAAGAAATTCTAGGAAGGTACAAGTAAAATAGAATAACTCATTTAAGATGTATTTACAACTCCAAATTTTGGAGAATGTATGAAGCCACAGGAACTTTTCCTGCTAGTGAGAATGTAACATGGCACCATCATTTTGATAAACAGTTCAGCAGTGTCTTAGAAAGTTGAACATACATGTATCATCTGACTCTGGAATATCACTCCTAGATATTCACCTAAAAGAAATGAAAACATGTCAAAAGACTTGTATGTGAATATTCATAGAAGTTTTATTTGTAATAGTAAAAAAGCCACCAAAACTGGAAACAACCTAGAATGTTCATCGATAGGCTAATGAATTTTTTACAAATGTGTTTTACAATGGAATACTGCCTAATGATAGAAAGGAATGTACTGCTGATACATGCAACAAAATGAATGAATATAAAAAACAGGCTGATCAAAGAAGCCAGACATAAATGACAACATATGGTATGTTTCCATTTAAATAAAACTCTGGAAAAGACAAGTCTAATCCACAATAGATGTAATAGTAGTTATCTGAGGTTGAAAGTGGAGGTAGGGATTGATGAGGAAAGACCACAAGGGAGGCTATTTGGAAAACTTCTACATTATGATTTAGCTGGTAGTTACATGAGTGTACACATTTATCAAAACTCACTACACTATACATTAGAATGTGTCTATTTTATTGCATGTAAATTGTGCCTCAAATAGAATTGATTTAAAAATTTTAGTTACAGGAATTAACAAAATGACATTAGTACTGTTCAGAACCACTCCACTATGTTGCAAATAATAATGGCAAGAAGTGAAAATACTTCAGAGTGTTTTTTAAGAAGTGCTAATATGTGGCTAATTGTTCTGTCATAGGTGAGTGAGTTGTTAGATGTTTAGAATCCCTGGAAGAGAATTCAGATGAAGCACAAACACGCAAACTGAGATGAAAGATACACAGGGGGGGAATTAAAGTGAGAAAGTCCTTGCCCTAATTTCTAGCTTTGAGTTCAACAGTTTTGTTGGGCCAGTGTATATGGGTTCTGCCAGGTCCATGGTGTTCTCAGATGAAAACATTGGATGAAAAGCCCCATAAAGGGTAAACAAACAGCAAAAGACCCAGTGATCTTAACAAGGTCTCAGCAGAGTGGGCTTAGTTAACAGTGTTAACAATAATAACTACCTTTTACTGCATGTTTACGTTGTGGCAGGCATTGAGCTATATGATTGATGTTTAGTCTCATTTAATCTTCCTGAAGCTTTACAACATGGGGGCTATTATCCCCCTATTTTACAGAAGACACAACAGAGGTTCAGAGATGTTAAGTAATCTACCCAAGATTACACAGTCAATGAGTAGTAAATGGCAGAGTTGAAATCTGCTCATAACCATTATGTTATAGCCCAGCAGTGGAATGCGTGTAATATTGATGAAATGTGATTATTTGACTTGGTTAAAAAACCACTGTAGGTCGTCCAACTTGATCACTCTTCTCTCATTCTAAGTGGTAAGAGAAGCACAGTTTTCCTTCCCAGTAACTACTATTGTTACCTTCCTCCAACTTCTCTTAAAGACTGCCTTTTTGGACAAAGACTGGGCTCTCTGTAATTCCTTACACTGACATTCTTCCACCAGGGGAGCCTGCAGAGCTGAATAATGTTCTTAGATTTGTGTCTCTCATCTTGTCACTGATTAGTCCTAAGTCTTCCTGGCAAGGCTCCTGCCAGGCTATTTCAGGAAACAAAAATTCATTACACACATCCTTATTGATTTTCCCTCTCCTTTGCTTATTACTGAAATGCTTTTTCCCTCCCTCTCTTGAAGAAACAGCATTGCAATTACTGGAAACTTGCTCTCCCAGCAGCCTGCCTCCAGGACCAGAGGGTCCTGCTGATGTTCCAAGGAGGTGGGGGAAGAGGGGCCAGAGAAGCACCTCCTTCTCTGCTGTCCTCCAGGAGTGAGCTGGTTGATTGCTTCATTCTAAGTGGCTCCTAGGTGTGTGCCTTAGTCATCTCTCATCAGATAAACACCACAGCCTTGTCTGGTGATTGCCTGCATTTGCTGGTTTCAAGCTCTTTTCTCAGTAGTTTTGGGTATAAATGCTGCAGTGTGTATCCCAGGAAAGCCATCCAGCTGTAGTTCTAGCTCAGGAATGCTGGACTTACCCCTGAGGTCAAAAGAAGAACAGAATCTAATTTTTATTGAATTAAAATTAAAATATTGAATTTAAAATGTTATTGAAAGTATTCCTATTGAGTACTTACTACATGCTAGAGTCTGGGGACGCAGGCAGGCAAGACAGCCTTGCTCTGCATTCTCATGGATTTTATAATCTGGTGAGGGATATAAATAGCAAAAACAATAAAAAGAATGAGGTCAAACTACAAAATAATAAAATTACAAGTTGCAATAAATGCAGTGTCAGAACAGAAGGTGGCTGAAATACAAAAAAAGAAAAAAACAAACAAACCCAACTATATACTGTATTAGAGATTTCCCAGTGCCCTCCAAGAGGGTATGCTCCTGAACAAGTGGGTCTTGTTCGGACCCACTAACAGTATCACTAACCTGACAAACATCCCTGAAGTACGTATTCTCCCTGACATGGGATGCGTGCAGTCATTTGCTCCACATGACACAGTGGGAGCTGCAGGCAAGGCCAGTGCTTTTCCCCTGGGCTGTGTTCTAAGGCACAGGGGACCCCTCCTCCCACCCCAGGGGATGTGCTTGAGTTTACAGCCTACTGCCAGCTCTTGGTGCAGTTCTGCTGTCCCATCTGCAAGCTCCCTGTCTGCCAAATAAATAAATGGTAGAATGGATAGAATTCCCTCCTTGGGGAAGGCCTCATACTGTTTGTGAGTGAGCCAGGCCTTTGTGGTTTCCTGGGGGGGTGAGTTCTGCAGGGGGCGCCTTGTGGCTGGAGGTAGTCTCTTGGCTGTCCTAGGAGGTTGGTTGCCCTTCTGAAACCACGGCCAGTGTCCTCTAGGTTTTGCACAGCCTGTTCCTCACTCTGCTCATCTTTACTCAGAGCTGTTTACATTCCAGCTTGGGTGTCTCCACCCATCAGGACTGCCAGCCCCTTCCCTCAGGTGAAGTGGGAGTTGAGGCCTTTTGGCTTAGGAGAGCCGACTTGGGGTCACAGGCACCCACCAGGTCAGAGGGAGCTGCTGGGAGGCGACCCCCAGGCTCAGGTCTGAGTACATGTCCTGGAGAGCAGGAGAAGTGAGGAAGCTCTGGAAAATGTGCCCAGGGCCAGGGTAAACCCGCTTGTTAAGGAGCATACTCTCTCGGAGGCCGCTGGGAAGTCTCAAGCCGAGTAAGCGGAGGGAACATGAGTGAAGGGGGCTGCATTCAAGCTGGAGCTGGACAGAGACTGAGGCAGGCTACACTGGGCTGCCAAGAGACTGCTGGTGCATTCTGCTTGCCCCCAACCTGCACTCCATCACAACCAATAGCTGACTCACCCCTTCGCCCTCTCCTTTTGTAGAATGCACATACACACTCACGCAGAAGCACCAAACAGGTTACAATCAGATGTGCCAAAAATGCTCCCCAAAGCATAATCTCGCACAGCAAAAACAATCCCTCCCTCAAGTCCTAGGCAGAAAACTTGCACTTCATTCTTTCCAAACAGACTTGGACACTGTAGTGTTTTGCAGAATTTTCAGATTTCATCCCAGTGAATTCAGGATAACTACCTCCACACATCCTTTTTCCCCTCATGGGGAACTAAGTGCCCTGGCCTTACACCATGTCAGGGATTGGGGATGTAATGGAGGGCTGGGGTGCTGGTTTGGCCCTTGGCTGGTGTCTACTGGGTTCACATCCTCTTGTTTGATTTTTGATGGCTGGCCTCTGCTCCATCAGTGTCTCCTGAATGTCACATCTCATTTGGTTTTGGTCAACAGGCTCTCGCAGGTCATTTGACTATTATAATTATTATTTAAATATATACATTATATACATAAATATACAGATCGCTTAACTATTATGATAATTATTATTATTTTGGAGCTGTGGAAGAGAAATAGGAATTCATAGATCCATTGCCTGTCTAGTTTCTATTTTTTAAAATGACTTCTTCCATTCTTTGTCTGGCAAACTCATGCCCATTCTTCAGGCTTTACCTGAAATGCTATCTCCCTCAAGCTAAACTAGATGGTTCCTCCTCTGACAACCATGTGCTTTCCCTTCATAATATTTATCAAAGTCTGTAAACACATATGCGTATACATCACTCGGTGTTTCAGGTCTCTTTCCACACCTCCAACCTGCTGTGTCAAACCATAAAACCCATAAAGGGAGGATTTTTTTAAAAATCTGTTTTGTTTGTTCCTGAGTTCTCAGCACCTTGACAAATACTTGGTATGTAGAAGTCACCAAAAATAGGGGGAAAAAAATGAAACTGGGCTTGCCCATGATCCCATCACGAATTAGTAGAATAGCTGCACTTGAACCCAAGCCTCTGGTGGCCTACAACAGGGCTCCTTCCAGCGTGCCATGTTGAGTGAGGTTGCTTTTGACAAAGTGTTAAAAATCCAGCTAATTCCTTTCAGATTCAAAAGCCCCTGTTTTTAATTAAAAAAATGATAGAGTGCAAGGTTGTGGTGTGAAAAGGGTGCCTAGTGACTACTTGGAATCCCACTCTTGCCCAGTAGAGCTCCCCTAGAATTCTAAACATGGTCCCTGCTATGGGACCTGCTAAGGCCAAGGAGCAGAAATAAACAATAGGAAAGGTCAGGCCTCTCTCCACTGACCTGGTAGAGAAGGCTTGTCCTGTCTGCACCCTTGGACAAGCGCTGTCAGTCTCCCTGGAGGAGGGCCAAAGTTAGAGGCAGCTGGGAGGGCTGATTCCAGGAGAGAGGGCTGAGTCTCCAATTGAGAAAGTGACTGCCTTGAGCCCTGCTTGACACAGTGGAAATTAAGGCTGGGTGGAGGTGGGGAATAGTGCCACTAATACAGATGTAACCTCTGGCTTTGTCTGCCTGTCATCCTGGTGATAGGGATGATTCTTGTCCTGGGGTTTGGGGGAGATGTGCATGGATATCTTGGTGGGTTGGGAGGGGCAGAACTTGTTTTCCTCACTGAATGAGGCTTCTCCCCTCTTCCAACCTTGATCCTGGCTCTGAGTTGATTTGTCACCAGCTTCCTAAGAAGGCAAACTGGAGCCGGGTTGTTAACTGTGAGGGTTGTTTGCTTGATGCTAGCTTGGGTTGTGTAGCTTGAATCTGATCCTGTCTAGCCCAGGTTGTGGATCCTGAGGATCCTGGTGCTGTATTTAGGCCTGGAACAAAGCAATTAAACGACAAGACCAAGAAGAACATCAGCTACTCGGGTATTTGAACTTCAGGTCATGCAGTCAAACTTTAACCCAACATTCATCTGACATCTGCTGATGCCACTGCCTTGCATTCATCAAGGCCAGAATAATGTTGGGAATGGGAAGAGCTGAGGTTTAGTTTATTAGCTCACTCACAGGAAACTGTAAGTCTCGCTCAAGCTTTAACTGCTGATACTAATATTACAGTTAACTCCTGATCATTCAACATTATAGCTAACTCCTAACTATTCAATATATTGGCAAGGATTAGGTTTTGTCATAATAGAGACCTGAATATAGTAGCTTAAGTACATAGTGGCTTAGATTATTTCACTTAAAAGAAATCTGGAAGAAAGCAGTCCAGTGTTCATATGGCAGCTCCATGATGTGTTTAAAGAGACTTGCTCTTCCCTCATCAGCACATAATTTTTATCACCAAGGTGTTCTTAGCAGAAAAAGATTGCTGAACCTGTAGTAATCATGTCTGTGTCCCTGGCAGCAGGAAGGAGAGGAAGGTCAAAGGGCTCTTTCCCCAGCTTTCTCAGGTAACTGCGCTTTGTCGTCTTTGACTCTTTGCAACCCCTTGGACTGTAGCCCGCTAGATTCCTCTGTCCATAGAATTTTCCAGACAATAATACTGGAGTGGGTTGCCATTTCCTTCCAGGTAACTTTAAATCCTTTTAAACAGCATTCTTGGATGTCCTATTAGATACTGCCAAATACATCTTACTGACTAAAACTTAGTCATGTGGCTGCAGCTAACTGCAAAGCAAGTTGGAAAATGTCTTTCAGCTGGGTGCACTGCTGAACCAAATAAAATCAAGGTTCTGCTGCTAAGGAACAAGAGAAGAGTGGCTATATTGAAGCCATGTAACAGTTTCTGCCACATCCCATTTGGATTTCTTGAGGCTCTGTTTTTCTGTCTTCTTGCTTTTGGGACTTTTCAAGAAGAAAAAGAAAGACTCAAAGTCTTTCAACTGAAAGTCAAACTAAACCTTTTGTTTTTGTTTTTTTTTTTACTTGCTATTAGATCCTAAAAAAAAAAAACATCTGGGAAGGAGATCAAAACCCCCATTTCTATTTGCATTAGACTGTAGACTTTTCCATATATTCCTATTCTACATGTTCTTTCCCACTCACAGGTCTGGAGGGGATAGTCGCTGTTTGGCTCTGGCAGATAGACACGTGGTTCTAGAGCTGAAGGGAAGGGTAAAGACTGAATATGCAGATGGGGAGGGAAGGCCTAGCAGGCAATTGATGAATATGAAACACAAGGAAAAGGAGGGCACTAAAGAACCCAGGGCAACTGCAACATATATTCCTTTCGATTGTTTACCCCCACATTTAACATGTTTTTGGTCATCCTTCCCCCTTGGAGAGTTTCTATGGCAACAGTGAGGGAAATGTCAATGACATGTTTAAACTTGCCAGGAATCAGGCATTTGGCCAGCACTGAGGGTTGGTATAAACTTCTGGCCAAACTTCAAGAGATTCTCAGAGAGCACATGTTATTTTCCTTGAAATACTCATTTTTTCCATGAGAAATCTTTAATCCCTCAGCTTCACACATCAGCAGATTTACTTGCAGTGTCCTGAAGAAAGAGGACACTCTTGACTTTCAAGTGAGAAGAGCATTAGCTAAACAACAGGTTTTATTTTAGTGAAAACCAGGGTTCCAGTGTGTGTGTGGAGTGATAAATTATGAAACCTTTGCTCACCACTCCTGCCTCAATGCTTCTTCCCTCTACTTCATTAAATCTGCTACGATTTTGCATGAACTGAAGCCACTGGTGGCACAGCAGATTTTTAAGTAAACATCAGTATCTCCCAACTCCTGCAGCCTCCTTCTCCACTCTGTGCTCTCTCTTCCTGCTCTACAGCGCCAACTTGAAATTTGCCTGCTTCAATGTCTGTTTATCCTACTGGACTGTAAACTCTAATTTTGGCATCCTCAGCATCCAGGACAGTGCCTAGCACTTATTGGATAATTAAATATTTGTTAAATGAATGAATTAAAAAAACCCTCCAAACTGTTGTAAAAACTGAAAATACATCCATTAACACACCAAGATTAGCTGACAAGATTTCATACATGACTAGGTTGACAAATTTTTAAAAAATTTTTTATTGAAGTACAGTTGAATCACAATGTTGTTTTAATTACTGTTGTACAGCAGTGTGACTCAGTTATATATATGTGTATATACACTTTTTTCATATTCTTCTCCATTATGGTTTATCACAGAATATTGAATATAGTTTCCTTTGCTGTAAAGTAGGACCTTGTTGTTTATTCATTTTATATATACCACCTTGCATCTCCTAATCCCAAACTCCCAATCCATCCCTCTCCTACCGTCTCCCCCTTGGCATAATATTTTATTGTTTTGATTTCTGACATACTCCTGTGGTACAGAATGCTAGGTATGGGTCAAGAAACTTGGCCAAAAAAACCAAAGAAAGGCGGTGGGGAGGGGAGAAAAAAGGGAAGAAAAGCAAAATCTTGTGGCTCCTTAATTCTATGGATGTGGAAACTTAGGGATGCACTTTATCTGTTCACCTTCTTTGACACTCTCCACTTACCCTTTGTTAAATGATCTTTGTTAAAGAATCCTTGCCAAGCAGCTTGCTAGCACCAAGCCCCATTCTCTCTAGATAAAACTTTGGCCATCTGTGCTCTGTTTTAGCCATACTTATTACCCAACCAAGTTTGTTTTGCCCTATGCACAGCAAGCCAAGATACTGAGCTCCCAGAGGCTTAACAGAAAAGAGAGGGTTTAGTAACAGTGCAGCCAAGAGAGGAGACAAGACTCAGTTCAGCTTCCCCAAAGGCAATGGGCATGGGGTTTTTATGGATAAAGCAGCTGGGCCATCTGAAGCATGATGGTGTGGGAAGCATGGGGAAAGGTGATTGGAAAAATGTGCAATAATCATCGTTCTGTTCAAGTATTACTAACTACAGGCCTCTGCAGTTTAAACGTAGAGGCATGCAACAGGTTCTGTGGGTGGAGTTTACAGCCCTCTGACGTCAAAGGTCACGGGGTACATGCGCATGCCCGGTTGGAGGGTCAGAGGTCTTATCCGGTCTTAACCAGCTCAGCTGCAATTAGACACTGCTGACTCCAAGTTCCTGGAAAATGACTCCGACAAACATCTTTGCGGGAGGACCTGTAAGTCTTGTAGCAATGATTAAAATGACCTTGATTGATTAGGGCAGGTTACAGGTGTGATGGATCTAACTGATGGTTTGTGGTTTCATGCTAAGGCCGATCTGTGGAGTTCTTCCTTGACTTTCCATTTGGTGGTATCTTTCTTCAGGTCATAATCACAGGTTCTTGCCTCAGACCTCAGTAGCATCAGTTTTACCTCATGCCTGACTCCTTAATGAGATGAAAAATTGGGTTTTGAAATGAGTAAGGATGGAGGCTGTGAGCGAGGCCTTCATGGCTGCCTCTCACTCCCTGAGGATCTTTCCATAACAGTGAGCTTGCTGACATGAGAGGATTCACAATTTGGGAAACAGAGCTTTGGCTTCCCCTTGTCTTTAATTTGGCTGTTGGGTACAGGAGCCTGGTGAGCCCTGTGGATTTGGTCACAGCAGAAAGATAAAATCCTAGTGACCAGAGGTGGGTTGTACCTGGGGTTATCCAGTGCCCTAAACTTTGGGACAGTATCTTTATGATGTAGTTTGGGGACTCATGGTATCAGCACAACCAGTCATAATTACTAAGGATGCAGGTTCCTAAGCTCTACTTAAAGCCTCATCAGAATTCCTGGAAAAGGCAACTCTAGAACTTTCATGCAGGAGAGACCTCCATTAGCAGTGTTTGTTGAAGTTGGCTGAGTCTTGTCTTGAAACTACATTTAAAGTAGTAAATGTACTGTTTGACTTAGAATGTGTGAAACTGAATAAAAGCCCAAACTGAAAACTAAACATTATCAACAGGGGAATAAACACATTGTGGTACATCTTTACAACGGACATTGACTCAGCAGGAAAAAGGGATAATCTAGTGATATGCACAACCACAAGGATGAATTTCACAGGCACTGTGATGAGCAAGAAAAGTCAGATGCAGAAGAATTCACACTCCTTGATTGTATTTGTAAAAAACCTCCAGAAATACATTGTAGTCTGTCGTGACAGAAGATCCATTGTTTCCCCAGTCTGGGGATGTGGAGTGAGGACTGACCGAGAAAGACCATAGCAGGGAATTTTGGAGTTGATGAAAATGTTCATGTTTGGCAGTGATTGTAGTTGTGGTTACACAGGTGTATAAAATCATCAAAATTTATCAAAGCTTTCACTTACAATGGGTGCATTTTATTGTATTTAAATTATATCTCAGTAAAGTCAGTTTTCACAAAGAGCAATGCTTTTTTAAAAATTCGCTTTACAAAATAAGGAAATTTGAGTTTCCCGTGTCATATCAACATATACATATACTGTTTTATGAAATTTGGGGTGGTTTATAGTGCTTGTAGGGATTAAAGAACGAGGGCTAACCCCCCCAAACCCCAGTGACCCTTGGGGCTGATGCCAGGGGTTCTGTATTTAATGTCCTCAGGTGATTCTTATGCTCTCTGCAGTGGAGCCCCTCTGTTAAGGTTATCCGGCATTCAGAGGATGTTTGAACTGGTTTGAGTGATGAGTGATGTTGGTGAAGTTGAGGATTGGAAAAATAAAACCTTACTTTATTAAGTTCATAAACTCGAATAGTTATAAGGCCTCACTGACAAACAGCTGCAATATATCTGACTAATTTGCAGTCACTACTGTTACCTCATTAACCAGGATGTATTGATTACTATAGGTTCCAGAATTCTTGAACAACCAAGAGCCATCATCAACCATTCTAGCCAGTCTTGTAGGAACTGATGCTCTATGTGCCCCTACCACCTCTTCCAACATCTTCCCAGAGTTTCCCTTTGGGAGGACAAAGTTGGTGATATCATGAAGACATCTGCTAGCACTTGCTGTGTGCCTACTTAATGGGTATCAGGCTGAGCACTTAGTAGTCATCATCTCATTTAATCCCCACACTTTCAAAAGGAAGAGGAATATGAGGTTCAGAGAGATTAGGGGATTTACCAGAATGTTCAAAGCTGCTTTAGTGCTATAGCTAAACTTCAACCCATGTCCAAACCTAAAGTGGCAGACCCCAGCCATGGTTTCACATTAGAATCATCTGGGGAAATTGAGGTAGACGAAACTGGAGCCTATTATACAGAGTGAAGTAAGCCAGAAGGAAAAACAACAATATAGTATACTAACACATATATATGGAATTTAGAAAGACAGTAATGAGAACCCAACATGGGAGACAACAAAAGGAACGCAGATGTATAGAATAGACTTGTGGACTTTGTGGATGAGGGTAAGGGTGGGATGAGATGGGAGAAGGGCATTG
Organism: Antilocapra americana; assembly: GCA_007570785.1. NCBI lineage: Eukaryota > Metazoa > Chordata > Mammalia > Artiodactyla > Antilocapridae > Antilocapra > Antilocapra americana. The sequence goes on along the minus strand of ML664174.1, from coordinate 17,352,988 downwards.
AAGCATGTTAATTGTCATGTGTCTAATCAATCGCCAGCCCAGGATTGATGCTCGGGACTGGTGCAGCGAGATTTCCCGGGGGGGAGGGAGGAGGGAGGGGGGACCCGGAGGGGAAGCATATGTAAACCCATGGTGATATCATAACAATGTATGGCTAAAACAATAATTAAAAAAAATAAAAAAATTAAAAAAAAAAAAAAAAGAAAGATGGTAACAACAACCCTGTATGCAAGACAGCAAAAGAGACACAGATGTATAGAACAGTCCTTTGGACTCTATGGGAGAGGGCAAGGGTGGGATGATATGGGAGAATGGCATTGAAACATGTAAATTATCATATGTGAAATCAGTCATCAGCCCAGGTTTGATGCTGGATACAGGGTACTCAGGGCTGGTGCACCAGGATGACCCAGAGAGATGGAATGGGTTCTGGAAGGGGAACACACATATACCCATGGCAGATTCATGTCAATGTATGGCAAAACCAACACAATAATGTAAAGAAAATAAATAAAACAACAACAAAAAAAATAAAATAAATGTAAAAGGAACAAAAAATAAAAAATGAACTTCCCAGTGCCTAGGCTCTACCTTAGAACAATTAAATCAGAATCTCTAGGGGTGTGACCCTGGTATCAGTAATTTTTAAAGCTCTGCAGCGATCCTGATGTGCACTGAGAACTGTGCTATGTAGGCTCTTAGCCATGAAGTCATAAGGAGAGATGGTTAGTGCAACATGCCATGTGCACCCAGAACTGACTGAGTGATTTGCTTTTTTTTTTCAGTTCCCCGTACTAATTCTGACCACCTGTCACCCTGTGATTTAGCATTGATCTGCAGGTGTAGACTTTCAGGGAGATCTTGTGTTGTTAGAGCATATAATGGGTGTATTCAAAGGATCTTTCCTTCCTTTTCCTGAAACATTTACTGAGTGGCTGCCATGCAGTAGGTACTGATGATAGAAAACTGAACTAGCCCTGGGGATCCCACTGTTTCATGGGGAAGACCAACCTATGAACGAACAATTGAAAACTGATTTATGCCCTGAGAAGGGGAAGGAAGCTCAGGGTGACAGTGGACACACAGAAAGGTCAGCAAGGACTCCCTGGAGGAGGTGGCAACTTAGCAAACTGATGGGCGGAGATGACCCAGCTTAAGGGAGAGGGTATTCTAGGCCATGGGATTGCATGAGCAAAGACACTAGGCGTGAGGAAGAAGCATGAGGTGTGGACTTCTAGGTGGCTGGACCTAGAAAGAGTGAAGGGATATGAGCCAGATGAGTGGAGGAAGATGGATGACCTTGAAAGCGTGCCAGGGAGCCTGGACTTTGTCCTGCAGGAGATGGTAGATCACTGAAGTGTTTCAAACAGAGGAGTGATATGATTAAGAGCCAGCATTGAAGGTGGTGATGGAGGAAGGGAAATCCAGGGGGAGAAGAGAGAAAGCAGCAAATATGCCTTACCGCTTTCTAACCTATCGTCTGTTAGAACCAAAAATCCCAATGAATGTTAGCTGGAGGAATAAGACTGCTAATCTAACCAGCTTATTGAACAGACCTATAGATTCTGACTTGATAGTAGGAGGTAATGCCAAGCTCCATTCTTTCTTGGCCAAGAAATCTTTTTATAATTGGAGAAGGTAAGGGCTTCTCAGACTAGAGAAGGGTTTTCATGCATAGCTCTAGGGATCCAAGAACCCTGCGAAATTGTGTGCAAAGTTCCATGCATTTTTCTGGGAGAGGGTTGTAGTTTTCATCACATTTTCAAAGGTGTTCTGGACCAACAAACCATGTAGCTGAAGATTAAAATCCAGAATTCTAGCTAAAGACGATATGTGCCTTTGGCTGACCTGGAGAAAGGTCTTGGAAGAAAGGCCCAATGGACGTTGGCATTTTAAAGGAGATATTTTAGGTACTAGACTCACTGTACTGCCTACATTTAAGATATACACATCAGGGACTTTCTTGGCGGTCCTCTGGTTAAGATTCCATGCTCCCGATGCAGGAGGTGCAGCTTTGATCCCTAATCGGGGAACTAAGATCCCAAGTCCTGCCTGGCGTGGCCAAAAGACAGGCAAAACAAAACAAAAACAATGTACTCATTTTTAAAAGAAAAACTAAAAGGGTTTTCTTTTAAAAAATAAATTGTGGGGGGGAGGGAGGAGGGAGGGGGGACCCGGAGGGGAAGCATATGTAAACCCATGGTGATATCATAACAATGTATGGCTAAAACAATAATTAAAAAAAATAATTAAAAAAAATAAATAAATAAAAAATAAAAAATAAAAATAAAAAAAAATAAATTGTTAATGTCAGTTCATATATATTCATCTCTAAGGTAAAAAGCATTTGTGGGAGATTTTTCTCAGCAAGATGTGTAAGCCTGATTCTTGACTCCTGCTTTCGAACTGAAAAAGACATACTGACCTGAACAAAGGCAAGAACGTTGCCCAGAGGGAATTCCTGTTAGGAGCAGCAGCTGCTGAGATGACTGGTTTTGCATGTGCAGGAATCGAGGTCTGAGATCTCTGCAGGTTCTGAGGCCCAGATGGCCTCCTGAGGAGAGACCAAGTTACCCACCTTGTCCTAGGCCTTTGTTGTTGCAAAGTGTATGTTGTTACATACTACAAGCAAGTGTGTGCCTCCCTCCTAGCTTTGATTCATGTTGACAGAGTTACTTGGTAAGCAGGTGGGTAAGAACGATTCTCCCAGCAGGAAAAGGTTGCCTCTGCTGCTTTTCCACCAGCTATCCTGCGATAATGAGCTTCATCCTGCGCCATGGCAAAAGCTGTTGTTGCCTTTGGAAGCGCCATGTTAGAGAGTTAATGCGGAATTTTTAAAGAGAGTTAATTCATGGTGAGCTCTGTAGGGGTATGGGGCAGGGGCGAGATAGTCCATGCGTGTGTGTGTGTGTGTGTTTGTGTGTGTGTGTGTGTTTACATTCAGAGCAGAGTCTGGTAGATCGTTATTAAAAGGTGATGGCACCCACTAATTAATCTAATTAATTATGTCCTCTCTAAGGACCACAAGTTTATTGCTGATGGTTTGAGTTTCATCTGGGGCCTAGTTTCCTCCTCTCCAAAATGAAAATGTTGCACAAATGTGATAATGTCACTGCTGCTTAGTATCTCCATTAGCTCCCCATTTCGTAGAGCCACAGAACCCTGGGGTTTACATCCGGGCACTAGCAAGGTTTACAAGAAAGGAAGGTCTAAGTCACCCCTCTCTCCAGTCAGGGCAGTTCTGCTTTTATCTGTTTTATATATTGTCTTTTCATAAAATCTCATTTGATGGAAGGGTCCACTAAAAATGAAAAAGATTTCAAAAGGTAGAGTATGAAAACTGTTGGTTCAGACACAAAGTATGATAACGGGTGGGCTAAAACTCAGGAGCTACCAAGGAAGTCCATTTCTGAGTTATTAAAGTGGTGTCAAACAGCTCAGATTTCCACACTCCAGAGCTTACTAAATCAGTTAAACATTAAATAATAGATAAGTCATAATTGTGGCAGGCTTTTAAAGATACGAATGTCTAGGTAAATCTGGTAGTTTTCCTACTAATCATCTAAGTTCACTCTTTGGTATATTTCATATACAATAGAGAACACATAAAGAGTGTATTTTTATATACAATTTTAATAACTATATAAGATTATAAGTAGATTTATGAGATTCATAATAAAATTGACCTGTATAATCACTCAGAATAAAAATTACTAGTATAATATCTGTAATATAGTAATATATTATCTGTAATATAATGTCTGTTTACCCTGACTTAATTCTCTCTCTGTCCTATGACGAACTTATCCTCTGCTGAGTTTTGAATTTATCCTTCTCTTGTTTTTACCACATTTATATTCATCCTTTCAAATATATCATTTAGTGTTTTACTTTTATGTAATTGGAATTGTACTAAGTACATTCCTCTGTGTCCTGTTTATTTCATCCCAAGCTGTGTTGACAAGTATAGCTGTTGCACACTGAGTTTTACTCTAGAATGGCTTTCCATTTTATGGATTTTCCAAATTTACTTATTCCTTTCTCTGATGATGGATATTTGGTGTGTTACCAGTTTTAGGCTATTATGAATTATGCTGTTACAAACATTCTTGTTTCTGTCTCTTTGTGCGCGTTACCATCCCCGCTGTGCTTCAGATAGTTGAAGGAGGACAGGGCAGAAAGAACTGTGCCCTCCCTTCATTGCACCTGTATTGCTTCTGCTTGTGTCCTGTTGGCCAACATGTAGTCAGGTGGCCACATCCACCTTCAGAAGAAGCTGGGAAGTTTAGTTCCTTATTTGGAAATGGCCATATCCCCAGGAAAAAATTTCAGAAGAAAGAGAGAATGGTTTTTGGGAATCTCCTGCCTGTCTCTGCCTGTGTTCCATGTGTGTTTGGAAAAATGTGGAAAGAGTCTAATTGTTGAGTACTGTGTTCTGATTATGTTCATTAGGTCAAGCTTTTCACTTTAAATCTTCAAGCTTTTTGGTCTATACATTACTGAGAAAATATGACATTTTTTGCTGTGATGGTGAACTAAAATATTTCTTTCAGTAGTTCTATCAAGATTTACTTATTTTGAGGCTATCTGATTAGGAACACACAAGTATGTAATTGTATCTTCCTGCCAAATTGAACATTTATTCATATATAGTGACCCTCTTTGTCTCTAATGATTACTTTTTTCCTGGAAATCTGTTTTGTCTGCTATATGTATAACTACTCCAGATTTTGTCACTACTTACCTTGAATATAATTCTTCATTTAAAAAATTTAAAAAATATTTTATTTTAGTTTCTCGTGTCTTCACATAGGTAGGTTTTACTCCAATCTGACCATCATTTTCATTTAAATTTAGGGAGGTTAGTCTGTATACATTGAGTAAATTTAATGCTGTATTTGGATTAATTCTAACAATATTTTATGCTTCCTAGTTTCAACTTTTTCTGTGTATCTCCTTTTTTCTTTCTCTTTGTTGCCTTATTTTGCTAAGGTTTATATCCCATTGATATTTTTTGTGTTTGCCCTAGAAATTTTAATATTCATACTAACTCAATAAAGTCTCAAGTTATCAATATTTTCTCCCTTCTCTAGAAAAAATGAGTGTGATAACGCCTATCACACTTTCCACCTTGTATGTAGCTTCCTGGTATATTTGGTCTCTTGTAAGTTACAAATTAGACATTATTGTTAACACAAATCTAAGTTGACAGTTAATTTTTCTCAGCCCTTTGAATATATTATTTCATTTTTTTCTGTCTTCCTTGTTGTTTTTGAGAGCTCAGAGGTCAGATCAGTTTAACTATTGTTCTTTTATAAGTAATCTGCTGTTTTTTCTCAACTGATTAAAATACATCATGGTACAAGAACCTCTGTTTGACATGGGTGTTCTGAAGTTTAAAAACAATACATCTAGGTTTTTTTGTTTTGTCTCTTAATTTACCTTGTTTGGGATTCACAGGGCTTCTTGAATATTAAGATATAGATCATTTGTTATTTCTGGGCAATTCTTATCTTTTTTTTTTTTTTTTTTAGTTTTGGCATACAATGACATGATATCGCCATGGGTTTACATATGCTCCCCCTCCAGAACCCCCCCTCCCTCCTTCCTCCCTCCTCCCTCCCCCTGGGAAATCTCGATGCACCAGCCCTGAGCATCAATCCTGGGCTGGCGATTGATTTCACATATGATAATTAACATGTTTCAATGCCATTCTCCCATATCATCCCACCCTTGCCCTCATCCACAGAGTCCACGAGTCTGTTCTATACATCTGCGTTCTTATCTTTTTAAAAAAAATATCATCTCTTTCTTATTCTCTTTGTTATCTTCTTCAGGAACCATCATTATACTTTTTCACTTTATCCTTTATCTGTCTGAACCTCTTCCTAAATTTTTCATTTCTTTATTTTACTGGGTTGATTCTGTTTTCAGATTTATGTTGCAGTTCCTAAATTCTCACTTTCACCATGTCTAACCTGCTTTCAGAATCACCAGGTTTCTAATGTTAGTTATGTTTCTAGCAGCTGTATTTTTTCAATTTTACCTAATCAAATATAATGATCTTATTCCTAAGCATCATTTTGAATTATTTTTTTCCATCTTTAAACATTTTAAATTTTACACTCTATATCTTACAATTTCTGTATCTGCTGTCTTTTGCATGTCTATATTTGTAGTTTCTGGGTTTGCTTGTTTCTGCAAACTCTAGCTCGCACTGGCTTATTTCCCTGTGTGTTTCATGATTTTGTTTTGTTTATGATTACTGTGAGCACATTCAAGCTTTGTGGGAATTATTTGAAGCTTGAATTTAAATATATTCCTTCTGAAAGGATTAGGACAATTTCTACCAAAGGCTTGGAATAGCTATATCCCAAGATAATTTTAATCTAAATTTTCAGCCTGAGATATTTTTGGAAGTGTAAATGCAAATTCTTGCCCCATATCTTTGTGAGGGATGCTCGTGTGGTTAGGAATTCTCAGGGGAAAACTTCCCCCCTCACCAGCCTCATATGTTTTTCTCTACTAATAGTCAAGGCCAAAACAAATAATCATGTCTATCATCTCCTTGTGAAATATGATTCCTCCCTGCCAGTTTACTACTGAGGGTCTGATCTTTTCAGTGTCTTGACTTTACTGGGTGGAGAAGGTGGGCTGCAGTCCAACCTCCCACCATGCTGGGAGGATCCCTGCACACATCTGTAGCCCATTAAAACCCAAGTTCCAGGCCACTGGGCATTAGCAGATGCCACAGACAAGTGCTTCAGTGCTCTCTTGCCTTTTTGAATTGTGTATTCTTATTTTGATTCAAATGTATGAGGAGGATTTCTCTTGTACTTTTTTATAGGCTTGGCCATGACCTTAAAATAATTTTTCATATATTTTTGTACTATATCCTAGATGTTCTGTACCGGATAACTTGTCTACCATATTGCTGACTATGCAAGTCTTCCATATTATTCTTTAGTTTGAATATTTAGAATTTAATTAGAATGCTCCTTTATAACAAAACAAAAATTCTTAGAGTTATAGTCTCTCAGGAATGGCTTAGCATGACCTTCGAATGCTTTTAAGTGGTCTGGTTCAACTGGCCATTGCTTCCTCTTGTAGGTAATCTAACTGCCTAAATCAAGAAAGGTAAAACTATGTCCTCTGTCTCTCTAACTCTGAAATATTGGTGTTAGGGACAGCCTAAGGTAACCTTCATGATGCCCACTTTGTGGTATTCACATCCTTGTGTAATCCTCTTCTATTGAATGTGGACAGGATATATGACTTGCTTCTTACCAGCAGTATACAGCAAAGGTGACAAGCTGTACCCAGTTACATTAAATTGAAATGGTTGTTTTGGAAGACCTGTTTCCTTGTTGGCTTTGAAGAAGCAAGCTGCCATGTTGTGAGCTGCCTAGGGAAATGGCCATGTGGCAGAAGTTGAGATAAGCGTCTAGCCAACAACCAGCCAGAAACAGAGGCCCTCAGCCTGGCATCTAGTTGGCCCTCAGCATCCTGGCAGGAATTAGATGCTGCCAACAACTGCATCGAGTGTAGGAGTAAATCATCCTCCAGCCCTTGGTGAGATGAGATCCAAGTCCTGGCTGACACTTGGATTGCTGCTCTGTGAAAGATCTTGAAACAGAGAATCCAGCCAAACCATGCTCAGAAGCCTGACCTTCAGAAACTGTGAGATGATGTGTTTTGTTTTAAAGTGTTCAATTTGTTCAAATTTGCTAGGCAGCTGCCACTTGCTGCTGCTAAGTCGCTTCAGTCGTGTCCGACTCTGTGCGACCCCATAGACGGCAGCCCACCAGGCTCCTCCATCCCTGGGATTCTCCAGGCAAGAACACTGGGGTGGGTTGCCATTTCCTTCTCTGTTGCTAGGCAGCAATAGATAACTAATAGAATTGGTGATGGGTGTGTTAAGTTGCATTAGTTGTGTCTGACTCTTTGCAACCCTACAGACTGTAGTCCGCCAGGCTCTTCTGTCCATGGGATTCTCCAGGCAAGAATACTGGAGTGGATTGCCAGGCTCTCCTCCAGAGGATCTTCCCAACTCAGGGATCGAACCTGGGTCTCTTATGTCTCCTGCATTGGCAGGGATATTCCTTACCACTGGCACCACCTGGAAAGCCCAATTGGTAATGGCTATCTTGAAAAATACTCTGGAGCTGAGTTTAGTCTTACCAGCAGAGAGTATATTAATCAAGTGGTGATGTGGGCTGGGATGAAAAAAATCAAGAAGGCAATATTTGTCAAGTTGGCCCAAGCTATCGAAGGTATATACAGAGTGATTTTAGTTTCCCTTCCAAGCAGTTCAGATCACCAGCACCTTGGGGATCCAACGTGGCCTACAGGCCACAATTCATTAGCCAGAATTTCCTGGAACTTCTTTAGCTAACAGAAATCCAGTAGGGACCCCGCTTGGCTGTGACAACTATAACTCTCACCAGATATCGTGTTAGCAGTAACCATAATTAAAGCTGAATGTAATTAATTATTATCATTCTGAACTGATTTTAATTAATCTACATTGGGGCAAATAAAAGATGACAGACAAAAATAATTTGAAATAAAGACTCTATGTAGATTTAATTAATATTTGAGCTACATCCAATACTCACATCAAATGAAGATCCTTTTGACTCATGATTGTTATTAGTTGAAAAAGCATCGAAACCCTCAAGTGTGGACTTTTAAGCAGGAAGCACGTGAATTTTTAAAAGGTAGATGCACCTGATTTGAAGACCTATAGCATTATTCTCTTTCTTACCACCTCCCTTTCGTGTATCAGAGGGAAAAATAAACCATACAGTTTTTCCTTTGTTAAGAAGATAGCTTTATCAAGACTGTATTCTCTCTAATCAGATAATAGTGTTTTCCCAGGTAGTCAGTCAGAGGGGGCTATTGCTCATTAATAGTTATCAAGCTGAGAGCTGGTATTACCAAGATGTCTTTTGGTGACCTTTCTATGATTATTGTTCACCTGCAACTTTTATAAAATGCCTCTCCCACTTCCGGAAACTTTTTCAAAGTGAATATTTCTTAATGTGGGATATTTTTAAATAGAGCTTAAATAGAATACCAATTGCTTAGCACATAACAGGTGCTCAAAAAGCTTAAAAACAATTATTGAGTGATGATGAAAGAAACAACTGAAGTTAGTCTTACACTGGCGATTGAGCACTTTCAGTGTTTGGGGTACCATATTAAGATACACACAGAGACACGTTTTTTTCCCCTTTACACATTCACATTATTCCTGCCAGCTATTTATTTTCCTCCTCATTACAAATGAGTAAACAAGCTTAAGTAACTTGTCCTAATTTTGCAGCAGGGATATGAACTAAATTGATTTGACCATGAAACCTGTGCTGTTTCCATTAAGGCACATTGTCCCCCAGAAATTAACCTAAGAAGTATTTTTGTAACTCAAATGCTTTCAGTTATCTGCCTGCATCCTTGCTGACACATTAGCATAGCTAATAAGGAATAGACTGTTCTTGCTCTCTCTGACATTGATAAAGAACCTGCCTGCCAATGCAGGTTAGACGTCAGAGATGCCAGTTCAATCCCAGGATCGGGAAGATCCCCTGGAGGAGAGCACGGCAACCCACTCTAGTATTTTAGCCTAGAGAAGCCCATGGACAGAGAAGCTTGGCGGGCTGCAGTCCAAGGGATTGCAGAGTCTGACATGACTGAAGCGACTTAGCACCTGCTCATGCCAGCTCTGACATTGGATGACACAGGGCAGAAATACTTCTATCTCATACCTGTCCCTTTGGTCCTGGTCCCAACTTGGCCCTGCTGGAAATTCCCATTTGGAGCATCAGTTGCAGACAGCCCAATGCTCAGAAACCAGGCCTCCTTGCTTTTGCTCAAGAATACCAAATTAGCTACACCTGGAGATTTGCTCCCAGAAGTGGAGACTGGCCAGCTGTGTGATTGCCTTACTAGGTTGGCCCTTTTACTACAGTGATCAGGAAGAGAAACCTGGTGCCACATCTGTAGAGCTTAGGAGATGAAACATATATACTACTTATTTCTTCATTCAGTGACTGTCTATTGAGTACCTGTTAAATGCAAGGAACTGTACTAGGTGCTCAGGAGAGAAGAGGTGAGTAAAACAGAATGAATGAGAGTCTCTTTGAAGTCAGTTGTCTTCTAGGAAGACATCAGTTGAGCTGTGTGATGACTCATAGACAAGAAAGGCCTGAAAAACCCTCCAGTGCCTGAGCCACACTCATGCAGGGAAAGTATGGTAGTCCTGTCGCCTGGGATAAGGGTAAGAGAAGACACTAACAGCCAAGAGGCAGGGCAGTGAAGGTCTAGGAGGTGCATCCCAGTTTGCCCCCATCTTGCCATATGATGCTGGACAACTCCCCTCACCCATCTGGTCTTCAGTCCTTCTGCATTCTCAGCGATAGTCTGCAGTCCTCTTCCCTTCTGTCTGGCAGAGATCCCAAATCTGGGACTGCTTCTGGCCCTGCTGGCCACTGGCCCAGCTTTTGTGCCCACTTCTCCAGGCAGGGCTGGGCCAAATATAGGGGCATGGCTGAATGTTTGGTCTAATGAAAAGCAGCTGATGGTGAGCAGAGCACCAAGGCTGGCTCATTCCCTTCCAAGTCATGTAAAGTGAAAAAGCTCATGCTCAGGAAAGTTCAGAGTAGTTTCATGGCATACTTGAGTGCTTGGAAATGGCTGAAGAAAGCTGGGGATGGCTTACCATGTCTGGCTGCCAGGTGCCAGCTGCCAAGTCTAGGGTTTCACATCTGAGCTGGATTGCCTGAGCTTGGCTGTGGGCCCTGATGTGGAAGACTGTCTCCGTGCCTAGGAGGAGCTGTGTACAAACAATGGATCAGTGTCGTGGTAGTTGGCAGGAGGGAGTAGGGCCACCTCCAAGGAGAATACCAACAAGCTGGTACAAATGGGCCTAACCCACAGTCAAGAAAATCTTTGAAAATCAGAGGGTTCAGAGATTGGAGAAGAGAACTTTGAATGGTGTCCCAGTTTCAACTTCCATTTAATTCAACAAATAGTTTTTGACAGTCTACTATATGTCAGAACTTTTACAGGCATGTGGGATTTGTCAGCAGAGAAAACAACGATTCCTGCCTTTTTGAAGTTTACATTCCACAGGAAGAGATAAGTGACAAATAATAAACGTAATAAATAAAGACATTTTATAGTATATCAGAAGATAAGTACTTTAGAAACCGAGAAAGGTGAGTGTAGTTGCTGACAGTATTATCCTTTCTTTCCTTTTCTTTTGTAACCAGTGGTTACCTCCAAATGGAGTCTTTCAGGAAGCTTAAATGCTTAAGACATGGGATTTGGAGTGAGACCTGGTACAGTGTGAAAATTTATGCAGGGCACATCCAGAACATTCAAACAATGTTGAGGATCGCACCGAAGCAGAAGCTTGTCTTCAGTCAGTTCAGTTCAGTTGCTCAGTCACGTCCGGCTCTTTGTGATATGGACTGCAGCACACCAGGCTTGTCTTCAGAAATCTCCCCAGACGTATTTGCTGAAGCTCGGCCCACCTCTGCCTGCAAAGCTGGGGCTTAGCCACTGTACCGACCTACGGCCTCCTAGGACTTGGGGGAACTGCGGGTGATAGTGATGGGTAGCCACAATTGTCATGTGAGTCAGGGCTGTTTTAGAGACAGACTTCCACATCTTCCTCATTCTTTTAGCTTTCTGAGTTAGGGAGCCATCTGCAAATAGTTTTCCATCTTGTGAACTGCAGGGAACTAAACATGAAGCCACCCGTTTGATTACCTTTCGATGAGGAAAGGAGATGGAGGTTTTTTAAACTGATAGTTCCTAAGACTGGTATTGTAAACACTTACTTGAAGAACATAAAACTCAAATTTGAAAAAGAGTCTTAAATTCTAATATTGAATTTGCACTTCAAATCTCAGATGCATTGCCCCTGGGGATGCCTCACAGAATCCTACTGAAAAATCCTGAAGACGAAGATTTAAACTAAAATAAATACTTTATAATGGTGGTTTGCTGAGGGATAGGGGTGGTGAGATTCTTAACCAGCAAACCTCCAGGCACAGAAAGGTCGTCATTGTTCTGAAGGCCCCTCCCCAGCCTGCCCATCGTGTTGAGGCTCCTGCCACAGCGCTGCCTCGCCAGTCGCTGAGTGCAGGGGAACGATGGTAGTGACGTGGTGCCTGCCTGTGGATGGTGAGGAAGATCCAGATCCTGCAGAAGAGGAATGATGGAGATGCTTGGGGGCGAAGTAGGAAGAGATGGAGGTCTCACTGTGGTGAGTGGCAACAGGAACCAGAGATAGGAACCATGCACCTTGTTTCTATTAATCTGTTGATCCTTCCAAAAACAAAAAAAAAACATGGATATCTGCCAAGTTAGAAGCAGATCTTTCCTGAACAGAAAGAATAAAAACAAAACTGTAACATCAAGCAAAAAAAAAGTCAACAACGTGGATGAGAGAGTGTCCGAGCCTAGCATGGCACAGATCTGTTAGTAGCTTGTGTCCAGCGCCAAGAAGGTCTGGCTGCTGAGGATAAAAGCCTGGTCTTGAGAGCGAGGTGGAAAAGGATGGAGTCAGGGTCACAAAAGAGTTGGACATGACTTAGCCACTAAACAACCACCAAACAGGGAAGTCAGATCCCTTTCTGCCGTAGCTGGCACCTTCAGCCAGGGATGCTGAGCAAGAAAAGTCTGAAGTCAGAGTCTTAGAAAGCCAAGTCCCAGGGCCCAAAGACCAGCAGGCCCAGGAGCTTCTCACTGGAACCACACCCAGTATTCACCATGGAGGGTTTTCACTCACTCAAGTAGATGGAAAAGAATCCAGGCCCCTCCTCAATGTACCTACAGCTATAGGACAGAGGGTCTAAGTGATGGGAAGGGCTGAGGTAGTCAGCCAGGCCCCAGGCTTGTCCGCTTGAGAGGTTTGTTCTCAGCAGCTGCTCTGGTTTAGGTTTCTAGGAGAAGTCTTTATTTTTGATTAATGAAAAGGGAAGCTCCTGGTCTAAAGAGTCTTGAGCCTCAAGTAGCAAGTTCCATTCTCCATCAGGGTTCTAAATGGCAGGTCACTGTTCCAAGGAGATGAAACAGTAAGCGGAATTTTGGCTCCATCCTCCTGCAGCAGGAGTGGTGACAGCTGGGAGGAGGACCATGGTGCTGGTAGGCTGAACGGTAGCCTGACAGATAACTTTAGAGACAGTGGCCAGCTTTGGCTTGCGGCATTGGGCAGAAAATGTGGACAGTGAATCAGCCCAACTTGGCTGCAAATGCTGACTCTGTCGTTCCCTTGTTTTTCACTCCCACTTTTTTTGTTTTCTTGTTGAGAGTATTTTGATTACCACTGAGGAGTTAGAAAGTTAAAGTTTTACCTATACACCTGCTTCCCAGTGGAAAACACTGTTAAAATTTGGTGTTTATCTTTTCCTATGGCGATGTCAGTTACTCTGACTCCAGCTATCTATATGGATTATGTAGATCATGGTTTTGAGCTTTTTACACACAAATGGAAGCTTACTATGAAGACTGCCTGAAATCCTCTTTTGCTGTGCGTATATCCCTCCGTGCCCCTACGTATAGAAATATCTCTTTTGGAAAACTGTGTTGTGTTCCATGCTGAGTGCAGATCATAATACATTTGGTAAGATCTCTAATGGTTATTTTAGTATTTCCTTTTTTTCCTCTTAAACACCATGCTGCAAGAAATCCTTATCTCTCCCTCTGTATATATGTGTCTACATCTGCTGAGTATTTCTATAAGATGCATTCCTAAAAGTAGACTTGCTGTGTTAATGATTATGCACACTTAAAATGATGATTATATTGCCAAATTTCTCTGAGTGAACGATGGACCAGTTGGTATTGCCACTAATAAAGAACAAGTGGCCTTTGCTATACACCTTCCCCTGTATTTTACTGTAGCTATTCACGCTATGTGGCGAATATGCAGCCCAGAACTCAGTGCTGATTAGATATGAGGACGCTGTGTGCTCTTTACCCTTGTCTCAGGAACTTCCTGTCCCTCCAGCTCACTGTTGCAACAGCTTCAGATCCACAACCATCCAGAACATTCTTCCTCGATGGTAACCATTATGTGCAAAGGCTGAAGCTGTGCTTGTTCACAGGGCAGCTGCTATTGCATAATTCTACACCCTAATTTTATGCCAGAGAAAATACAGGCAATATAATTTTTCCTCTCTATCTATGATAATGCCTGATAACTCTCTTGGAAACTTTTTCTTTTCCTGTTTGTCTCCAGGTGTGGCCAACATTGCATGATGCTCTTTATAAGGCAACACTTCACATTTGCATTTTTCTTGGACAAGACAGAAGGCTAGTGATCAGAGGCAAGAGTTTGCTAGCTCAGATCTCTCTGAGTTGCCCTCAGGAATGGGGCAAGGATTTAAGGAGAGGTTGCATGTGCCTACGATTTCTCATTCATAATGAAGAAAGTTACAGGGGCCTCTCTCCCATCCCCAGTGATGAAAAGACTAGCTGGACCTTTTCCATCTGAATGGATAAAGGAGAGTCTGGTGCTCCTCCCCCATCTCCTCTTCAACATATGCAGCATTCTTTTGTCTATGATGTATTAGTTTACAATTAAGATTTACTTTTTCAGAAAATGTTCCAATGATTTAAGTTTTTTTAAAAAATGATTTTTGGAACATGAAAAAGAAGCCTGCCTTCAGCCTTGCTCGCTGTTTCAGCTCTAGCCCATCTTAGGTCTGGTCCAACATGACATTGGGAGCTTTGACTCCACCAGCTACTCTTCTCTGGAAATTATCTTCAGTGCTCACTACAGTAAACTGGCCACTGACCTGCCCTTCAGCCTTTCAGGGTTGCTCTCAGAAACTCCTCTGGAGGCCTACTGGCCTACTCCTATGTGCCTGGAGGGTTCTCCTTCCCTATTTGGCACCCCGCTTCTCTGTCCAGCCTCCCTCTTTACTCTTAGGATGTCATGTCATTGTATGGCATACTTAAACCCTGTCTTGGCAATTGATGCTACCACTAATTCTTCCCCTCTTTGGATCCCAGTCTGTGTCCCCAGAGTTCTGGGAGTTGCTCTGGGCCTTGAACCAGTCCAGTCTGTTGGCCCCATAGCCAGCTCATCTCTTTAACCTGACTGATATTTGAAGAATTCCATTCTCCCTACATGACAAGGCTGTCATTTTTACTAAGATATGAAGGAAAACCCCAGAAGTAGAGAAACGAATGAGCTTCCAGAGAACAAATTTCAGATTCTGTCTTTAATCCAGCCACAGACTGATCTAGCTAGTATAGCTTAAAAGGTATTCATACCCAGTCTCTAATCCAGGAAGGGCTTGCCTATATATATATATCTCTCAAGAAATCTAAAGTGCTATGGTGGGCCACCAACAATTACACTGAGAGTCTCAAGTTATGAAAGTCAATGAGAACGATATTTGTTTTTGTTTTCCGTAAATATTTTAAATGATTTCTGAGTGTGAAACAGACCAGACTACTTACAGTTACTTGGTTTTAAAATATTCAATTTGTTAAATTTGCAAAGTTGAAACAGATTTTTCTCCCCCTCAGGTCTTTGAGTTCAGCTTACAAATCTTGTTATCTTGTTTTTAAATTTGGTAATAACAACCACTTTCATTTTTTCTTTGATTAATGTTTGAAGAGCTCAAATTATACAAATTAAACTGCTTTACACAATTGATGCCATATACAGGTTCAGTTAATTAAATTATCTTAAACGTTTAAATTCATTTGTGCATTTTCTATGTTTGATTGCATTGGAAGCAGGATCTTTTAATGTGTATACTAATAAACAGGAGCTTTCCAAGAATTTGAATAGTTCTGGTAAATCTAATTGCCAAATTCTCTTAAATTTTCAATACTATTCACAAGCTTAATTTTCTTTTATGTTTAAACTTAAAATCACAAGCCTGAAATGTCAAGAACCTTTCAAACATTGCATATTAAGTTACAGCACAGAGATTATTCCTAAACCAAATGATAGGTTTGATTTATCATTTTAATTTAATTTTAAACCCTGCTGGAGCATGTTTTCATTTCAGGCAGGCTGAGGTTACCAAGGCACTTGTGAATTTGCATAAATTTATAGGTGAAGGGATTTGTGGGCTACATGTGTCCAGGATGATTCTATTCAAGCCATGGATGACATGTTGGACCCTTTTTATAGCTGCTGTATGAACAAAGGACTCAATGTCGACACTTCTTACACGAGGTTTTCCCTTGTGGCCCAGCTGGTAAAGAATCCGCCTGCAATGTGGGAGACCTGGGTTCAATCCCTAGATTGGGAAGATCCCCTGGAGAAGGGAAGGGCTACCCACTCCAGTATTCTGGCCTGGAGAATTCCATGGACTGTATAGTACATGGGATCACAAAAAGTTAGACACAACTGAGTGGCTTTCACTTTCACGAAATTGGTTTCAAAACCAGCCTTCCATGGGTTCACGTTATACTCTCACCTAGTTCACTCATAACCTCTTTCAACTTTTATCATCTAATTTAAATAGATGCTTTCTATACTTGATATCAGATTGCAATTAATTCCCTTGACTGTTGGATTGGATTCTGCATTCCTTCATATTGAATTTGCCTTGAATTCCATCAGTACTTTGGCCTGTCTCTCTGGTTGCAGCAGGTAAATGACATTTAGCTTGACTTGCAGGGGCTTGCACACCGTGGCATCTATTCACCTCTCTGAGCTCCTTCCACACCACTCACTTCACTGGCACCACACAGACACATCAACCTTCTTTTAGATTCTTGAATAGCCTCATTCAGCATCTTCACACATGTTGGCACCTCTACCTAGAGAAATTTCTATACCCTCTTCCCTTGTCTAACTCTTCCCATCCTCCCCTTCTCAGCTTCAACATCTCTTCCTTGGGAAAACCATCCTTGCCAAGACTAGGTCCTCCTTACTCCTCATTCCTAGCATCTTCTCTGGATAGCTTTGACTGAATCTTACCTGATGACCAAATCCCCCAAGCTTTGAAAATAGTTACTCACATGAGCATTTCTCTGATGGCTGGCTCTCCCAGTAGACTCTAAGAACAAGGAGGGCTGTTTGGTTTATCACTGGCACCAAATAAAGTGCTTGGTACATAGTAAGCTCTTGATAAGTCAATAGTTTAATGAATGGTTGAGCCTAAGAATGAATGATTGAATTAATCAATGAGCTTTGGGGGTAAAAAACAAGGATGCTAATATTTGTCAGACACAGGGTCATAGAATTAAATTCTCAAAAAGTGGGCAAGACACACCATAGCCTCTCAGATGTATCGAGGTGTGTGGGATACATACTCAGAGAGGGAGAAAGAACATTGGTGAAAGTTTGCATGATTACTACTTATTAGGCTTTGTGCGAGGTCTCTACTTGAATTAGGTCCCTCTTTATGACAGATTTGTAAGATGTAAGTATAATGAAGAAACTGAGTTTCTTAAAGGCTAGGACAAACCACTTGTCCCTGGTTTCACTGCTAGTGAAGGAAAAAGGAGCTATTCAAATTAAGATTCATATGATGCTCTTTTCTCAATTATATATAGATACTTTAATATTGGAATTAATTTGTTTCTTCAACTAGCATTCGATATTTGTTTTATGTTAGGCCAGTGTTAGACACTGAAGGTGTGTTTACCTTTTTAGAAACTCACTTTTCCTGGGGAAAATTAATATAAAAATAATGAGTAACTATATCATCACTCATTCACTCATTTATTCATTTATTCGGTAAGATATTTATCCAGCATGTAGTATAGGGGCAGACACTGGAGAAGCAACCAAACAGACATGCTACCTGTCCTCGTGGAACTTATGGGCCAACGAAAGAAACAACTTCACAGATGTACTATGAGACCACAGTTGTGAAAGAGCTCTGAATTTGGCACGCATGATTCTTCATGAGCATATGGTGAGGGGATTTGCCCTAGTTAGGTATGTCAAGGAAAAGGAAATAACACCTGCAATAATAGGTGAAGAGATGAGGGAAGAGATCCTAAGTGAGATTTGCAAAAAGCACAGATGTTTGGGAATTCCCTGGAGGTCTAGTGGTTAGGAATAGGAGCTATCACTTCTGGGGCCCAGGTTCAACCCCTGGTCAGAGAATTAATACCCCACAACCCACGCAGTGTACCTCGCCTCCCCCCAAGAAAGCACAAATGTCTGTAGCAGAAAAGAAAATAACAAATTCAAGAAACAGAAAAATGGCTAGAGCAGATAGTATGGAACCAGCAAGATAAGGTTGGGCCTGTGGGTGGTAGCTTGACTCTGGAGTCCTCATTGCCTCTTTCCTTAAGATGCGAAGCCATGGAAGCCATTGAAGCAGAAGGGTGACATGATTAGATCTGTGTTTTGAAAAAAAATTACTCTGATAAATAGTATGGTAAAAGATGGGTGAGAGGGATTAAGCTAAGAATGGGGTTACAGAAAGAGAAGCGAGAAGACAAGAAGTGAGGTTAGGTTGAACCAGGATGGTGGCTGTTGTAGTGATGAAGATGGCAATAAGGGGGCAAACTCAAGAAATATTTAAGCCAGCGTTACTAATGGGGCTTGGGGATGGGTGAGGTACAGAGCACGAGTGAAATGAGATGTCAGTGATAACATCTAACTTGAGTCATTGGGTGAGAAGTGACACCATTTTCTGAGTTAAGGAGTGCTGGAAGGGATTTGAAGAGGAAAGGTCATGAGTTTACCTTTGGACCTGTAGAGTTTGGGGTGTCTTTGAGATATGCCAGGGGCAAGGTCAGTTAGGCAATCTGATCAACATTCTGGAGCTCAGAGAAGTCTGGCTTGGTGGTAGGATGTGGAAAGTACAATAAAGTAGGATTGTACAGGCATCATGAGAGGAAATCTTGTTATGGGAGGACATCATGCGTGCTCAGTGTACAGACAAGAGGAATTTCATTTTTTGTAGTGTATCCCCTTATAATGATATAATGCTTTGTGATTTATCAGCCTTTTAAGGCCACTGATATAATTGGAATGACCCCTCACTGAGAACTACTATCCATGTTTTAAACTGAGGAAACTGATGCTCAGGCTCTCATCTTTGAGAGCCCATGTCTGGAGATACTTTATTTCTTACTAATTCATTCTTTCCTCTGTGCTACCCAAATGACAGAAATTAAAATTATATCTGAATATATATGCTATAATACCACTTAACAAAATCCTATCCAAAGGATGCCAAGTAATAAAAGAGTGTGTTTGCCTTTTGAGGGAAAGTGATGAGTTCTCTTCATGTTTGTATGGTACCTCTATGCTATGAAGATGTTTCCCCTTAGGGGCAACATTATAGCACAAGAACACAGGACAGGGAAGATGTTAGGCTTATTATGTTTATTTCACCCCAATTTTTCTAATAGCTTGCATTATTTTTTTCCTACTGTCTGAGTTTTTAAAGTCCTGAAACTGCTTGTTCTCACCCTATATTATATTTTCGGGTCCTGCAAAACCCAGGAGATGGCATATGATCATATAAAAGCTTTCCATGAGGATAAGGATGTGGAGAGGGGGTTGTGCATCTTTATTTGTCTAAAAGTCCTTGCCAAGAAGTCCTTCAAAAGCTGAAGCTTCTCAAATGATACTGACTCCAAAAAAGAAAAAAAAGAATTTTTTAAGAGTAATTTCTATTTATAAAGGAAGGAAAAAAGTATAAAAACCAAGAAGCCAGTCACTTTTCCTTATCCAAAAGCAAAGGAGTAATGACCACAGCTAATGTGCTATATCCTCTCATCCATGATCTCTTCTATAACATCTGTATTTTAAAACTCAGGTTGTTGCTTCTCAGGCAGATGAAGTGACTTTCCTGTGATCCCAGGACTTGGTAATAACTGCATCAGAGCTGGATTTCATGGCCCCATGAAACCTTACCATGTAGATAGAAGCAGAATTTTCTGTGGCAACCTGGAGGGTTGTTTTGCATTTTGCTCTAGTCTTCAGAGAGGATGACATTTACATTTGTTCCTATGTATTAGCATCTATGTAGTTCTGTTAACTATTTCTATTAAAATCTCTAACAGGAAACTTTGTTCCTATTTAACCATCCCTATATCCAGGAAAGTCCTTATATCCAGGGAACTGGCAGTATTCCTTTTCACTCTTCCAGATAAAGGATGAGTGTTTTTTAGAATTAAACCTAGAAACTGGTAAAGCATAACATTAATATAAAGTATCCAAATTGCATTTTCCCCATGCAATTATTTTTATAACCATTCATAATCTAGTCAATTTCTTCAAAACTGTACATTTTTGTACTACATCTGTGTCTAGATTTAGAGTTGTATTCATATCCATACATTCATATCTCTGTATTTATGTAGTTGTATAGAATGATCTCTAGAAGAACAGATACCAACATGCTTCCCAGATGGCTCAGTGGTAAAGAATCCAGCTGCCAGTGCAGAGACTCGGGAGACACGGGTTCGACTCCTAGGTCAGGAACATCCACTGGAGGAAGAAATGGCAACCCACTCCAGTAGTCTCGCCTGGAAAATCTCATGGACAGAAGAGCCTGGCAGACTATAGTCCGTAGGGTCACAGAGAGTCAGACATGACTTAGGGACTGAGCATAAACCTGCTGACAGCTACTGTTGCTTGCAGGTGAAATTATGGGTAACTTTATTGTTTTCTATATTTTATAATTATTCCACAATATAATACTATTAGCTATATAATAAAAAGATTTTATAGTTTTTTCCAATCTATTAGTGTGGAGTATTAAGTAACTTTCAGGCCCAAATGAGAGATTGTGGGAATAATCGTAGTCATGTGCTCAATAATCTTGTTTAGCCAAGGAAATGAGCAAAAACTAGCAGGTAGGATGAAAACCAAGTACAAATTAATGCAGCACCAACCTAGTCATCTACCTTCTAAAACAAAGACCAAGAGGAATTTGCTGGGGAAGTTTCTTGAGGGGATCTGTTTTCAGACATGGGCTGAAATGTAGGATTGACGTGATGGTCAAAGAGAAAGAAAGAGGATGCAAGGATGGTCAAGCAAAGGGTTGCTGGTGAGGTCCCAGGGCAGCATGGATAAAGGCCAGCTAGTGGGCCGGCTTTGTGAAATAGAAGCTGAGCTGAGAATACGGCACTGACCATATGTACACAGGTTTACTCTTTAAGAACAAATCTACATGAACGTTCTGTCACAGGTACAAGTATTGTACATTCATGTCAGTGCTTCTTGTGGTTGCATGTGGTTGACTAAAGCAGTCCCAGTGGGGTAGATATTGCTTGCTTGTAAATGGTATATATATGCTGCTTCCTCTCTGTACAGAAAACTCACCAGTGAACATGACCCATGAAAGTGGACATAGGTCTGAAGTTAGACAATTCTGTTCTCCAGGGACTTGTTTCAAGTCTCATTTTACTAGATGTACAGAGTGGTGGCCAATATGTGAGGTAAAGGAAACTAATAATAGTGCCAAAGTTCTCATGCTTTTATCAAAATTCTTATGTTCTTATCAAAATTTTAATGTTCGTATCAGAACATAGAGTACCAGCGATAATGCCAATGTTCTTAAGATGTTTGATTGAGAGGGAACTGGGTTCTGCCACTCCTGTCAGCCACCAAGTTTCTATTGACCTTGCACAAACTAGCATAGGAAAGTTCCACCTGCCGAAGTGTGTGGGGAAGTCTATTCATGAGCACTAGTTCCCAACTTCCCACTGGAACTTACTAGTTCTCATGGAACTTACAAAATACCTTTTAGGAGTTCAAAAAGTTTTTAGCTCAAAATATAAACAATAAAACCTAGATAACTGTATCAAAATATTACAAAGTAGTTATGCTTATGTGCTAGCTAAGATGCTTTGGTCTTCTCTGACTCTTTGTGACCCTATGGACTGTAGTCTGCCAGGCGCCTCTGTCCATAGGATTCCCCAGGCAAGAATACTGGAGTGGGTAGCCACGCCTTCCTTAAGGGGATCTTGGGTAGGTGCAAAATATTTATGGGGGTCAGAATAAACCAATTTAGTCAGAGTTTGCTTGTTCTGGAGAAAAGAAACATAGATTACTAGAAATCTACATGAGAATATTTATCAAATTGATTTGATGGTGATGAACCACAAGGGACAGAGCTTGTTAAACTCGAGGAGATTAATTTATGTCAATATTTTCACAGAAAAGATAATACTTTAAATACACAGACATTAAATATTTATGTATTTTGTATATTTAATGGATACATAATACATTTCAATGGATATAATCAGAACCAACAGAACAAAAGGATCACAAAAGTTGTATATGTTCATTGAAACTGTTTTTATAGATGACTGATTTAGAGACATGTTAGTACACTGGTAACTTCTTAAAATTTTGCAACCATAATGAAAAGTTATGAGTGAAATTGTGATTAAAATCCCTTTGTGTTTAGTTTGAACAAACACTGTGTGCGTTTTTATGAACCTTCACTTAACAAGTGTATGTTCTGAAAGAGTTCTGCTTCCAGTATGGTAGACTAAGTTTCTAACCTAACATCCTGACACTCTGACATAACAATTACAGAGTCTGAGCAATAACAAAAGAAGTCACTGTGAGGGCTCTGGAGATTGTAGCAAAGCAAAAGGAGAGTCAACATTTGGAAGAAGTGACTGCCAACGACTACACCAGTTTTACCCTACAAATCATCATGGTGTTGGCAAAGGGGTTAGGAACTGCAGTAGAAAGCCTGTGCATCTCTGGCAGGGGAATTTAGAAGGAGGAGCCTTGAGCAACCAGGACCACTGGAGGATGATGGGGGAACCCTAGAAACAAGAGAAGCAGAGGAGGGAATGTTAAGATCTGTATATGTGCTTTGCCCAAGACCCTGGCAGACATTGACCCTTACATGCAGAATCACCACCAGGGCAGGCAGGCTTCCATTTTGCATTTTGAGTTAAAACAATTGAGGGCTTTCTAAAGAATAAAAGAAAAGCATACTTTTTGAAGGAATATACCAGAATTGAGAGTCTCCCATGGCATAGTGTTAGTGTGCCAAAGACACAACCCGAAATTATTAAACATATATAAAATCAGGAAAATATTTCTAATGGAAAGAACAATCAACAGATGCCAACTTCTGGATAATATAGACATTGGGACTGTCAGAAAAGAACTTTAATGGAACTATTACAACTATGCTTAACCAGATAAAAGAAAACATTCCTGTAACAAATGAGAAAATAGTCAATCATGGCAGAGAATTAGAAAATCTTGATTTTTAGAAATCAGGGGAAGAGGTGAAGTTATAACAAGTATGTGAAAAGTTTTGCATAATCCTTGATGTACAATGGTGATGTGATAGCCATCTGTCATGGGTGTTTTGAGTTACAAAGAAATGGGAACTGCTGGATTAAACAGTAAAAGACTACTGACTTTTTTCTTGGTTGGTTGTTTGGTTTTGCTTTTAGGAGGAGATGGTCACATTCAAGACTGTGACTTCAAAAAAAAGCATACTAAAAGATACATAGATGATTGAAGAAAAGGTAGATCTAGATGGAGTGCCAAAAAAAGAAAAAGCAATAAATGTTTATAGCAAATATAACAAAATTTTAATATTGTTAATATTTAAAGTACCATAAAATTGATAAAATATATAGGAAGATATCAAAGAATAATAGGCAAAAGACATAGACTTTATTTCCTTAGCAATTATTATTCTTTCCTTTAGGAATTATAGCCAAAAAGCTGGTCTTTCTGTTATTCAAGGAAATGCAAATTGAAATAATGATATCACTTTGCCAATTAAATTAGGAAAACTTTGATGATAATATTTAGTTTGAGTTGAGAGCATAGGAAAGTTATATATTCATATATTATTTAAAAAACTCTATATAAAACAGTATAACTGATTTGAAAAATAATTGACAATATATATCAAGAGTTTTAAGAGTTTTAATATAATTAACTTTAGCAATACCAATTTTGGATACTTAGGAAATAGCCTCAAAAAGCACATAAATGAAGTTGTTCATTCATCACGAAGTAAATTATAATAGCAAAAAATAAATAAAAAGGTAATTACTTTTACTACTATATATAAAATAGATAATCAACAAGGACCTGCTACATAGTACAGAAAACTCTATTCAGTACTCTATAATAACCTATATGGGAAAAGAGTCTGAGAAAGAATGGATATATGCATGTATATAACTGAATCACTTTGCTGTACACCTAAAACTAACACAATTGTAAATCAACTATACTCCAATATAAGATAAAATTTAAATTAACATTTTAAAATAGGTAATAATAGAGAAATTGTTACATAAATTAGGATACATGCATGGATGGAAAGTTGCACAGTCATTAAAATGTTATCATTATGAAGAGTAGGTAGCAAAATTAAAAAGTATTATGAGTGAAGAAAGCTGTCAGCGATATGTATAATAAAATAATTCTTTTAAAAATACAATAAAATAACCCAAATTGAGTGTAATTGTATGAGGGTGGTGGGGTTTTGGGGTTATAATTTTCTCCTCTAGTTTTAAACCATGTATGTGCTTTAAATTATAACTTTAAAAACAGTCTAGGCAAGGGTGTATAAGGCTTGGGAATAAACTGGAGTAATGAGAATGGCCTGGATTAAAAGGTGAGGAGGAGGTCAGATAGAGAGCTTTTAGCACCTTGATTATGTGTGGGCTGTGGGAGAAGGCGGTGTCAAAGGTATTCAGAGACAGCAATCTTGAATGATTAGGAAACGCTGATTCCAGGGTCAAAAATAGGAAACACAAGAGTCAGCAAATACAAAAGGGAAGAGCATAGATCCTATCTCAGGTTATCCATAGGCAATTGGAAATGGGAGAAGTCAAACAGAGAAGGCATGACACCTCAGTTCAGTTCAGCCACTCAGTCGTGTCTGACTCTTTGTGACCCCACGGACTGCAGCACGCCAGGACTCACTGTCCATCAACAACTCCCAGAGTGTACTCAAACTCAGGTCCATTGAGTTGGTGATGCCATCCAACCATCTCATCCTCTGTCGTCCCCTTCTCCTCCTGCCCTCAATCTTTCCCATCATCAGGGTCTTTTCAAATGAGTCAGCTCTTCTCATCAGGTGGCCAAAGTATTAGAGTTTCAGCTTCAACAACAGTCCTTCCAATGAACACGGAGGACTGATCTCCTTTAGGATGGACTGGCTGGATCTCCTTGCTGTTCAAGGGACTCTCAAGAGTCTTCTCCAACACCACAGTTCAAAGGCATCAATTCTTCTGTGCTCAGCCTTTTTCACTGTCCAACTCTCACATCCATACATGACCACTGGAAAAACCATAGCCTTGACTAGACGGACCTTTGTTGACAAAGTAATGTCTCTGCTTTTTAATATGCTGTCTAGGTTGGTCATAACTTTTTTCCCAAGGAGCAAGTGTCTTTTAATTTCATGGCTGTAATCACCATCTGCAGTGATTTTGGAGCCCCCTCCCAAATGAAATCTATCACTGTTCCCATTGTTTCCCCATCTATTTCCCATGAAGTGATGGGACCAGATGCCAAGATCTTATTTTTCTGAATGTTGAGCTTTAAGCCAACTTTTTCACTCTCTTCTTTCACTTTCATCAAGAGGCTCTTTAATTCTTCTTCACTTTCTGCCATAAGTGTGGCATGACACCTATTCACATGGATTAAGCTGCTGAATTACTGAAACGAGATGAGGTTACCAAAAAAGAGTGGTAAGAAAGAGGCAGAGGACAGAACCTGAGCTTGGGGTAAGAATAACAACTAGGAAGGATAGTAGAACAAAAACAAGATTCACTAAACTTAGGGTTAAAGAACTAGTCCACGTCCCAGAGTCATCAGTGGGACAAGTGCAGCGGCTAGTTACACTTGTGGTCCCTGGTGAGTCTTGTTTCCCTTCCTCTTGAGCATGGTAGGGATCTGTGACCTGCTCTAGTGAGTGGAATATGGTGTAAGTGACATTGTACCAGTTTTGGACTGAAACCTTAAGGAGTCTTTTGCTCTTTGGAGAGCTCTAACCACCATGTAAGAAATCCAGTTACTCTTTTGAGAACCCATAGAGAGAATAGCCTTGAAACTACTTGGGGAATGAGGGACCCAGATATTTCAGCATTCCAGCTGAGGCCACTCTGCTCCCAGCCAGGTGTCAGACATGCAAGCGAGCCATCTAAGACATTCCATTCCCCATCTGATGCAGCATCATAAGAAATCCCAAGAGAAGCCAAAGCAAAGCAAAATTGTCCAGCTGAGCCCCTATCCACCCACATTACTGTTTAGAATAATAAATTGGTTGTTTCAAACCACCACATTTGCAGTGGTTTGTTACATGGCACTAAATAACTGAAACCACAAGTTAATCAAAACTTACCCTACCCTTGGCTTTCTTACCTGCAAAACTGGTTAATAACTCTATCATTCTCATGATAAGTTTGCCATAATGAACAAAAGAGATAGATAGTGTGTTCAGGTGGCCAAAGCATTGGAGCTTCTGCTTCAGCATCTACCAACCAACCAGTTGGTCCCCTGCATTCCACCAACCAACCCTGGTGTGATTCTTGCCTTTAGAAGTGTCAAGGAAGCTTTTAAACTTTTCAATTCAAAACTTTGCACCATCTTTCTGGAATTAGAAATATATTGCCTCCATCAGTATGTCTCTGATGGCAGTAAGTAGGGCAGGTCAGATAAAGCATATAAGAGAGAGATGATCCTGTGTTGTGTTGGGTCCCTGCCCCTGAGCCTCATGCCCCTGTGCAGGTGGTAGAGATTTCCAACATGAGGACAAGAGGAAGCCTGATCCAGCCTAGCATCTGCCGACTGTCAGGGCTCTGATTTGTCTGAGCATGACTGGCATCCTGCAAGATGACAAGGCAGCAGCTTCTGTGCCTGTGAGCTAGGGAGCCCTCTTGGAGAGAATCTATCCAAAGGGAAGAGGGAGTTAGGCATGCTGAGCTGACCCAGTAACAGACCTTTCATCCTGGGGGAGTGCAGTGATTCTAAGGACAGTGTATTTATTGTCCATTGCTGGATTCTGATACCCCTGGAACCTAAGCAAAGAGAGAAAGGTTGGTAAGAAACAGGAAGTGTGGCTTTAGCAAATGTTACTAAAATGGGAGGGAAAACTGTCTACTTCAATTTGCCATAAACCACCCAAGAACCCAACACTACAGTTCAAAAGTAAGGATGTGTGTTGGAGAAGACTCCTGAGAGTCCCTTAGACTGCAGGGAGATCAAGCCAGTCAATCCTAAAAGAAATTAACCCTGAATATTCATTGGAAGGACTGATGCTGAAGCTGAAGCTCCAATACTTTGGCTACCTGATGGGAAGAGCCAATTCGTTAGAAAAGACCCTGATGCTGGGAAAAGATTGAAGGCAGGAGGAGAATGGGATGACAGAGGATGAGATGGTTGGATGGCATCATCAACTCAATAGACATGAGTCTGAGCAAGTGCTGGGAGATGGTGAAGGACAGGGAAGCCTGGGGTGCTGCAGTCCATGAGATCACAAAGAGTCGGCCATGACTGAGTGACTGAACAACCACCACCCAAGAGCCAGGCATCATGGTGGGTCGTGGTCCTGGTGCAGTGAATGGTGGCAGCAACAGACTCTGTGGAGTCCACTTCTGAGCAGAGGAAGTGCAGGCCCAGCAGGAGGGAGCTCATTAGCCCATCCCCAGGGACTCTTAGCGGCACTTGGGGGCTCTCTGCAGGGGAGAATAGCCTGTGACACATGACACATCACTATTTCTATAACCCCAGCTCTACCCGGAGGTGGTTTCAGATGGAGCAGATCAGGTCACAGAGGACCCATTGCTTGCCTCTGGTAATGGATTCTTCTGTTACATACAGCTTAGACAGCCAACCAAGGACCAGAGACATCAACTTGTTGATCATACTTCTTGTGCCCAAACACCTTGTCAATCCCATCATCCTCTGTATTTGTAGATATGGCTCAGTTAAGTGCCACCTTGACCTGGATAGACATGTTACTATAAGCTTGTTCTTTTTGACCAAGGAAATTGAGTCACAGCCACTTCCACTTTATTCCATAGGTTGACTACATTTGGTAATCTTAAATGTCCTTGTATTTTTTCTTTCAAGTTTCTTGCTTTTTATTAATATATTTATAATAACAGAGTATTATAAATATATCATTGGGTATCACTGTGCATCAGTGATGCTCCTATGACCTGCTATAACAAATGTTGGCATTAAATGGCTTGATGCCAGCAGGTGAGTAGGCAGGCAGGGAAGGAAAAGGTATTATCACCATACATGGAAAGAGCTCATCATACCTTTTAGCTTGGCATCTATGAAAAAGCATCAGTTCCTTCCCCATGTATTCTTGCCTTACATGTAAGAAATTATTCACAGATGGCAACAGATTTCTCACATGACCTTTACAGCTGCTGGTTTGAAATGACTTTGGGTTGCTTGCTGGAAAAAAGAAAAAAAAAAGATTTCAGAGATGAATTGTCAGGCATTAGCCCCTCTTTGAAGCAGCTTTAGGAACATTCTGTACTTGATATATGTGAGTGTGTAATAGTGAAGACACACAGTGTGAATATGCAGGAAAAAGACACTTTGCTGGCTACCATAGCTCAAGGCTGCTCTCACTGGTCATAATGATTGGGGAGCAGTTTCCTAACCCCTCAGACTCTGAGAGATCACCCTGCAAAGAACACACCTGGGGAAGATTTTCTCTGATGATGTTTTTCCATAATAAGGAGTTACATGTTTCCCAGAAGGGCAGCACATCTGAAGACTTCCTGAAAGGAACCTGTGGCTGCTCTCTCTTCTTTGAGCTCCTGGGAATTGGGGACTCTACTGGGGAACTTGTCCTTCTCCCATCCATCCAGGGACCTTGGCCCTTTGGTGCTAGGAGAGCAGGGCAGTGAGAGTAGAACAAAAACAGTGCTAAATGTTCACAGGAAAGGAGCTCTTTTGAGACAAGAGCTTTCAGGTTATTATAGATTGTGGGAGAGTAAAGGTATGGTGACCAGAAGCTACTGAATTCCAACTCACTTCATGAAGCCAGAACTTCCTCAGAGACTCCGACAAGCTTAAAATCTAAATAACGTGTTTTTTACAATGGAAGAGTGTGATGACTTCTAGCTCACACAGGAAAAGAGTCTATCACTACTAAGTCTTTTGTAAAAAGAGATCCTTCTAGAGACAGAATTCATAATTGGCCAGATTTTGGTGTTAAAAAAAAGAATCCTGACAGTGACACTGATGCTGGTTTGCAGAGAAACCGGAAATTCTGTCTGCATTCTTTTCAATGAGAGATGAAATGCTTAACTGCCTATGTAACTCTCTTTCACAGGAAAATGTTAAAGTTGAGCAAATAAACAGTGATCTCTTTTATTATTATTTACAGAGGGGAATATGGCCACCAGGAAGCGTGTCTGCTAATGGGTTTGGCCAAATTCTCCATAGAGACAATGATTAATGGAAGAAATGAGTGGAAAATTAGTATACACAAATAGTTATTCAAAAATGAGGAGAAATGCTAATGCAGTGACCTTTAAATCTTCATTTTTCTTTATTTCTCTGAATGCTAATTAATGGACATGTACGGCAGCAGGAGGATTTTGCGTCCGAGTCCATAGCCCTGCTAAGTGGCGTTCTGAGAATTTCTGGAGCTGATTCTCGGAGAAGGGCTGACCCCGAGGAAGCTGCCCTCCCTGCTGCCACATTGTGGGTTTTCCTCTGAGAGCAAAAAAATGCCATCGTCCAGCTGCTCATTAGCATGGCTGAACAGCCTCTGCAGTTAGCAGGGTAGTTAGTTTCAGAGGTAAGTGGAGGTTGGGGAGGTTGGAGGCACAGCATGCTTATTGACTGCTGTCCCTGGACAACAAAACCACTGCCTGCTTATTAAGGAGACCTGAATTATTGCCTGCCCTGAGCTCTCGGACCGTAGGGAGAAACAATGTGGTAACTGGGGTCTTCCTTGAACCAAAGGGCAAAGGTAAATTTGTAATTCAGGCAATAACCTTTCCAGTGTTGCCAAGGGATGCTTTCTGGAAAACACTGCTATCATGCAGGGAGGGCAATAGACTACAAGTGCATGCTGAGTTTGGGTTGGGAATTCCTACCATCTCAGAGGAAGAAGAAATAACTCAGATTGACTGAAAATGACTTGGAGTTGTTAGGGGGGGAATCTTCGAGGTGAACTTTTATAAAGTGAACTGTTAGTTGTGTCTGACTTTGTGACCCCATGGACTATAGCCTGCCAGGCTCTGCTGTCCATGGAATTCTCCAAGCAAGGATCCTAGAGTGGGTTGCCTTTCCCTTCTACAGGGGATCTTCCCAACCCAGGGATCCAACCCAGGTCTCTTGCATTACAGGAAGGTTCTTGACCATCTGAACCACCAGGGAAGTCTGGTGAACTTTTGTAAGGAGAAATTTAAATTTCTTAAACTTCTTTCAATTACAGGTGTAGCCCTTCCATGGTCAAACTGTTAGGCAGTAAAAGATGAAGCAGTGGTTGGGTGGTCATCTGTGCCTCTCTTTGTCATTAGTTTTCCTCATCTGTTAAATTGAAGATTAAAGAAATTAATATGTTAAAACACATATTAAACTCTACCTAAGTCTTTGACATTATTATCACCATTACTACTTATCTATAAAGGAGATGTTAGAAGGTTTGGGTAGGGTATTGAACTAAATGATCTCAAGATATCCCCACCTCTTGGGTCCTATGACTTAGTGGTTTAGTAATAGAAGTATTTTGTACCCCACATGTCACTTAGGTGAGTGTTAATTTAGGCCACACTAATCTAATAGATGAGTCCCCGTGCTTGTCTTTAGAAGAGCGATGGATTTTATGTATGATTTTCTTGGTCTATTTAGAGTGATATGTACTTATTTTGTGTTCATTTATATCTTACTTTGTTGCTAAAAGATTTTAGGCAAGACATTTGAAGTAACTTTGAAAATGCTTTGGAAGATATACTGAATTCAACTTTCTAGACTTGTCTCTTATTAAAGCATAGCTTTTAAAAAAGTATTTAAAACCATCAAGTAAATTGGTAGATTGTGAAGACTAAATCTAGTATTTTTAAAAGCATACCATATGGATGTACTGGAGACAGAGATTGGAATAGGAGAAGAGGGGAGTAGGAAGAGAAGGACACCAAAAATGTGGCTTATGGTAGTTCCAAATTGTAGAAGAAAACAAAGGTCAAAGGCAAGTGTCCAGCGGACACAGTTACACTAGAGTCCTGATTGCACCATTTTATTATTTTGTGTCCAAGCATGGGTCTTCTGATCAGAGTCTAATTATTCTCTATTGGAACCATCAAATGCTACCATATGGACGGCATTTAAAAGATGACAGAGCTCATGATGGAGAGGATGACAGAGAGAAGGCCTGCTGTGTGCCAGATGCTTTATAAACACCATCTATTTTAATCTTCACTAGAATCCTGATGAGAAAAGGAAGATTCATAAAGATAAAGCAACTTGCCCCAAATCTAATTCATAAGTGAAGGAGTTGGAATCCCATTCTAGGAATGCCTAACTTCAAAATCCGTGTTCTTTCTAGTACTCTTTTCCTCTCTGCTACAGACCTGTGAACAACCAGCATCTAGTATTACTGAAACTTTGGAGATAGAATGATCCTCCATGTCTGTAATACTTGAATTTGTGTACCACTTATTCTCTAAACCCTCTCTCAACTCTCAAATAATCCAGGACATTTAAGGAAACCTGATCATATAGTTTCCATCTCTGGATCCAGAAGCCTGTTGTTGAGGGTGTTTTACATTTGAGAGGAAATTGCTTTAGAAGGCTTTAACTTGATATCAAAAACTGGGAATGGATCTCCTTTTCTGGTAAGGAGATCTCCTTTTCTTCATGGAAAAGTCAAACCCTTCATAATCAAACTCTAAATCTTTAAGAAATAATTTTATCACTAATGTAAACCTTGTAGAACATAATTTTTTTTTCAAAAAGCCTAGGATGGGATCTGGGATCACTTTGGAAATCAAATTGCTAGCTAACATTAGTAAGACTTTTTCTATCCAATGTGCTACTAATTTCTGGTGTGACATCAATCTCTGAACTGAGTTATTATATAAAACACATCTTGAGGAGTGAAAAACCTCAGATGCCAGCCTGCTATTCCAAATACTCCAATGATATTAGGCTATTAAAATTCTTCTGATGTTAGGCCATTTTTCCTAACTTCTGTGTGATTCCAGAGGGAGAATTCATAGGACAGTAAGATTCTTTGACTATCCTTAGCAATAATGATAGAGACAGATATAGATAATTAGTGAAGAACACATTGCACTAGCCAAACAGTGACTGTGGTGGCATCTGAAAGTGGGTGGTATTATTGTCCAACTCATGTCTATACTCCAGAGAAATTTCATTCACTTGTCCAGAAGACTCACCACCCCGCCACCCCTTGATAAAGCTGTCCCTCTTCTCTGTTGATTGCTTCCTTCAGCATCTCACTCACCTACTTCCTGGAGTCATGAGATGATATTACCAGCACTAGCAGCACTGGAGATCAGCCCAGAAAGGGGCTTTCAGGGTGGGGGCTTTGTGACAGCTCTCCCCAGTCAGATATAGCAGGGAAAGAAGTAAGCAATACCTTATACCATCTCATATAAAAACACAGGGTCATTAGCCATTTGTCTCTGCCAGTTTCTACCAGAGATGATATTCTAGATTCCTTACAGATTTCACTTTGTTTTGTGTTTTGCCCTGACTTTTTCCTAATGCTTGAACTTTTTTTGTTTGAAAAGGAAGAAGTAAAGCTATCTTTTTTTTCTTTTTAAAAATGATCATGTATATAGAACCTTCTTAAAAACAACTAATAAAATAATTAGAAAACTTAGGAAGGATATGAGATTACAGAATGTTAGATTAACTCAAAAATACCCGTGTATTTTTGGATACTGTCAATGAAAAAAATCTGGAAATGAAATTAAATAATTCCATTCAAAATGGCATCAGAAACAGAATAAATTTAGCAAAAGAATCCAAAAACTCCATAGCATTTACAATGTCCAAAATACCATCTAGACTTATTTGACATATAAAGTGTGATCCAGTCTCAAGAAAAAAGACAGTGGAAGATGGCTTAGATGTTGGAGTTCTCAGTCAGGGAACTATTGCAGCTATACACTATAAGGTAATGGAAAATTTACCTATAATAAATGAGACAGGAAAACTCAGCAAAGAAAAATATTTTGAAAATTAAATGAAAGAACAATATGATAACTAAAACAAAAATACTGGATGGATTTAAGAGCAGAATAGATACAATGGAAAGAGTCAATTAATTTGAAAATAGACAGAGAGAAAAAAGATTGAAAGCACTAACATAACCTCAGAAATGTGGATTAATAGCAAAGGGTCTAACATGTGAAACCGGAGTTTCAGAAGGAGAGAGAGAAAACAAGGCAGAAAAAAATGTTTGATGAAATAATAGTCAAAAACTTCTCAGAACTGGTTAAAAAAAGCACATAAATTTACAGATTCAAGAAACTCAATGATCCCCAAGCAAGACATGTTGTTTGTTGTTGTTTACTTGCTAAATTATGTCCAACTCTGCAACCTCATGGACGGTAGCCCACCAGGCTCTTCTGTCCATGGGATTTCCCAGGTAAGAATACTGGAGTGGGTTGCCATTTCTTTCTCTGAGGATATTCCCAGTGCAGAAATTGAACCCACATCTCCTGCTCAGCAGGTGAATCTTTTTACCCCTGAGCCATCTGGGAAGAGCCCCCAAGGAGGATATAGATGAAAAAAATTGTGCTTTGATACATTTTAGTCAAACAAGGCAGCCAGGGAAAACTGATACATTATACATAGGAGATTAATAATTTAAATGACTGCATACTACCAAGATCAGAAGACAGCATAACAACATCTTTACTATGCATAAAAAGCAAAAGTAAAAAACTGTCAACTCTGAATTTTACATCCAGCAAAAATATTCTTCTAAAACAAATATACATTAAAGATTTGGGGGGATAAAAGAAAACTAAGAGAATTCATCAGCAGCAGTCCTGCACTACAAAAATGATAAAAGAAGTTCTCCCTTGATAGAAGAAAATGATACTGGAGAGAAACTTGAAACCAGAGGGAACTTGAATCTGCAGGAAGCAATGAAGAATGCTTAAGGCAGTAAATATATAGGTAAATAAAAAATGCTAATTTGCCTTTTAATTTGTTTAAAGCAAAGAGAAAAAACATGATGTTTGGTATATGACATATGGGACTTCCCTGGTGGCTCAGATGGTAAAAGTGTCTGTCTACAATGCAGAACACCCGGGTTCAGTCCCTGGGTTGGGAAGATCTCCTGGAGAAGGAAATGGCAACCACTCCAGTGTTCTTGCCTGGAAAATCCCATGGACAGAGGACTAGTAGGCTACAGTCCATGGGGTCGCAAAGAGTCGGACATGACTGAGTGACTTCAGTTTATGATATATGTAGATGGAATTCACATTACAACTACAGAATGAGAAAAATAGAATATAGAAGAGAATGAAAAGTTATTAGGGGAGCTATGTTCCAAGATCTCCAGTGGGTACCTGAAACTGGAGATTGTACCTTTGTATAACTATGTTTTGTATACTATATTTTTTCCTATACAGACATCCCCATGATAAAGTTAAATATATAAATTAGGCATAATAAAAGATTAACAACTAATAATAAAATAGAGAAATTATAACAATATGCTGTATAAAAA
Source organism: Antilocapra americana (assembly GCA_007570785.1). Classification (NCBI taxonomy): domain Eukaryota; kingdom Metazoa; phylum Chordata; class Mammalia; order Artiodactyla; family Antilocapridae; genus Antilocapra; species Antilocapra americana. The sequence goes on along the minus strand of ML664174.1, from coordinate 17,318,345 downwards.
TAATGTAAATGTGATCTCTCTCTTTGTCTCTCAGAATATCTTGTTTACTGTACTCTTGAGACATGTGAGATGATACAGTGTCTCCCTGATGGATGAAATGAGGTGAATGACATGGGCACTATGGCATAGCATTCAGTTATTCACCTTTTCCCTTAAAGAAAGCACTTTTATGGCTTCTATTTGGCATATGTGAATTGCCAGCATCACTACTCTTATGCTTGGAGGCCATTATTAAGTAAAATAGAGTTGGAAAGAAAGTGAAAGTATTAGTCTCTCAGTGGTGTCTGAGTCTTGGCGACCCCATGGGGTATAATCCATCATGTTTCTCTGTCCATGGAATTCTCCAGGCAAGAAAACTGGGATGGGTAGACATTCCCTTCTCCAGGAAGCTGAACATCAACAGTGCAATATCATGCGATTGATCTGATATCTGAGACAACTCTGTAGTGACTGTTGGACAGGTAGCACATACAGCATGCATATGCTAGACAAAAAGATGATTCATGTCCCTGGTGGGACTGAGCAGGGTGGCACAAAATTTCAGCACACTGCTTGGAATGGTGTGTAATTTAAAACTTATGAATTGCTTTAATTGTGGGTTTGGTTCCAGACCACCACAATAATCACAATTAAGTGAGTTACATGAATTTTTTTGGTTTACCAGTGCATATAAAATTTATGTTTGCACTAGAAAAGGTCAGTTTTCATTCCAATCCCAGAGAAAGGCAATGCCAAAGAATGCTCAAACCACCACACAATTGCACTCATCTCACACTCTAGTAAAGTAATGCTTAAAGTTCTCCAAGCCAGGCTTCACCAATACGTGAACCATGAACTTCCAGATGTTCAAGTTGGTTTTATCCAAGGCAGAGGAACCAGAGATCAAATTGCCAAATTCCGATGGATCATCGAAAAAGCAAGAGAGTTCCAGAAAAATATCTATTTCTGCTTTATTGACTATGCCAAAGCCTTTGACTATGTGGATCACAATAAACTGTGGAAAATTTTGAAAGAGATGGGAATACCAGACTACCTGACCTGCCTCTTGAGAAACCTGTATGCAGGTCAGGAAACAACAGCTAGAACTGGACATGGAACAAATAGAAAAGAATACTCCAAATAGAAAAAGGAGTACATCAAGGCTGTATATTGTCAGCCTGCTTATTTAACTTATCTGCAGAGTACATCATGAGAAACGCTGGGCTGGAGGAAGCACAAGCTGGAATCAAGATTGCCAGGAGAAATATCAATAACCTCAGATGTGCAGATGACTTCCCCCTTAAAGTGAAGAAGAACTAAAGAGCCTCTTGATGAAAGTGAAAGAGGAGAGTGAAAAAGTTGGCTTAAAGCTCAACATTCAGAAAACTAAGATTATGGCATCCAGTCCCTTCACTTCATGGCAAATAGATGGGGAAACAGTGGAAATAGTAGCTAACTTTATTTTGGGGGGCTCCAAAATCACTGTAGATGGTGATTGCAGCCATGAAATTGAAAGACGTTTACTCCTTGGAAGAAAAGTTATGATCAACCTAGACAGCATATTAAAAAGCAGAGACATTACTTTGTCAACAAAGGTCCATCTAGTCAAGGCTATGGTTTTTCCAGTGGTCATGTATGGATGTGAGAGTTGGACTATAAAGAGAGCTGAGTGTCGAAGAATTGATGCCTTTGAACTGTGGTATAGAGAAGACTCTTGAGAGTCCCTTGGACTGCAAGGATATCCAACCAATCCATCCTAAAGGAGATCAGTCCTGGGTGTTCACTGGAAAGAGTTACGTTGAAGCTGAAACTTCAATATTTTGGCCACCTGATGTGAAGAGCTGACTCATTTGAAAAGGCCCTGATGCTGGGAAAGATTGAGGGCAGGAGGAGAAGAGGATGACAGAGGATGAGATGGTTGGATGGGATCATCGACTCAATGGACATAGGTTTGGGTAGACTTCAGCAGTTGATGATGGACAGGGAGGCCTGGCATGCTGCGATTCATGGGGTCACAAAGAGTCAGACACGACTGAGAGACTGAACTGATAGTATATTAAGTATGCAATAGCATTGCTAACTATCATCTGAGCCTTTAGCAAGTTGTAGTCTTTTGCAATAGTGACATCAGAGATCACAGAAATACCATAACAAACAGAAAAATAATGAAAAACTTTGGAATGTTGCAAGGATTACCAAAATGTAACACAGTGGCATGAAATAAGTAAAGGCTATTGTAAAAATGGTGCTGATAGACTTGCTCTACGTAGGGTTGCCACAAATTTTCATTTTGTAAAAAGTGCATTATTTGAGAAGTGCAGTAAGTCAAAACACTTCCTGCACTGTATGTAATAAATAAATAAATACAACAAGGTATGCCTGTATTTCTGGAATTTTCCATTTAATGTTTTTGAGCCATAATTGACCTTGAATAACGGAAATAGTGGAAAACAAAACCATGGATACTGATGGGGGGGAGGGTGCAGATACTGTAGTTAAATAAATAGAGCTACTAAAGTTGTATGATTCTTATGTTTTAGTTAAAGTGGTATAATAACAACTCTAACTAGATTCAAAAGTTAGAGATGGATATTAGAATCACTACAGCAAACATTAATGAACAGTGAAAAAGTATGGCTGAAGTACCAATAAATGGAATTCTAAAACATGTTAAGGCAATTCCAAAGAAGTTAGAAGAGAGTGCAGAAAAATGAAAAATACAGATGATGTAAACAAGAAACACATATTGAAAACAGTAAGCCTAAATCAAAATGTATGTGTAACTATGTTACATATTAATGAGTTAAAGTCTATTTCCAAGGCAGAGGTTATCAATGTGGATTTTAAAAAGCAAGATCATATTTTGAAAATATGGACTTTAAAATGCTGTCTATCATAGTTGCACTTTAAAAATAAGACATGTATAGGTTGAGAGTAAAATACAGGAAAACAGATACACCATACAAATAGGAAACACAGGAAGGCTGGAGTGGCTACATTCACATCAGAAAAAATAGATTAAAAGGGACATTTCCAAATGATAATAGGGTCAGATCACAGGAAGGCATAGCCATAAATGTATACATGCCAAATAATAGGGCTTCATAATATGTGAAGCAAAAAAGGGGCAGAATTAACTGGATAAATGTCATTATGTAGCATTACAGCATTATGTAGATAGGTTTTGACTCCATGCTTACAGTTCAGGTTAGAAAGCATTTATGTTAATGCTTGCTGTATATTGGCTTTAGGGAATATAGAATAATATGACACGTTCTGTATTTCAATGAGTTTACAATCTTAAGGGGACAGGATATCTGTGCTAAGAGTACAATGGGAGAATAGGAAGTTTTAGAAATAGGAAAATAAGACTTTGTCTTCTGTTCCTGTAGTATTGATACATGGCACAAAATAGCTACATTGACACGTTGATAATAGTCACTTCATTGAAGGTGACAATCACCAACAGAACACAGATCTAGGACCTGGATCTTGCTAAAACTAAATCAGAGCATAATATTGAGTTGACTGCGCAGTCATTCCTTTCCGCTTCTAACGAAACGGCACTCTTTTGTCAGATGACACTGACACCACCCCCAGGTTCAGAACGCGATTTGGTTTGTCGTTAGTGTAACCTCGCTGCCCTTGCTGCGGCCCTGGGTTTGAGGTGACTACTGTTTGGTGTGTGCTGATGGCTTCAGTCTTGTCTAACTCAGTGCGACCCCGTAAGCTGATGGCTTCAGTCGTGTCTAACTCAGTGCGACCCCGTAAACTGTAGCCCGCCGGGCTCCTCTGTCCCTGGGATTCCCCAGGCAAGAATACTGGAGTGGGGTGCCATTTCCTCCTCCAGGGGATCTTCCTAACTCAGGGATCAAACCTGTGTCTCTTATGTCTCCTGCACTGGCAGACAGCTCCTTTACCGCTAGAGCCACCCGGGAAGCCACTGTTTGGTGGTGGCAGGGAAAATGCTTTTATTTCCCGCTGCCTGTGGTCAAGGGATTGTGCAATTCTAATTGCTTTTAGTTTCCAGTCTACCTCGGGATGAAACCTAGTAAACACATTTAAAGCATTTAAAGCAGTTCCTAGTTTAAATGGTACAAAGTAAATGTTTAACACATTATCTGTTTATTACTGTTGCTGTGTGCATGTTAATTTTCATGGAAGACTGAGCTGAGAGAAAAAAAAATCACCAAATTCTGGTGACATGGTTGATTCTCTGGGTTAAACCAGTCTTAGAGCCCTTCCAAACTCTCCAACCAGTTAGAGTTAGGCTTGCTTTATTTATTTATAATTGGAAAATAGTAATTGACAATGTTGTGTTTCAGGTGTACAGCAAAGTGCATCAGTTATACACATACATATATCCACTCTTTTTTAGATTCTTTTCCCATAGAGTTAGGTTTCTTAATGTTTTTTTCCGCTTGAGAGTTCCTGACTGATACTTAGTGTGATTTAACTCCATGTGAAGGACAGTTTTAAAGGGATAATCCTCAGCATCCCCATGGTGATTGAATTTAGTCTCCATATAATTGTATATACAAAATGAAATTACAGGCTATACAGTACAGGTGACTTTCCCCAACTTGCACCATCCTTTATCTTTTGCTAATTGGTATTGCAATAGGCGCCTAACCAAATTCTCTGGCTCCAGGCTTGTCCTCTCCCTTCTAATGCATCCTTCACACAGCTGCCAGAGCTATCTTTAAAATACAGATCTGATCATTCTACACATTTACAGGCACTCACATCCATGCATTATCTGCTCAACGTCTTTCTGTAGTTCCTGAATGCCTATTGGATTTCATTCAAGTATCTTAGTGTGGTCCGCATGGTCTGAGAGTTTCAGCCTGCATTTTCAGTTTTATCTCCCAGGACCCTCTCTCATAAACTTGATGGTCACCTATATCATGAAGACAGGATGCTCTTGAATGTCTTCAAATCTTTGTATGTGCTATTTTCCATGCCTGCAAGGTCTTTCTCCTGCTCTTTTTATTGGAGAACTCTTCTTTATCTCTGAAGACCCTCAACTCAAATATCATCTGATTAAGGATCATTTCTTGATACCCCTGAAAAAACCATTAGGATATGATTTATCATGGAAAATTTGACTTCAAACGATGGGGAAGCCAGTTGATTGATGAAACAGCCTATGGGTGGTTTCATGTCAGCCTTGGGTAGGCAGTTGGAACAGGAAGATAGGAAAGAAGGACAAGTTGGAACCTGAATGGGACCTATGAGGGTGAATTGGAACTTGTGTTATTGGTCTTTTGCCACCTCAAGGCCTCCAGCTTTGATGCTGTGAGTGTCCACCGCAAGTGAAGCCACTCCTCTTTATCGTGGTGCTTGATATATACTGATCCAGGAGTCAGAGATCTAAAGGAGGATACAGCAGGAGTTGGACTTGCTATGAGCCCAGCTGCTGCCTGTTGCCCATCCCTGACCAGGTAAACCAGCAAAATAAGCAGCCCTATATGTGAGATATGGCAGTACCCTTTGCCCTGCTCCAAAACCCTGAGCGTAATAAGAACATGGCTATTTGATTTTTCTGTCCTCCAAATTTCCCATAAAACAGCTCTCAAGGTCCACTAACCTGGAAGTCTAGAGTGAAGGGAATTCTGAGAAACATGTATCCAGCAAAACTTAGCTGACACAGTACAAATTCATTATGCTCTCATATTTTCCTTTTATAAGAGTAATGGTTTTTTGCAGATCTGTTTCCACCATCAACATCTAAATTATTTTGAGCAAGGAACATGTCTTATTTATATTTGTATCTGAAGCACCTGCCTTAAATGGAAGGTACTTAATGTTCAGTAAAATAAGTAATAATAATATATTCTTAAACATAACAATACTGAGTAAAATGCTTGGTTAATTAATAATATTTTTATGTATTTCTTCAAAATCGGTTGAGAAACCAGTGTTTGGCATTTGTATAACCACCTGAGTAATGTTCTAGAAAAGAGAGGTTTTTTTTAATATTCATGCTGGAACTGAATTCCGGAGGAGAATAAACCTACTTCATTGGTAAATTTTGGTAGGGTGCTGACTGCCTCAAAGGATGTCAGAGTAAAGTATTCCCTTTGGAATGCATTGCATAGGTTTCCAAACAGGTGGGAATGGTTAATTATTTTTAGCATTTGAAACTTGGCAACAAGTAGAATGGAGCAAACATACTGACTTTACGTATGCTATAGAATATTCCGTAAAGCTCTCTCTCGTCTGTAGTGGTTTACACAGAGAGCAGAACATATGGCGGGATTTGTTTGGCTTTTTCTCTGGAATTATCTGTCAGGACATGGGCTGCCACCTAATTACCCCCTCACATTACACTCTGCCTTTCCATTTTTGGTCTGATTTCTCAAAGCCTTCAGACACTCATTTTTTTCATTTTTTAAAAATTAATTTTATCTGACCTACTGAAGAGTTGTGTGTGTTTCTGGGAGACATTTTTAGAGTGTAAGAAATGTGGACTCCATCTCCTGGCTCTTTGACTCTACAGCCTATCAAGGAAACTGTATCTTAGAAATGTATGATTGATCATACTACTAAAGGGAAAAGGGCTTGGAGGGAATGGTGGAAACTTACTAGGATCAAGCTTTTATGTTTTCTTGAGCACCTACTATGTGTGAACATGTCTCTCAGTGAAGCAATACTTCTCTCAGTTCTTAAGGGTGAGGTGAGAACCAATTCAGAAACACAAATCTTAGGGATCATAGATGTAAGTGATGCATGAATTTATATTTTCATTTTTACTTACAATAAATGAAGTAAAAATGAAATACTAGACAATATTCCATAAAACAAATTATTAAGACTTATTGAAATTAGATATTTATAAATTGACACATTAGGAAACCTGACTTGACATAACAGATATTCTACTAAAATGTCTTGATTATTTTGAAAAGTTTTTATTGAGCATATAACCTATAGATAATTGGAATTATTGAAAATTTTGAGAAAGAATGCATCTTTATCAGTATAGGATGAGTGTTGCTTTGGGAGAGTCATGGCTTTCCTTTGCTAGTCTAGTAGTAATCAGCTCGCATCTATAACTCTTACTCCTGCTATAAGTTTATTTGTGTGTGTGTAAACACTGCACAATTAGTTTTTTGGTTTCTATTTATCTTCTCTCCAATTCATGTGATCATTCAGTTCTTTTTCTACTGAAAAGTAGGAATAAGCAGTGTTGGTGACCTGCACAGAGTTCTGTTCTGCTTAAGGAGATTTCACTCAGGTAAATGAGTTGTCTGCTGGTACAGAGAGACACCAACATTACAGAATAATCAGGGAGTAGAGAGTGGAGACTTGGCACTCTTGTTTACTTTCATGGTGATCATCTATGCTGATGCTTTCCCATCTAGTAATTACTTTTAAAACTAACATTGGCAATAAAATCAGCAGCATTCAGCATCCACACTCATGCTCTGAGGGAAGCAGGGAACGGACTGGCCTTCAGTGTCTTGTCTCAAACCAGTAGCGAGAGCTGAGTGGCTGGCTCAGGGTAATAAATGCTCCGTCACGCCTTGCTGCTTAAATTTTTTATAACTTTTACGCTCTATTAAAGGAAGTGATGTCAAGAGTATTTAGTGGAGATAGCTTCTAGCAATGGCTTTTTATTAAGAAAGATGACACCAATCATGCAGCTGATGATGGAGTGAGAAAAGATATTACCCTGCTGCAGACGGGCTTATTATCTCCATCCCTGGAATGGTTGACTGCTGTTAGAAATGGTTGGGCAAAAGAGTGCAAAACAATTGACTGGCATGACTCAATCAAAATGTTTGTGTCTGGATTTCCTTAGTGGAGAGGCATGGACATAGGAAATGATCTGTGACTAACTCAGTTTTTATTTTAATAAATGCTAATCTTTGCTGTGTATGAAGTGGATGCACTACTCAGAGGACAAAGTGCATTCTCTGCCCTCTCTCTTCAACTCTTTTGTATGCCGGCTAGGAGTGATAAAGTCTTCATGATTTTTCTGTCTCCTTTCCATGATTGCATCCATGCCTCCCATCCATCACATGCAGGACTGCCTTCTGGGCCCATAAGACTTTTAGGGCCCAAGAAAATTTTTTCATTTCTTTTCAGATCAGAAGGAAAAAAAATGAACTTTTGGGTCAAAGAAAATGTTTTAATGTATAATATTAATATATTCTTCTTCATACCAACACAGCTGTTAAATATAATTTTTAAATAATATTTAATGAAGGAATGGACCCACAGAGACATAGTGCCTGGGGCCTTACCCATGCCCCCAAGAAAGTCACAAGGCAGTCCTAAGGGACATGGTGTAAATATACTGATTAATTGAAAAATTATATTTGGATGCTCCACTGTCTCTCTTTGAGGACTCAATTATGTTCATGCCACCTGTAGGAAGGTTAATGCAACAGAAAAAGAGCACAGACAGTGATCCAGGAAACCTAAGTTTGAGACTTACCTCTGCAACATCTGTTTTTTTAACACTGGGAAAGTCACTTAGGAATTTGAACTCCTTTTCCTTACCCTTAAAAAAGAGTTTGGATTCAATTTCTAGGATCTCTCTAGTTTAGAAGTTCTGTTATGCTAATCTAGAACAGGTAGCTAAAGTTCCTTCATGAAGAATTCTAGGCAGATGATAAAAACCACATTTTCTGGTTATTTCCTGAGCTCATAGTAGGTGCTCAATAAACAGTGGTAGAATTAAAGACTTTGATGCTAATGGGTTCCTGCCTCTCTCCATCTGCTCTCTCCATCTCTGACCACAGGGTAGATGTGTACTTGTCCAGGAAGAGATGTGGAAGATGATGATAAGGCCATGAGTTTTCTGACACTCCTTTCCAAACCTGTCATTCTTTCTTGTTGAGGAAACTCAAGCTGGTATTTCCTGGCCAGGCTTAAAGATGTCTCTAAAATGACAGCATGTGTCTTTGGATTCAGAATTGAATTGGCAACAGGATGGATTGTCCAAGAGCCCCCTGGGTTCAGGTTGACCACCCACTGGTGACAATTTCCAAAGTATAGGAGCTCACCTGCTCATCTCACTCTCTCTTTGGCCACATTTGCTTGCAAACCTGAACCCTGGTAAGCTGTTTGCTTCTGGGAATTGTGGCCTGGGTAGGGATGAAGTTCAGTTGATCCCCTGAAGAGAAGACAGCCACAGTGAGTGACAGATGCTCCCCTGTCCCCAACAGCCCCTTCACTGCCTTTGCCAGCCACTGAAGCTATAAAAGATGAGTGCCATTCCTTCTACGTTCCTAACAATGAATCTTGAAGAACCGAAGAACAAGCAGTGGTTGTTAAATTATTGACTAGCAATGATGAGTGCATGGTGAGTGACATAGACTCTGTTCTCTAAGACCATAAAAACCCCAAAGGAAAGCACCAACTAGGAAAGAAAGCTAATAAGCACTATTTCCTTAAAATGTTGTTCTAATGTTGTCTTAGAAGAAGGTAACAGCATGGAAACTTGGATTCTTCTTTAGAAAACATACTGCAGGTCATGATTCATGGGGGCTCAGCCCCAAGTCATGCTGGAACCTCAAAGGGGAGCAGACAGTGTAAGTAGCAAACCTGGAATGGGGTGACCCCTGGGGTAAAGACAGATCCAAGAGCTTTTCTCTCCAGGTAGGGCTGCCTAATTGCTTCAGCAATTTTATTTTATTTATTATTTTATTTTATTTTATTTTATTTTATTTTTGCTTCAGCAATTTTAAAACTCTACTTTCTCTATCTTTGAAAGTTACCATTTGTGTGAGAAGGATTCTGGACCATGGATTAGCTTGTACAGTCCGCACCAGGAGACTGTACTCTCTCCAGCTTACAGAGTAAGGGCGGAGCTGAGGGTCAAACCTCAGGGCAGAGAGCTCCACTCTGCCACTTAGAAGAGTGCCTATGGCCTTGCCTTCTGCTTTAGTATTAGAGCTGTTTTGACAAGAGCAGATATAGACAAAGGTTGGTCCACTAGGGAGGGAGCTGCCTAGTTCCAAATTCTATACCTTGATTGATTACCCAGAGAAGATTCAGAAAATGCTGGAGGTAACTTTCTTTTCCATCTCAAGGTTGTTCTACATGGAAAATGAATTATCCTGCCTTTTCAGAGCACACAGAGGGAAAACTCATAAATGATGTGTCTGCTTTTCTTTCATGATCATAATTCTTGTTTTTATTCTGAGCTTTTTAAAAAACACCTCTTAATATGGTATAATATAAACAAATTCTTTTGTGTGATCATCTGTTAACAGATAGGTTTTTAATTATGTGATTGATCCTGAAAAATATAAAGCAAAATTGGATATAAATGACAGGAGGCTAAGCCTTCTTATTTTCAAAAGCAAATACTTTTTAAAATTACTCTTTGTTTCTGAACCTTTGCATCTTTAAACTTCCCATTTGTAAACATCTTACTGTTTCTTTTAAGTCCTGATTACACACAATGGCATGCTGACTTCTGAGGTTGTATTCAGTCAGTATTTTTTACTGTTTTCTACTTAATTATCTTCTGTTCTCATAAGATTCTTTAGATAATGGACAGTTCAGCTTTTTACCAATGATTTCTGTCTGATCAAAGCAGAGCTCTTGTTTACTGTTTGTATTATAATATACAGATCTGCAGAGAGGGCAGAGTAAGAGGAAGCAAGACATGTAATGGGAGATGAAAACAGACCACAGAATAAAATATTACAGCCTTAATAGGAACAGGCATACTGGAAATTTATATTATAAATGAGAATACCACATGGATATGATATCTAAAAAACATGAAACATATAGATATTGTCTTATTGCTGTTTTTAGTTCTCCATTCCTCCTTGATCCTTAGTGAATGCCTACACTGGGAATAGGAAGGAGTCAGGATTTATTGATCAAGTGCCACATACTTGTACTGGGTACCTTGCTTCCTTTATTTTGTCTATTTTCATGATTACCTCAAGAGCCAGGTAGTTTTATTACCATTTTCCAGATATTAAAACAGATTCAGAGATATTAAGTGACTTATTACAGTCATGTAATCAAGAATTTAAAGGTCTACTTTATCTTTTTTTGAGATTTAAATGATTTATTTAGTGTTTTATAATTTATTTTTAATTAGAGGATGATTGCTTTACAATGTCGCATTGGTTTCTGCCATACATCAACATGAATCAGCCTTTGGTATTCACACATATCCTCTCCTTGAGCCTCCCTCCCACCCCATCCCACTCCTGTAGGTGGTCACAGAGCACCAAACAGAACTCCTGGCACTATGTATTTTACACGTGTTAATGTATGTATTTCAGTGCTACTCTCTCAATTCATTGAAAGGACCATTTTCTCAAGTAAGTTTAATTCAGAGGCCTGTGCTCATTCCCCTCTCTCTCTCTCTGCTGCTTTCAGGAGAGAAATGGACCAAGATGGGGCCAAGGACAAAAATATGGGTATTTATTCAGTAATGAATGCATTGGCTTCCTGAATTACTACATTAATACTATTACTATTGTAACTTTATTATAATATATTATGCATTGTGTTAAGTATGATATATTGTATAAATAACATAAATTATAATAATTTTGTTCTTATTGATGTATAAATAATTATTATCAGATCCTAATTTGAGGGTCAGGGGTCATTCAGGCATGGGTCCTATTATTAATGAAATGTCTATAGCTATAGGAGCAATATGATACTAGTAGACATAACTGGTAGACACAATTTAAATTAAAAACATATGCATGGAAAGTCTACCTGGGAAAATCAGAGAAGGCTTCTGGGAGAAGGTGGCTTTTGAAGATGGTATTTACAGTATGGACTTTACATTCTGGGCAAAGGGAATTATGTAAGAAATAGAAAAGAAAACTGCACTTCAGTGGGTATTTCATTCATGCTGTAATGAAATATCATAAACTGGTTTAAACAACAGACATTTATTTTTCACAGTTCCAGAGACTGGGGAGTCCACAATCTAGGTGCTAGCAGATACTAATCTTGCTGAAACTCTTCCTGGGCTTACAGGGCATTACCTCAGTGCAAACGAACAGAGAGAGAAAACTCTAGTGTCTTGTCTTCTTCATATAAGGACACAAGAGGAACATTACCATGACCTAATCTAAATCTACTTACCTCCCAAAGGCCCTACTTCCAAAAATACCATCATATTAGGAGTTAGGGCTTTAACATATGAATTTACAGATCTCTTCAAGAAAATTAGAGATACCAAGGGAACATTTCATGCAAAGATGGGCACAATAAAGGACAGGAGTGGTATGGACCTAACAGAAGCAGAAGATATTAAGAAGAGGTGGCAACAATACACAAGTTCAGTTCAGTCACTCAGTTGTGTTGACTCTTCACGACCCCATGAACCACAGCATACTAGGCCTCCCTGTCCATCACCAAATCCCAGAGTTTACCCAAATTCATGTCCATTGAGTTGGTGGTGCCATCCAACCATCTCATCCTCTGTTTTCACCTTCTCCTCCTGCCTTCAATCTTTCCCCTCATCAGGGTCTATCTAATGAGTCAGCTCTTTGCATGAGGTGGCCAAAAATACTGGAGTTTAAGCTTTAACATTAGACCTTCCAATGAACACCCAGGACTGATCTCCTTTAGGATGGACTGGTTGGATGGCCTGCAGTCAAGAGTCTCCTCCAACACCACATGAAAAGCATCAATTCTTCAGCAAGCTTTCTTTATAGTCCATCTCTCACATCCATACATGACCACTGGAAAAACCATAGCCTTGACTAGATGGACCATTGTTGACAAAGTAATATCTCTGCCTTTTAATATGCTGAATAGGTTGGTCATAACTATCCTTCCAAGGAGTAAGTATCTTTTAATTTCATGGCTGCGATCATCATCTGCAGTGATTTTGGAGCCCAAAAATATAAAATCAGCCATTGTTTCCACTGTTTCCCCATATTTACCGTGAAGTGATGGGGCCAGATGCCATGATCTTAGTTTTCTGAATGTTGAGCTTTAAGCCAACTTTTTCACTCTCCTCTTTCATTTTCATCAAGAGGCTTTTTAGTTCCCCTTCACTTTCTGCCAGAAGGGTGGTGTCATCTGCATATCTGAGGTTATTGATATTTGTCCCGGCAATCTTGATTCCAGTTTGTGCTTCATCCAGCCCAGCGTTTCTCATGATGTACTCTGCATATAAGTTGAATAAGCAGGGTGACAATATGCAGCCTTGACATACTCCTTTTCCTATTTGGAACCAGTCTGTTGTTCCATGTCTAGTTCTAACTGTTGCTTCCTGACCTGCATACAGGTTTCTCAAGAGGCAGGTCAGGTGGTCTGGTATTCCCATCTTTTTAAGAATTTTCCAGAGTTTATTGTGATCCACACAGTCAAAGGCTTTGGCATAATCAATTAAAGCAGAAATAGATGTTTTTCTGGAACTCACTTGCTTTTTCGATTATCCAGTGAATGTGGGCAATGATCTCTGGTTCCTCTGCCTTTGATAAAACCAGCTTGAACATCTGGAAGTTCACGGTTCATGTACTGTTGAAGCCTGGATTGGAGCATTTTGAGTATTACTCTGCTAGCATGTGAGATGAGTGCAATTGTGCAGTAGTTTTAGCATTATTTGGCATTGCCTTTCTTTGGGATTGGAATGAAAACTGACCTTTTCCAGTCCTGTGGCCACTGCTGAGTTTTCCAAATTTGCTGACATATTGAGTGCAACACTTTCACAGCATCATCTTTTAGAAATAGCTCAACTGGAATTCCATCACCTCCACTAGCTTTGTCATAGTGATGCTTCCTAAGGCCCACTTGACTTCACATTCCAGGATGTCTGGCTCTAGGTGAGTGATCACACCATCATGATTATCTGGGTTGTGAAGATCTTTTTTTGTACAGTTCTTCTGTGTATTCTTGCCACCTCTTCTTAATATTTTCTGCTTCTGTTAGGTCCATTTAGGTCCATACCATTTCTGTACTTTATTGTGCCCATCTTTGCATGAAATGTTACCTTGGTATTTCTAATTTTCTTCAAGAAATCGCTAGTCTTTCCCATTCTGTTGTTTTCCTCTATTTCTTTGCATTGATCTCTGAGGAAGGCTTTCTTATCTCTCCTTGCTGTTCTTTGGAACTCTGCATTTAAATGGGTATATCTTTCCTTTTCTCCTTTGTTTTTCACTTTTCTTCTTTTCACAGCTATTTGTAAGGCCTCCTCAGACAGCCATTTTGCTTTTTTGCATTTCTTTTTCTTTGGGATGATCTTGATACCTGTCTCCTGTACAATGTCACGAACCTCCATCCTTAATTCATCAAGCACTCTGTCTATCAGATCTAGTCCCTTAAGTCTATTTCTCACTTCCACAGAAAAACTATACAAAAGAGATCTTCACAACTCAGATAATCCAGTGGTCATGTATGGATGTGAGAGTTGGACTATAAAGAAAGCTGAGTGCCAAAGAATTGATGCTTTTGAACTGTGGTGTTGGAGAAGACTCTTGAGAGTCCCTTGGACTGCAAGGAGATCCAACCAATCCATCCTAAAGGAGATCAGTCCTGCATATTCATTGGCATATTCATTGGAAGGACTGATGCTGAATTTGAAACTCCCTTTGGCCACCTGATGCAAAGAGCTGACTGATTGGAAAAGACCCCGATGCTGGGAAGGATTGGGAGCAGGAGACGGGGACACAGAGGATGAGATGGTTGGATGGCATCACTAACTCAATGGACATGAGTTTGAGTAAACTCTGGGAGTTGGATATCGACAAGGGAGGCCTGACGTGCTGCTGTCCATGGGGTCTCAAAGAGTCGGGCATGACTGAGCAACTGATCTGACTGACTTGGGAAGGATGCAAAAATGTAGTCCATGGATACATGTGGGTATTCCATTAGGTACCAGGAACACTGCATATGTCATTTCATCTAATTCTTAAAGAACTCTTTGGGTGGTATTGTCTGTTTCATAAGCGCATAAGACACAAAATTTCAAGCTGAACTCAGCAATTCATTCTCCCTCTGCCCATCCAGATCCTTACTTCCTGCATGTCTGTTCAGATAAATGACCTCATTGTCTATTCTGTTGCCTACATCTGGCTCCCACTCATAATTCTTGACTCTTCTCACTCTGCCCCTCAGCCTCATCAAGATCTGTGGATTCTACCCTGTGAACATCTCTGAAACCTACCCACTTTTTTGGATTCTGGTTGCCCCTGACTTGGTCCAGGCCGTCACCATCTCTCAGGAACCATTTTAACCACCTAGTTTATCTTTTTGCTTTCAATCTTGCCCTCCCCATCACCCCCTCCATCCTCAAAAAATCCATTCTCCACATAGCAGCCAGAGAGATCGCTGTGGAATGCATAGTTTGATCACATTCTTTCCCTGATTAAAACCCTGTGAATGTTCTTCATTTTCCTTAGACAAAAGGATTCCTGAACAAAGCTTAAGGAATCTTTATGATCTTACATCTGTTTTCTTCTGTACCCTCAACTTGGAATAGTCTTCCATCCTACACATCCATCCTCCATTCACTTCAAAAGTCTTTTAGTTCCCTGGCCTGCATCTCTTTTTTAACTGCCCCTCTCACTTGACTTCACCAAGGTTGAACTCCCATCTCCAATTCTTCCCATAGGATGGTCTCTAGAACAGAAATGACCATGTCTGTGTCTACCAATAAATGTATTTCTAATGGAAAAATTGATCTCTAAAAGCTGAGGCTCAATTACTCTCTCAAATTAAAATAGCTGGTTAATGGTAGGGTTGGGGATCTGAAAAACACCCCTTCTGTAGCTGAACCTAATGCTTTCTTATAGCGTCATGGTATCTATTGTAGGTGGGTGAGTGTGAGGCACTCAGTAACTCATCTTGACTGGATCATAGCATGTGCACAAGAGACAAAATGGGAAAAGAAGGCTTTTATCTTTTTGCATATGGCCTTGTGCCATTGGTTAAGGAACTAGGATTCTGTTCTGCAGACAATGGGAAATCATAGATGGGCACCAAAGGTGACAAGAACAGAGTATTTACATTTTCTTATGCCTTAAAAAAGTGAAAGCAAGGGCAGAGGAACACAAGAAGAATTGGGGGCTTTTTGCCATAATCTTCATGCATAAAATAATAGTGTCTGCTTCCTATGACTTTTGTGAAAATGAATAATACATATAGAAATGCTGTGTAGCCATATACCTCTTATAAATGTTATTATGGGTTTTTTTTTTCTTCCCTTAGTTTGTTCAAGGGGCTATTTAGCTTTGTAGTTACTTCTAGAAAACTCTCTGAGGAGCCGTTGTCTAAAGGTGGTGCTGAGACTGTAAATGAAGTTTTCAAGCTACTGGGAAGTTAGAGACCTATTCCAGAAGGCCAGAGAGGCCACTGACCAGGGCAGCTGGAAATTTCTCAGGTGATAAACTGGGGTGGGGCTCAGGAAAGGTGGAAGGGGCTGAGAAGCGATCCCCTCTCCAGGAACAGCTGCCAGCACACTGCCAGCAACTCCTGTGAGGAGGAGCAGCTGGAAACCAGCATGGGGAGCAGCATCATAAAGAGAGGGCCTGACTGCTTGAAGGCCTCTGGCTGTGCTGTTCCCCAGCTTGATTTACCACCAGAGAGAGGGGAGTGTACTGTGCGCATGCTCATTACTAAGAGTGCAACTGGAAGCAAGTATTTTTATATAAATGATAATGTGACTAGAATAATCATCAGTAGTTCATTAATTGAAGAGAGTGAAAGACCAAAGTCAGGGTCCAGAAAGTCTGTTTAGGAAACTGCACCTGGAAAGAGGGCTGCCCCTAAAAACGCTCCTCTGGCCCAGAGTGTTGAGTTTGGCTGGTGGTCATGAGAGTGAACTTGGGAGTTGGCCTTCGGAAGAAGGCCCACTGAAAGGATTCTTTTCATGGACTCCTCCTTGGATCCACTGTTTGGAAAAAGGAAGAATAGCCCTGGGTGGAAGTTGTTCTAGAAGCCCTAGTGGGCTTGGTTAAGCCTTGGACTTGAGAGAAAGACTTAGGATTTCTGTGACCTTGACTTGTTTCCTATTGGCCAACTAAATTGTGTGCCAATTTAGAGAAGCCAACTTTCAAGAGGAGAAGATCATTTTTCTCCTCCTGTATTTCCCTATCACAAGACCGCATTCTGCAAATACCCAGTGAGCTGGCCAGACCCCCTAAACTGCTTTCTCTATGACTCAGCTCTAGACTGTGGGTCTCCCTGGCACAACATAAAGCAGGTTAGGTGGGAAGGCACCAGAGTACAAGTCAAATATTCTGAGTTCTATTCCCAGCTCTTCTAAGAATAAACTGACACGAACGATGTCTACGATCAACTGGTTTTCCAGATGGTACCCAGGGATTATTTTTCTAGCGTCTTGGCAGTGATGATGACTCATTATCTAGTCTAACAGGTCCTCAAGTAAAAGCTGAACATCTAATTACAACCAAAACTCTTTTTTACACAACTTTTAAAGAATGGAGTTTAAACACATTGTCTAAAAGAAAATGTTGTATGTGAGTGTCACAGGCAAGATTTCCCTATGATGCTTATCAGAAGATGATGCAAATGGAGCTGATTCAAAATTAGTCCCATTAGCAAGTGTCCCAAACCAACATGGGCTTACATGATTACTCCTCTCCGTCAAATTGAACTTCTTTGCAAATACAACTCAGAAAACTGCCCTTTAATTTGAATCTAGTTTATTTAATGAATCCCCTTTCTCAGTTAATTGGACGTAAGTTGTAAGAATGAAAAAAAGGGCTCACATGCCACATAAGAGCTTAACAGTGTCTGTGGCAAGTAGCAAAACCAGTCAGCGTTCTTGAAGAGACGGATCAGTGGTCTGGTCTCAACCTCAGGCCTGGGAAAACCATTAACCAAACAACTTGAGTTTTATTTTTAATTTGATACACTGTGTTTAATGCAAAATGTATGGGCCTTTTGAGAGGCGGTTTGCTCAATTGTGGGGAATGGCTGTAATCCCAGGGGGTTTATCTTGCCGGCCCAGGAGGCTGCTGTTATTTCCTGGTGGGTGTCTCAGGGAGTAGGCAGGAGAATGTGGAGAATCTGCACAAATGAATCTTTCTGAAGCAGCCCTTTGATTAGATTAGAACAGGCTTCTTTATCCCTGAGGGAGGCTGTGAGTCCGGGCTGTGGGTGAAGTGCCAAACAGGCGTTGCCTGCTTTGTGACTATGGGGTCACAGCAGGCATCTAGGAGACTGAATTTTAAAGAACCCTGGCTGGAGGTGGTAAAGTTATGGAAATGCCTCCCTGAGGAAGAGAGCAGAACATAGGTTTTCTGAGGGAAACCCGTCTCTTGATGCTCACCTGGCCACCTGGCCACTTCCATTTTCTTCCTTCATCCAGCAAACAGTTCTTGAGTGCCTGCTGTGTACTGAGCATATGGCTAAGATACGGTCTCTGACTTGGAAAAACTCATTTTTGACAGGCATGATTCCAATCCAGATAATTAAGGCACAAATTAAAAATGGTGATGCTTATGGTATGTAGAAAATTCAGTGAGCACATGAAGGACAGAGTGACTAAATAATCGGGAACGTCAACATAACTCATTGTAGCAAACACGTATGGCATGCTTGTGTCGTGCCGTGCTCAATGAATTGTGCTGGGTCCCAATGAAGGGCAAGACAGAAGCATGTTGTGTGCATGGAGTTTCATCTAGAGTTCCAAGAAGGATTTTGAGAGATAACTTGGGTCTCATTGGGTGAAGAAGAAAGAAAAAGAGAAAAGGAGGGAAGATATGTAAAGACACAGAAAGCTGGAAAAGTGTGGAGGGCTGAGATACAAGAATGTGTGTGGTGGGAGGGAGGGAAATAGATATTAGCAAAAGTCAGGATGTTTGAAGCCATCTTTGAAGGTTTTTGCATGCGATGACATTGAGTTTGGTTTTTATCCTGTAGGCACTGGAAGGCAAAGAAAGATTTAAACAGGATAGCTTGAGTATGTCCACATTCTAGGATAAGTCCTTTAGTAGTCAAGAGAGAAAGGAAGAAGGATCTAACCTAAGGCTGCCGTAGCCAGTGGAGGAAAGTAGCCAGGGAGGTGGTATTTCTCCTTGTGAATTGCCCCAGAGAGGTCAAGGAGGACAGTGACTGAAAACAGGCCACTGGATGTGACCATTAAGAGGTCAGTGAGGACCTTCCACAAGAGCGCTTTGTGTATGACTGGTTTGGAGAGTAATTTACAGGAAAGCAAAGCGGAGGCTCTAATTGTCCAGAGCACAGTCACTTTTTAGTGGTTCTTGTTCAGACCAGCAAGCGTGGTTTGCTTTGTAAGGAAAACCAACCCAAGGATAAACGAATGCCAATGGGCTCCAGCAACCATGCTGGTGCCTGAGAGTTGTATCGGATGTGCAGTGGCATTGGTGTGAGGTTTGTGCTGTCACTGTGAGGACCCAGGCGGACTCTGAGGCAGACTTTCTTCAGCCCAGCTTGTGTTGCCAGTTTCCTTGAATTTGCAGGGAGTTTCCTGATTTTAGAGTTTTCAGGATACCGTTTGCAAATCCCTCTGAGGATGAAGTGGGGAACACCCTCCCTGAGTCTGAAGCACTGTACCACATCCCTGATAATCCATTGGAAAGTCTGTAAAGGTGGAGTTACACCCCAGGGACCCCATCCTGTGATTGCTAGTCTGTTTCCCCACCCAGCGATAGAGCCAGGCTGTTTTTCTGACATTGTGACCCAGCTAGCTTTTTGCCATGATCAATGTTTCCATTCTTTTCCAAAATAAACATG
This sequence comes from Antilocapra americana, assembly GCA_007570785.1. Lineage (NCBI taxonomy): Eukaryota > Metazoa > Chordata > Mammalia > Artiodactyla > Antilocapridae > Antilocapra > Antilocapra americana. The sequence continues at coordinate 17,298,692 of ML664174.1, read as the reverse complement.
TTCATGGTAATTTTCAAACAGAGAAATGAAAGTTTTCCATTCCTAGGTGCAGTGCATATATTTTTGCAAACAAAAGAATTTAGCAAAGGCTAAATCTAATCTCTGGTTACTTTGTAATTTGTCTCGGGCATTAGACCTTAGAAGGCAATTTTTTTTTCTTTTAGATTTAGTTAAATTCTGTCCCCCCACCCCCTCCCCCTTTTGGTTTTGTTCAGAATTATCAAGCAGAATAGCTTGAAGAGAATAAGACCTTATTGTATCACATTTCACAAATGAGCCAGGAGGAAACAGGAGCCAAGCCTGGAAATGAGAAAGTCCTTGTAAATGACCAACAGAAAACAGGAGTTAAAGTACATAACTGTTGTGCCAAAAAAATTGTCTGCCCTCCCTGAATGAACTGGGGGTGCTGGTTTGCACTTATACCAGGTTTTAAAAAAAATAAATGCCATTCTCCCTGCTCAAATGGAATATAATTTCATAACTGCTTTGAAGATAAGCCTGCCTTTTTGTATCCATAGAAATGAACCGCTAATACCCTTGAAAGTCACAGATATTGTACCTGTTTAATATAAACAAAGTTTGTTTAGTTTGAGTGATTAGTGATTTTATTTCAGAAAGAAATGACTGATTAAGAGTTATGCAGGTGTCATGATCAAACCTTACCTTATTCACTGGGGTGTCAGAAACAGCCAAGCTGTTTATGTGTCTACTGGGCTAAATTAGTACCATTATCACTTCAGTAAGCCTAGATGTTACTGTGTTCTCTGCTAAAGAAACCAATTATAGTATCTGCTGGACGGTATATTAAATGACACCATTTAATTAAAGCCTAATCTCTCTCTGAATGAACAATATTTTAAATTATTGTACGTTATTTCATTCAATTACTGCAAGCCTCTGTCCATTTTTAAGTGCAGAAAAAACTCATCTGGCACCCTGACTACTGGGAAGAATAATTGCTGTTCTGTGCTGTGTCTGGTGCTCGGTGCCCAGTAACAGTCAATCAAGGACACACATCAGTTCAGAAACTCTTTTAGTTTTAAAATATTTCAGATTTGTTTTTCAGGCCTCTAGGCAGCAGAGAGCCCTATTCTACCATTGCCAGTAGTTCCCTCCAAGGATTGGGGGATAATGGAGACCTCGAAAAAGAATATGTTTAGAGGAATAAAGCCATTAAAGAAATACAGTTCCCATGTCAGGAGCAGAGCTATGTAACTGACAGGATAGCAATTCAGTTTGAGTGAATACCTCATAAGGGAATGCAAGAATTAAAATGGACTCGACAGTGAACTCAAGAGATAACCTTTAATAGAAAGAAAAATTCACTTGTTAGAAGGAGAGATGAGTTAAAAAGAGGTAACGTTTTAAAAAGATGGGGTGAACCAAAGTGAATAGATTTTTATTCTGTATAGTCATTAACTATAGGGAAATATTGGCACACATTTGGGTAGCAGAGAGCAAGATCCGCTAGCCAAGTATCAAGAACATGCTGTTTCTGTAGCTGTATAATGTCAAGGAATATGGTGCATGCATAGTGTATGTTTATCAGCCTATTGGGCCATCAGTAAGATCCCAGGGAAGGAGGATAGCAGTGGTGCCTTTCCCTTCTCCAGGGAGATCTCCTAACCCAGGGATCGAACCCAAGTCTCCCACATTGCAGGCAGATTCTTTACCAGATGAGCCACGAGGGAGGCCTAAGAATACTGAAGTGGGTAGCCTATCCCTTCTCCAGTGGGTCTTCCTGACCCAGGAGTCGAATCAGGGTCTCCTGCATTGCAGGCAAATTCTTTACCAGCTGAGCTATCAGGGAAGGCAGATAGTCTATGTGTGTACTCCCAAACCCAGACTGTGGGTGGGAAAGTTGGAATTCACCCCAGGGCCTACCAGCAGGTCTTGTTCACAGTAAATCCTTTACAAATTTAATTCCCTGAGGTCATAATCCTAATGTGTGAAATTAATGGTTCAAAGCCAAGCTGATCTATGACTTTTAGCCACTCCTTGGTAAGCGTGTCCTGTCTAAATCCAGATTTTGACCTGAGGAATGGTGTTTGTCAAGAGTGATGATAAAGATGACCTGAGTTCAGTGCAGGTTTTCTCCAAGTGTGGATCACTTTGTCTTATTATGTTTCCCTTCCTATTACTTTTGTTTTTTTAAGAGCAGTTTTAAGTTCACAGTAAAATAGAGAGGAAAGTACAAAGATTTCCCATATGCCCCCTGCTCCCGCACATTGATAGCTTCCCCTATTGTCAACATCCCTCGGCATGGTAGAACATTTGTTGCAGCTGACGAACCTATACTAACACGTTATTATCACCTAAGTCCATAGTTTACCTTAGGGTTCATTCTTGGTGTTGTACGTTATGTGTGTTTGGACAAATGTATAATGACATGTGTCCATCACTATAGTACCATGAAAAGTGTTTTCACTGCTCTAAAAACCCTCTGTATTCTGCCTATTGCTGCTTCGTCTCTTCCCACCCCCAACCTGTGGTGACCACTGATCTTTTTACTTGTCTCTCAGTTTAGCCTTTTCTAGAACAACATATATGTAGTTGGAGTTATACAGTGTATAGCCTTTTCAGATAGACTTCTTCCACTTAGTAATTAGTAATATGTATTTAAATTCCTTCATATCTTTTCCTATCCATGGCTTGATAGCTCATTTCATTTTACTGAATAATATTCCATTGTCTGAATGTACCACAGTTTACCCATTCTGGTGTTACAGTTGTTTTTTTTTTAAAAAAATGCCTTTAGGCAACTCTTAATTTCATGTAACAGTCAATTGTCTATAGCTAGGGAACACATGTAATGTCCAAGGGCTTTGTGTTTATTATTGTGGCTATAAATTGGTTCAATATAACATAGTGGTTAAAGATGTGAGTTTTACAGTCCCTCATTCATGTGCTCATTTAGCAAGCATTTACTGATTCCTAATAATAGTCAAGGTAGAAAAGACACCTGACCTGGGGAAATTCAAATTCAAATTTGAGTTTGATCTCCAGCCCACCTTTGCTAACTATATAATATTAAACTTGTTACTTAACTTTCCTCACCTGTAATATGAGTCAATGATACACCCCTCATGGAATTTCTGTGAGAATTAAGAGTCATTTCAGTATATACCATATAATAAATAGTAAATAAATATACAATGATGTTGCTTTACATAAGTAGGGGCCACTTCTAAGGATTATAGATTGGCTCAGAGGCTGGAGATACATAAATATAGCAATAACAACTTATCAAAAGAAATACTCAAGAACCAGCAAGTGTCAATGCCAGTTTGTGTAGGACAGTATAGTACACCTTAACCTGTACACACACACACAAATATACAAATATATATATATATGTATATATATATATATATTGGAAAGCATACTTCTGTTGAGAATGGTTCATAATTGGAAATGGCAGTAGGAATGCTCTCTGCATTGGCAGAGTCTCCAGGAGCAGGCCTGGAGTTATTAGATATAATCATCAGGTTGAGTTACTCATACAAAGCCAGTTATTCGCCATCTGCCATTTGGAGAGGTGTCCTTAGGCCCTGCTTGGATGCCAGCCCACTGCTATGCAGCAGGGGAAACGTTTCTGTCCAAATAACTTATCTCTTGGTTTCAAATTCTAATGTGAGAAAGGACTGTCAAGTAGATGCTCTGTCTTACTGATAAAGGGAACAATGGGTGTTCATTGTCCTTCTTACGAGTAGAAACAATGGATAGGGCATGCATTTTAAGGATTTTAAGATAGCTGGAGAATAAAATATTAAGAAAACTTAAACTTGGTTCAAAGATACAGTCAGTCGATGTTTGGCCAGGTGGGAGAAGGCTTTCTTTTGAAGGCATGTTTTTGAAATGTTTCCACCCTGAGACAAGGGTAGTCAGCAATGGGGAGTGTGCGAAGGTTGTAAGTTATTGAACAACCTTAACATAATCTGTAAAGTATGTTATGCACAAGTCATATTGACTGTGGTCTGACTGAAATAAACATGGGTGTCAATATGTGGAGCCCTGGGCACGCTCCGTGGAGAGACTGAGGAGCATTTGGGACTGGGTAGCTAATGGTTCAAAATCGTTTCCAGGCAATGGCATAACTCATGATGACTGATCAGGAAACTGCATGTCCACATAGAATGTGCAAGAGGAGAGAGCCAACTGTGGACTCTATGCCATAGTCAGTGCCACTTCTGCTGTCACTTAACTCCAATGTATGAATCCGGAGACTGAGATCAAGGTCACTTGGCCAGCACATGGGGGAGCTGAAAGGTGTGGTTTTCTCTGATGCTCTATTGTTCTGGCAGGTAAGTGGCATTAATCTCATTTCGTGTGTTCCTACTTCTAGGAAGCTGACTCCCTAATCACTATCTTTTCTCCCCTGACCCTTAAGCAAACTTGCAGCTGTTGTTTGAAGATTTCCACTTCATGTCTCCCCAGGGTCGCAAACATGGCACGTCTAAGGCGGCTTATTTCCAGCTCCACTCTCTGTGCTGCCCTAACTTTCCAGTCAATGTTCCTTACTCCCACACTCTTACTTCCAATGACAACCTTTCATTAGTCTTCCAGCCTCAAAGCTGCGTGGACAGTTTTCTTCCTTAACTCATTCTTCTCTGCCTTCTCCAACCAGTTCATCTCTGCTCGCATTTTCTTTTCATTTCCATGAATACCTCAGGTCTAGGATTTGTGATCTCATTCTATACAAATACTCCTGTAATGGACTTTAAGCTGGTCTCCCACCTTCCCATCTTTTCCTGCTCTGGCCCATCCATATGTATTGCTGAACGCTTTTTCCTAAACCACTGCCTTGACTCTGTCACTATCCTGGTTAAAAATCTTCAGTGGCTCACTCGGGCCCCTGGACCTAAGCCTGGGAGCTTATATTTATCCTTGTTAAATTTCATCTTGTTCAATTTGATCTTCATTTCAGTCTACCTGGAACTGTTCATATTATTGATCTCTCCCTTTATGAACTTGTACTGCTTATGAATGTACACAAACAGAATAGTTCTGTTACCCAACTAGATTATACTCCTTGAGGATAAAGATCTAGTCTCAGAGATGTCTAATTTTCCTCACAGAATAAAACACATACTTACTGATCCATTAGTTATTCAGTTAAGGGATGTGGATGCAATAGCAAGGAAACATGGCAAAGGGATGAGACAACTTGGATGGTGAGATTGAGAGGTTTGCATAAAACCCAGAAGACAGAAAGGCATCAGCAAGGAAACAGAAGTTGGAGTTGGAAAGATTCACAGTGGACATTGGTTATTTGGGGCACATGATAGCCATCCTCCCTTCTGTTGGCATCAGAACTGCACCCACCTGCTCGTGTAGACATTCTCCATCAGAAGTGGCCCTGTGGTCCAAGCCAATGAATGAGCATGTTTTCTGCTCTGTTGCATGACTGGTTCAGATATGAACATGTCTCAGCCCTGATTTGGGCCAATAAGAGTCAATCCCAGGATTAAATACCTCTTAAGGAAAAATTTTCTCCTGTGGTCCTAAGATAGGAAGTAGATGGAGAGCTGCTTCTTGCCATCAGGAGGACAGGTCTGTCAAAAATGGAGGCAGCAGAGAAGGATCTGGAGCTGAGGGGTTCAGAGAAATGTGGTCCTGATGGCATCACCTTGCCGCTGTACCTAGCCACGGTTGAAGGTAATCTAGATGGGGATTTTTATTTCAATTTTTGAAGTCAATATATTCCCCTTTTCTGCTTAACCCAGTTCATGTTGGATATTCCATTACTTATAACTGAAAGAGATTTAAGAAACTCAGTATCAAGTCCATTGATTTAAAACAAACAAAAAATAACAACAATAACAACCTGGTTGAGCTGCCAGGGCCTTTTCTCCTCTCTGGAATTCCCAGTCTCCACACTTTGACATTTTAGGTATTCAGATTTGAATTTAAGATTCCTTGGCTAAACCACACGCCCCCATACCCCCCTGTCAAATTTCAACCCCTTTATTTAACAGATGAGGAAACTCAAGTTCAGAAACATTAAGTGACTTTCTCAAGATCACACAAGTAGCTAGTAGAGGTGCTGGGGCTGAAACCAAGTTCTCAAAATTCTTAGTTCCATGCTATTTCTTCTTCAAAACATAAATCTATAAGAGTGGATATATGTATGCTGTTGCTGCTACTGCTAAGTTGCTTCGGTTGTGTCCGACCCTGTGCGACCCCATAGACAACAGCCTACCAGGCTCTTCCATCCCTGGGATTCTCCAGGCAAGAACATTGGAGTGGGTTGCCATTTCCTTCTCCAATGCATGAGAATGAAAAGTGAAAGTGAAGTTGCTCAGTCGTGTCTGACTCTTTGCGAGCCCATGGACCATAGCCTACCAGGCTCCTCCGTCCATGGTAGTTTCCAGGCAAGAGTATTGGAGTGGGGTGCCATTGCCTTCTCCAGGATATATGTATATGTTTAAGTTATTCACTTTGCTGTGCACTTGAAACTAACACAACATTGTAAATCAACTATATTCCAATAAAAATTAATTAATTAAAAAAGGCCCTTTCCTATATCTTGAGAACAGCACCCGTTGGCCCTTAGACCCATTTCTTGAGGGTTAAGGTAGATGAGTGTACCCTATAGCCTCTGGATGAAGAGAGAAGAGTCGCTAAACACGGGGAGGAGTATCCCTTTTTGTCTTGCAGTGTGATTCAGTCTTTCCCTCATTTTGTGTATTCACCTCATTCAGAGACAAGATGATGCTTGTTGTTCACAGTATGTTAAAAGGCTTTTGCTGTAGCAGATAACAGAGCACCTTTTTGTATTCTCAAGGAGCTGACTTTCTGAAGCTTTGATCCTTAAACATTGGTTCTAATAAGTTCCCCCAAGGAACTAGTGTAATCAGTTTTTATATCACAGGCCAGATACAAGATTTTGGTGACTTCCTATATGAGTTAAAGGCATAATCCCCACTCTCTTGGGATTCAGGCATCCCATTTTATTTAGTTTGATTTTATTGACTGGCTCTTCTAACTTAAAGTGATGGATGAAATACATTTGTTTCTTAAAAAACAAATACATTGAGATTAATTTGCTTAGACATTTCTGGAGAAAGTGTCCTCTGTCTTGTGAGAAATCTTAAGATAATATTAAACATCCCTCTGTGTGTCTCAGGATTGAGGGTGGATCCATCTCTAAAAATGTTGGGAAGACTAAGTGAGAGAAGGATTTAGCACAATGCCTTCTATGTGGTGAGTGGCCAAGAAATGTGATGATGATGTTAATGATGATAATGAATCAATAGTTTTCATGTAAAGCAAAATTTTCTTCCCTGGATTCCTAAAACAATTCTTATTCAATGTCAGCTATGTAAAATTATCTATTAGGAAATCAGTGGTCTCTGGTATTTTCTGTGTCCTACTGTGTTCTTGTTGTAGTTAAAGTATATTAAATTGGATTTCAGTTTCTCTCAAAACCTTGGTTGCTGGAAATTTACCCAGTGGCTGAACATGATAGCAGCAAATGCTATGAGAATACCCCTACAGACTATCAGGCAGCAAGATCTCTTAATAAATCTTGAGCCTAGTCTGAAGTTTAATGACTTCGAAGGCAGCTGTAGTTGGCCAGTCAACCAAAGACACATCAACTTTATTAATAAGATTTTGTGGAGTCTTATCTATTTATTCATCAGTGGGCATCCTAGCAACCAGACCCTTCTCCGTACTGCCCGTGAACATTTTGTTTCCGGTTTCTGTGATACTTTCCAAGTACAGATGGATTTGTGTCCTCACTTGCAGGGGAGCTAAGTGATTTTCATCCCTTAGGACTGATATGACTTTCCTTATGAAAAAATAACCTTAAATATACTTGACTTTAGACACCTAATGTCTTTTCTGGGAAGAAACCATGAAGTCACTGAAACAGCTTGGTGTGTATCCTAAATTCACCAGATCTATAGCACTAATCCTAGCAACCCAGATGTCAGTGTGCTCTGCATACCTCTGAAAGCTACCTCTGATTTAGAGCAGGAGGCGTGGAGAAGGTGCACGAGCCAGGGTACTTCCCATAGTCTTGTACACAAAGCTGACACCATTTCACACCCTCTGCCTGTGAACCTGTGAGCCCACTTCACTCAGGGCAAGTGCTCTAACTAAAGACTCAGCAATAGATAAATATAGATCTCTGAGTTGTTTCCAAAATCTGTTATTTACCTGGGTTAAGGAGAGTAATTTGGTGTTGGGGAGATAGTTTTCTCAGCAGGTTCATGCAGTTATAAACCAAGAAGGTGCAGAGATTGGTTAAAACCATGGATTTACAACACCTGGACAAGCTACTGAGTCTCTGTGTTCCTAAATTGCTCTGTTTCTCAAATAGGGTTAATGGTAACAAAGATGGTGATGGTGATTACAGCTTGTGCTAAGCACTCCCAATGCCCTGGGAACTGTACTCAGTGCTTCGTGTATATCCTTTTGCTTATCTTCAGGGCTCCTTGAGACATAGCCCATCACAACAGATAGTCCTCTAGAAGTGGCAGTTACTGTAATGTCCATTACAGATGCCACCACCCCTGTTACTCAGGAGAAAACTCTTTCATTCCCAGCCCCAGACACTGCCACTAGGATGTGACAAATATTCTCACCTTCCTTCTTGAGGCACCAAAGCCTTTCCCTCTGTGTGCTAATGCTACATATATCCGAGATGCTCTATTACAAGGAGGTTCTGTTCCATCCTTCATTTTTCTGAGAGTTGTGTAGTACATGTAATTTCATCTTGTGTTATTTAGGGGCGTTGAGCTCCTCTGTTCCAGGTTTCCTTAATGAAAGGACCAGATCTAGAATTTTTCTATAAAGTCAGGCTAGTTTAAACTGAACAGAAATTTTCAAGACGTAAACGAAAACAAAAGCATCAGTGATAAAAAGGAAATCTTCCTAGTAATTCTGTGGAAGCCCCTCTGACTCAGGTATTGAATTTTCTTTGACATTGTCAGGAGATAATGTAATTCAAGCTGTTTTTTATGCGGCAACCCTTTGTGACTCTAGCTTGATTTTACCAGCGCACTGGTCTATTAATGCAGTCTGGCCTGAGGAGCAGCAGTCCTGATCAAGACAAGGCAGCCAGCCTCCAGGAAGGTAAAATTTCTACTGCCAAAGACATTTCTACCTCTGGCTGTAATTTATTGGTTGTGTTTGGGTGGTAGTTTAACCCATAATGCACTGCTTTCCAAATTGCAGTATGCTAAACATCTCATAAGCTATCTTCCGCAATTAAACAGGCTGAAGAAACCCTGGAGTGCTCGTTACTGACGGAGAGAAGCATTTTATCACAGGCAGTGCCATGTACTGCATTGCGCTCTAAGCTCCTGAACCCATCCCGAAAAATGTCACAGACGCAGAATGACTCATCCTGTCCTTAAAGTGGCATATTTATTTTAGTTGAAAATTGTAATTTTCTACACCCTAAAGTTGAGATTTTTTTTTTTAATCTGGAATGGTTGCATGTAAGTATATCCCATGCACAACCATCTGAATTTCCATAGAGAAGTGAGCAGAAAAGTAAGTGATCTAACTTGAGAAACTTCAGACTTATGGCTGTTTCCACCTGGTCCTTCTTTGTTCCCCTACTGAACAGTCTTGGAGCATTTCTTACAAGCCAGGCATGAGCAAGGTGTATAGAGAGGAGAAAACAGCATGCCTGCTTTCAAGGGTCCTGTACCCTCCCCTCATCTTCAAGCCTTAGGCCAGGGGGTCTGCAAGTTTTTCTATAAAAGGCCAGATGGTAAATAGTTTTGGCTTTGAAAGCCATGTGGTCTGTTGCAACTATTCAGCTCTTTCGCTGTGATGCTAAAGGAGCCATAGACAATAGCAAACAAAAAGGTATGACTGTGCAACAATAAAACTTCATTTATGAACACGAAATTTTAAAGTTCATGAAATTTTCATGGCCACGAAATATTATTCTTATTTTGACTTTGTTCAATCATTTAAAAAAGTAAAGATTATTGTTAGCTTGAGCCTGAACAAAAACTAGGTAAGGGCCAGGATTTAGCCCACAGGCTATAGTTTGCACACCCCTACCTTAGGCTGTCTCCTCATAACATATGGACAAAAGCTCTTCTTTAATATTAATTATGGTCATCACCACTTTCTCCTACCAACCATCCCTATTTCATGTTCCTCTTTCACCATGTACATACTCACCCAGTCCTGCATTTCTGCTGTTTGTAAACAGGATGGACTGAGTCCTCTCTCAGCTCAACGCCCGCTCCAGCTGCTCCAGAGCTGTGCTACGGCATACATCCTGGCCTCTGGGGCCTGGATGCTTTGGCTTCTCTGGACCCGTCTTTGCTTTCCCTGTCAGTTTCCTCCCTTTCCTTTTCCCACTTCCAATAACTCATGTTCCAGCCACTCCAAATCATCCACAGTTGCGCTTTCCAGGCTGTGCTCCTTGGCCTGTTGGATTTCCCAGTTTGGGATTCTTAATTTCCTTTCTCACTGGCTAACTCCTGCTCCCTTTTGAGACTCAGCCTCTGCTTCACTTCCCAGTCTTCTTGAACCACACGCCTGCAGACAGATTCACATGGCCCTCCGGGTTTCCGGCCCTCCTTGTGTCCTGGCAAACTTGGAGTGCCTTGAAGGTTGTGTGGTGTTCTCTTTCAAGCATGCACTGCAGCGTGGAGAGCGTAGTAAATGCTCTGTGGATGTTTTAATGAATTCTCAAACATCAAGACCCCTTTTTATATACTTTATAAAACTATAGGTGTTGTGTACACTCTTTATGGGTTTCCTTTTCCTAGTTTCTCGTGTTACTGCTACTGTTAAATTTTAAGTTTGTAAGCGCAGACATTGAGTTTTTTTTTCCTGGAAGTAGACTTCCTTCCAAATACATAAAATAACATTCTGTGGCTCATGGCTTCTCCTCTGGGTGACCGTGGTGGGATTTCACCAGAGTATCTCTAACCAACTTGCCTCGTGGGGACCACAGAATGTCACTGAGGTCCTGATAGGTATCTTTTTATCACAGATAAACTACAATCTCAGAAAGATAAAGCAGCTGACCTGAGGATGCTGGTAAGTAACAAAAACAGAACAAGGACTGGAAATCAGGCCTTGGTATCACTAGTATTTGAATTTTTGATACAGTTTGCAAGGTTAAAGTGTTGAGCTGTGAATGTGGATTTGCGATTTATGAGCAAGTAGGTGTGAGGTGGCTGGGGGGAAGGGGGTGTTCCTAGGGAGCTGAGCAGTAGTGACCTTTAGTGCCTTGCTTCTTCTGAATAGGATTCCTTGTTTGCTAGTCCTCACAGCCTCTGTCTTGCTCCTCCAGTGTATCAGTCACTCCTTTAAAACAGTGACACTCATTATGGCTGGCAAACAAATGGTCGGGAACTAGGCAACTCCAATTATTGAACTCAGCATGCGAAATCATTTAATCAGAGCTCACAGGACTGAGGGGCAGTATTAAAAAGAAATAGGCACCCTGTCTGGTCCCCAGAATGAACTCTTTTCAGAAGAGAAGAGAGCTTATATTATTTATTGTAGCAGAAAGAAGATTTACTATAGTGTATATTAAATGAGAAGAAGGCTAGATGCTCAGGGCTGGGAAACCAAGATGCCACTTGAGCTCCATTCCTGATTTCTTTTTTTTTCAGTTTAATTTTGGAACAATTATTTAATTATTGTGTAGCTCAATTTCCCCGCAATAAAATAGAATCACTGCTATTTGTATCTTTTAAGATCTCTTATGATGCTGCTCTGGAACCTGGGGCAGGACTCTCTATGTCATCTTGTGTTCATCCCAGTGGTTGCAATTACTGAAAGGCCAACAGGACCTCGTTTTAAAGTGGCTTCAGCTGCAAGATGTGTGCCATGGTGCTGGTTGCACTGTGTACACAGATATATTTTTGAATGCTTAGAAGCCAAAGCAGACATTTAAAAAGTAATTTGTGTTCACCACCATATGCCTTTTTTGTATAGTATAAGCAGCCTTTTGTTAAATGTGAGGTTATAGGGGTTAGAATACTGTGCTGGGAAGTATAGTAACTGGAAGATGCATTGAAGGCTGATCTAGGCAGAGATGCTGAAGGGGCAACAATCCTTTCTTTAAATCATTCCCAGCTTCTTTTGGTTACCACTTGGGAAGGAGCTTCCTAGGGCAAAGCAGCAAAGAAGCAGGAGGCTGCAGGGGGACCATCAGCCTTCTCACCGGCCCATCACTTGGAACAAATGTGCCCATGGTGGACACACCCTCTCCCAAGGCATGGAACTTTATTTGGAAAACACTCACTCTGTCTGCCTTCAAAAACGCTTCATATTCTTTTCTAAGAAAAATTAACCCTCTCTTCCTGACTGACAGAATTTAAAGAACAAACACACAGTCATGGGAAGCAGGATACTACTTCCAAATGACCATGTGCAATATGCTTTCCTTAAAACATACAGAGGCATGTTACATCATTAAAAAGTCCACAAACAATAAATGCTGAAGAGGGTGTGGAAGGAAAGGAACCCTCCTGCACTGTTGGTGGGAATGTAAATTGGTGCAGCCACTGTGGAAAATGGTATAGAGGCTCCTTAAAAAACTAAAAATAGAGTTGTCATATGATCCTGCAATTTCACTCCTGGACATATATTCAGAGAAAACTGTAATTTGAAAAGATTCATGCACCCCCATGTTCATAATTCGTTGTTTACAATAGCTCAGATATGGAAGGAACCTAAATGTCCATTGACAGATGAATGGATAAAGACGTGGTGAGAGTGAAAGTACAAGTCGCTCAGCCGTATCGACTCTTTGTGACCCCATGCCTGTACAGTCCGTGGACTTCTCCAGGCCACAATACTGGAGTGGGTAGACTTTCCCTTCTCCAGGGGATCTTCCCAACCCAGGGATCGAACCCAGGTCTCCCACATTGCAGGCAGATTCATTACCAGCTGAGCCACAAGGTACATGTACACAGTGGAATACTACTCAGCCAGAGAAAAGAATGAAATAATGCCATTTGCAGCAACATGGATGGGCCTGGAGATTATCATACCAAGTGAAATAAGTCAGAGAAAGGTAGATACTATATAATATCACCTAGGTGTGAGATCTAAAATATGACACAAACCAACTTATTTACAGAAGGTTAACTGATTCACAGACATAGAGAACAAGCATGGTTACCAAAGAGGGAAGGGGCAGGGAGGAATAAACGAGAGGTTTTAGGATTAACAGAGACAACTACTATATATTAGATAGATGAACAACAAGGTGCTGCTGTATAGCACAGGGAACTCTATTAAAATCTTATAATAACCTGTAATGAAAAAGAATACAAAAAGAATTTATGTATGTGTATATATATATGACTGAATCACCTTGCTGGACTTTAGAAACTAACATGTTATATATCAACTGTACTACAACCCCCACCAAAACCATAGAGAGGCATGGAGTAAAACTTAATCCATTAAATAAAATTAATTCCACTTAAATACTGCACATACACATATATATATGTGTATGTGTATATAGCATATACAAATAGATTTTTTATTTCATTTTTGGGTTTCAGTCCTTACCGTCTTTCAGAGCTGTCCTCCTGTCTTAGGTAGCTGTAAGAGGCTACATACTAGCTACAGGTTGCGTAGACAGCCAAGATGGGTAGTTTGCAGTGCAGTTGGTACAGGAATTAGTGGGGACTCAGTACACTTTTCTGATTCATGCAGCCTTCATGAAGACTAGACTCTGTATCAGGTCTTTGAAATGGGCTTGGTGAGTATTTTAATGTCATTTTAGGTGGTTTCTCATTTTATTTGAATATAACTCTGTGGGTTTGATGTAGGTGGAGGAAACTGGATTCCTTAGCCCTAAGCAAAACGTCACATTCTTCCTGCTTGGATAGCAAGACCTGGAGGGGAAGGAGCACTAACAGGAGCCCAGGGGAAGGAGAGAGCAGGCCCACATTAATCATGGTAATTTGGGAGACAGTCCTGTCACATTTTTTTAAATCTTCATACATGCTTTTTTCTGATATTTTCTTTCTGTCTCTCTTGTTTTTAAAATCTCTATTTTTTTCTTTGTTTCCCCCCTAGAAGCAAACAAAATATTCAAAAGGCAGGTTTTGAGAACTCTAATCAAGAAAAGTCATTCCTAGGAGAAAACATGCTGAACCACAACTTGGTTTGGGGCCTAATGCAGCCAAAAATGATCTTTTAAAATATTCTGATCAGGGCCTTGGAAAACAGGAGATTTAACATTTCAGCTCAGAAGAGTATGATTATCTTGGAGCGGATGTGGTAGTTTCAGCCACGTAATTTTAGACATTCTAATTGGCAGTTTAAAAATAGCAGAGTCACAGCCTCCTCCCCTGGGCTATTCCCTTTGTTTCGTCCTTGACTGTGCTTTGTATTTGGGGATCTTCTGATGGCTGGGGCCGGTCTGGGAACCAGGCATCCGTGGGTCCTCATGGACCATCTCCCAGGCCTGCCTGCCTCTGCCCTTTTTCTTAGGAATGCTCCCAGCTTCCAATTCACAGATATATTCTCCTTCCTTCTCTAATAACTAGGTGCTTAAAGAACGTACTTTGGTGCCGATATTAAATTAAATCCATCCCTGGGCACCTTAAGCTTCCAGCTGAATGGCATCATTTTCTTTCCAGGTAATAAGTACTTTAGGATGTGATCAAGGAAAGGAAAACACTGATTTTAAATAACCAATAATTTGCCAAATTCTGTGTGAGGCTGTGTCCATATGCTGAAACAAATGTTTGTTCTTCTTTGCTTTGGCAGCAAGATAACACATCAGCATAGATGCCCACAACAAACGACATGTTTCCCTTTTGCATTTTCAAGGAGCCTTGAGTCCCTACTGGTTGGACATGAAGTTACTCATCCTCACCCAGTTTTGGTCTCTGAGTTTCCTTTCTGGGAGAAACACTGGCTGCATCACTGAGGGAGAATAGGGTGGGGCTGGGGGGCTGGTGAGGAGCTGGGGTAAGAATTGACTGGAGCTGTCTTATCCAGGCAGAGGGTTTGGGGGGACCTGTGCTGAGAGATTCTCAAGCCCTGTGGGAAGTGGTTTATTATCCTCGCTTTAAGTTTTATTAACAGGGAAATCTTGTACTTTCCCAACCAATGAGGCCACAAGAGCATAAACTATATTAAGTCCATAAATCCCAGAGTGCCAAATCTCTGGAGTAGCAAGCATCTGCTCTCTAACCTGTGGTGAGCAATAAATCTCCCTGTCCCTTTGCATGGCGGGCTTTCAGTATAGAGAACACTGCTACTCACCAGGCACCCTTTCTTTCTGTTCTTTCCCCCAACAGGCCTTGAATTCATTGCTCTCTCACACCTTAAACTTACAATGCACTGTTTTTTAAAAATAGAGGGAAAAAACAGAGTTGTCTTTTCCTGGTTGTTTAGACGCAGGAGGTGAAACCTGCTGATATGAGGCTTGTCTTTCATTCTAAATTCTTGGAAACAAATAAGGAACATTAACTGAGGTGTGTGCTCTCTTGCCACTACTCGGTACCTCCTCCAAGCCTTCTCCCATGGAGCCCGTAAGAAGAGTAACTGCTTACATGAGAACAGAATCCAGCCTCCCTTTTCACTCTTGCCAGGAGTCTTGGTAAGAAAGGCAGCCTCAGTACCCGGCAGGGATGAAGGACAGCCTGCACTCTCCTTCCTCAGGCCACCCTTATGAATTTCAGGCATTGGTGAAATTTCACCTTTATGAAATCCATCCAGGGGAACTTGCATACAGCTCTGGAGAAGAGAAATGGTCTGCACTCGAGAGAGGCATTGATGCCTTCTCTCAACATGAACGAAGGTTAAGAACACACCCAAATGGTTCCCAGTGAGGTGAGACTGGGTGCGGTGGACAGGAATCATTATTTAAATCACTAGATCCGTTTTCCTTTTATGATATACCTGGGGTAAAGGCCTGGAACACCAGAGGTCCTGCATCCCTGAAGAACAAAAGTGCAGTCAGGCCTGTTTGCCTGTGGACTCATTGAAGTGAGCCATCTTCTCCTGGTTCCTTCTTTAACTACAAAGTATAATCTCCCTTTTGTGCTTTGAAAAGTATCCTTGTTACTCTTTTAGTCCAGTCTCTCTTGCTAACAAGGCCTTCTGCACATTCATAGGTGTTAGGTTGTTAGCCATTTTCCCTATAATTTTTTTAATTTGTTATTTATTTATTTAATAGATTTTATTTTTAGAACAGTTTTTAGTTTATAGAAAAATGAGCAGAAAGTACAGAGTTCCCATATACTTTCTCACTCCTCCTATTTCCCCTATTATTACTACCTTTTAATTAACATTATGAACGACAGTACCAGAGGACAATCATTTTTGTGAAAAGGAAGGACTTCACCTACATTATCTCACTTAACAGAGACTGTTCAAGAAGCAAGAGCATCCCATGATGGCCGATTGTGGACATGGACCTCTGGGCATGAGGGTAGTTAGCAATACGGATGAGGGTGCAATAGCTCGGAAACCCCCAGCTCTTGTTCTCAGTGACCTAACTCACATCTGGGGAGTGCATTCAAGGAGTGAGGATCAAGTTGGGGCTCCCAGGGCAGAAGAAGGAAATAATACTGTTTCCTATGACTGCTACAAGAATCATCACCATCCCAGCAACTTAAAGCAAGGCAAATTCATTATCTTTTTGAATTTCTGAATGTCAGAAGTTTGAAATGGGTCTGGAAGAAAATTAAGGTGTCAACAGAGTTGTGTTCCTCCTGAAAGCTCTAAGGAAGACTCTGTGTCTTTGCTTTTTCTATTTCAAAAACTAGAAATTTTTTGAATTTCTATTTCAAAAAATAGAGAGTAGAGGCCGCCCACACCCCTTGGCTCATGCCCTTCCTTTCTGTCCGCAAAGCCGGCAGTGGCTGGTGGAGTCTTGCTCACGCTGCATCTCTCTGATGCTGACTCTCCTCCTTTCTTTCATTTGTACGGACTTTGGTAGCTACATAAGGCCCACCTGAATAAACCAGCATACTCTCTCCATTTTCAAGATCAGCGGATTAGCAATCTCAAGTCCCCTTTGCCAGGGAAAGTAACATATTCACAAGTTCTGGGGGTTGGGAAGTGGACATCTTCGGGGGTCATTATTTTGCCAACCACACAGGGTATTGTGCTGGAGAAGTAGAGCCTGGGATCAAAGTCACCAGTGAATCACGTTCTCATCCTTCTCAGAAATAATCAGGAACAGGGCCCAACCTCCTCATTTAGCTCAAATGTCACTTCTTCCAGAAAGCCTTCTATATCTGCTGGCCAATACAAGAGATACTAGACCCACATAGCATCTAAGGAATGACTAGTCTGAACTGAGATGTGTTCTGGGTATAAAATACGCACCAGATTTCAAAGACTTAGTGCAAGAAAAGAATGTAAAATATTTTTAGTCATGATTTTTAAAATATCAGTTATCCTTTGAAATGATAATATTTTGGTACATTATGAAATTAATTTCTCCATATTTTTTACTTCATAAATTTGGCTTCAAGAAATTCTAAAATAGCATGTCAGGCTTGAATGATATTTTTTTCTGGACAGTGTGACTCTGTAACAGCTCTAGACTGAGCCCAGTGCTTCCTCTGTGTGCACTTATAGTCCCTTATTTACAGCTTAAACATTTACCTACAGCATAATTATCAATGTGCGTGACTTTCTTTCTCCCACCACACAGTGAGTTGCTAAAGGATGGGGGCTGTGTGTTAACAATCATTGTATCTCTAGTGCTGGTATAGTGCCTGGAATGTTAGAATAATAATCATTATCATAATCAGCACTTACATTGTACTAACTGTATGCATACTCAGTCGCTAAGTCATGTCCTACTGTTTTGTGACCCCATGGACTGTAGCCTGCTAGGCTCCTCTGTCCATGGGATTTTCCAGGCAAGAATACTGGAGTGGTTTGCCATTTCCTTCTCCAGGGGATATTACTGACCCAGGAATCGAACCCAAGTCTCCTGTGTCTCCTGCACTGGCAGGTGGATTATTTACCACTGTGCCACCTGGAAGCTTTGTTCCAAATGCCTAACACATTAGCTCAATCTATCCTTACAACACTCTCTAGGGAAATGAGTTTAAGGAAGTTACTTTTAACATTTTATATCTCAGTCTCTTCATCCATAATATGGGGCTAGTTATAGTACCTATCTCAAAGCTATTAATTATGTGAGAATTAACTAGTTATTTTATATATACATATTTTTGAGGCTTAGCCGGTGGCTCAGCAGTGAAGAATCTGCCTGCAATGCAAGAGATGCAGGAAACTCGGGTTTGATCCCTGGGTTGGGAAGATCCCTTGGAGGAAGGCATGGCAACCCACTCCAGTATTCTTGCCTGGAAAATCCCATGGACAGAGGAGCCTGGAGGGCTACAGTCCATAGGGTCACTAAGAGGTGGACATGACTGAAGCCACTATGCATGCACACAGATATATTGCGTGGATACACACATAACTTTGACCTCAGGCAAAACCTCAAAGGTGGAGGTTTCTTTGGCTTAAAGTCAGATGTACTCAGAGAACAGACTGGAACTGGCTACTGCTGGGAATGTTCCAAGCCTCCTGGAAGAGTACAGGCTGCAGACGTGGTAAGAGGGGATTACTGCTCCTATTTCCAGGCCTCAAGCAGCCCTTGGTTAGGTAGAAGTTCCCCATTCACTCTGCCTCCCTCACCTGATATACTGATTCTAGAAAGTCAGGGATAGATGGGGGCACCTGCAAACCAGCCCAGGGTCTTCTGCACACGACTTGTCAGGGGCACATAGAAGGACTTTGTGGTGAGATGGGGATTTTGCTACCATTTCCCCCTGAACGTAGCAGCTTTACACATCAAGTCACTCAGTTTCTGAAGCCTAGTCTATATGTTACAAATTAAGGCAAAGCATATATATTACAAATCATTATTTTAAAAAGAAAAACTTATTTAAGATGACTTCAAATGACCATGACTCCATAACCAGGAGTCCACATAGTCACCTCAAGGAGTTTATCAGAGCCACCAAAATACTGCTCATTTCTAGCATCTGGTGTGAGGGTCTTCTCTAGATCCAGCTGGGTCTGTCCCAGAGACCTGCAGCCCTGATGAATCCTGCTTGCAGTCTCTCTGGTTCCTTTTCAAGCTATTAAAAAGTCGAGATCGTGCTGCAAGGCTTGGCCTGTAAATTTCAAACTCCCAGCCTAAATGTGCACAAAGCATATGAGTAGGTCTCCAGCAGGTTTCACTGCCACAGGAGGTGAGGGAATCAAAGGCAGGGAGTTGGTCTCTTAAAGGCCTGGAGAAATTTATGACTCAATTTAAAACCACTTGTAGTTTATCAAAGCAAAGGAAATGGAATCGCAAGCTTCAGGGCAGGAGTAGATTTTCTGTAAGAGTGAAAGAGGAGCCTGTCCTTCTACCCAGTCTTCCATGACAGCAGAGTCTTTTCCCAAACCCACAAATTTGGCAACGAAGCAATCTCCTTTTGACATGACCAGTGATAAAACAGAATTTATAAATGTCAAGACTGCCTCTCTAATCCTTGACTAACTAGGGAGGCGAAGAGTCTCCTGGGCTGGCTCAGTGATGACACAGAGCAGGAGAAATACAGAGCACAGGTGGAGCTAAATCTGTGGGTTTGGTCTCAAACGTGACCATAGGCCTGCATGACCTTTGCCAAGACAACGAACTGCTTTTCCTGAGAGGACTGAAATGTAGACGACCCCGCAGTCGAGTGTTCATTTGTTCTTTGATGTCATTTAGGATTCCAGTTTGTCAGGCACACGTGCAAGTGTGTTGAAGCACATTGCTCATTTCTCTATATGTAATCTAGGCCCTAGGAGAAAGATGTTGCACATTTTCTATTATGTGGTACCTGCTAGGAACGGAGACCTGGCTAAAGAGGCTTAAACATGCAGTTGCCATGCAGAAAGCTTTTTCTCTCATGTATTAAAAAGTCTGGAGGTAAGTAGAGACTGTCCTTAGTTCAGCGGAACAAAGATGTCGGGTCTAAAGGCATCTGAGATTTGTTTGGGTGCTGGAGCTCCAGCTATCACTTCTGGTTCTCAGGCAATAGAAAGGGCAGAAGGAGAAACAAGGGCCTTATTGAAAGCCTCAACCAATGACTACTGCTGACAGCACATCAGCCACACTTAAATGTAAAGGAGGCTAGAAATTTCAAGTTTTTCCCCCAGTGAGCACTTTTTTGTTTCCATTTAAATAGGGAAGAGAGGGTGAGGGTGGATTTTGGGTAGGAAACTAGAAGTTACTTTCTAAATTTACAGCCAGTAAATCAATAGTGTGGGAAGATATGAATCCAGTCTCCAGGTTCATGTGAACTGAAGATGTGTGTGGTCTGATCAAACTCAGTGTACATGCATTTGTTACCTACTCCTCTCCTCTCTCTCCTTCTATTATCTATAAAATGCTTTTGCTCTCCTTAAAATGTCAGGGGTTAGAGTCAGGGTTGCTTTCTTATTTGGTCCAAGAGGTACTAAAAGAGACATTTATTGAGTTGGATTGTTTGATGAATAGGGCTTGAATTGGATGCTGGCAGGTAGAAATATTTACACAAATACTGTATAAAACAATCTTTGATGTGTTCAATAGTTTTAAGGCTGACAAAAATTACTAGAGAAATATGTCATCTGTTTTTTGTTCAAGGAGTTTAGATATTAAGAGTGAAAAGAAACATTTGAAGGTTTTTTTCCCCCAACCTCCTTGAGAAATAATTGACAAGTATAATTGTACATATTTAAAGCATGCATGATGATTTGATATACATCTACATTGTATAATAATTACCAAGATCAAGATAATTAACACATGCATCATTTCACGTAGTTAACTGTTTTTGGTATGTGGTGAGAATGTTTAAGAGCTACTCTCAGCAGCTTTTAACTATATAATACTATATTATTAATTATAGACACCAAGTTGTGCATTAGATCCTCAGAGCTTATTCTTCATATAATAAAAATATAATGTACCCTTTGACCTAGATCTCCCATTTCCTTCTCTTCCCAGCTTTTGGCAAACACTGTTCAATTCTGTTTCTGTGAAATTGGATTTTTAAAAAAATGCTATATATAAATGCTACTACATATGTATATAAATGTATAAATAAATATGCAGTATTTGTCTTTCTGTGTCTGACTTATTTTGTTCAGCACAGCGCCCTCAAGATGCATCCATGTTGTTGCAAATGGCAGGATTTTCTTTTTTAAGGCTGAATGATATTCCATTTGGAGAAGGAAATGGCAGCCCACTCCAGTGTTCTTGCCTAGAGAATCCCAGGGACAGAGGAGTCTGGTGGGCTGCTGTCTATGAGGTTGCACAAAGTCGGACATGACTGAAGCAATTTAGCAGCAGCAGCAGATATTCCATTATATGTGTATACACATATATATATACATCACATTTTCTTTATCCATTCATCCATTGAAAGACCACTGAAAGAGTGTTCCATCCACTGAAAGATTGTTTCCGTATCTTGACTATTGTGAATAATGCTGCAGTGAATGTGGGAGTGTAGATATTTCTTTGAGATACTGTTTTTGTTTCCTTCAGCTATTTATCCAGGAATGGAATTGCTGGATTATATAGCAGTTCTACTTTTAATTTTTTGAGGAACCACCATATTGTTTTCCAAAATGGTTATACCTACCTAGGAGTAATGGCTTCTTTAATACTTCTGCAAGATGTATTACCCATAGGACTGAGCTTGAATGGGGAATAAAACACCAGATTCATAACCATTCTTCCCTACTCATGAATTCTCTATTATTTTTCCACAGAACTTCTCCTCCCTCTTTTATCTGAAAAGAGATTACTTTGTCAGTCAATAATAGCATCTACAACGTACCATTGCAAGTCAAGGAAATGGATCTACCAGTGATTCTTCATTCCGGCTGCAAATCAGAATCACCTGGGCAACTTTTAAAATCCAGATTCCCAGGGTTCCATCCAGAGATTCTGATTCAGAAAGTACAGGGTGGTGTTCCTAATTCTGATGTGCCACGACGTGTAGAAATCACTGGGCAGAGCATTTCCTCCTTTGTACCACTGCCATGTCTTCCCTGGAGAGCATTTTTGGGATGCTACAGCAGCTTGTTCGTATGTCTAGTTCTGCACCAAACTCCTAAGGTGGGGACTGTCTTTTCTCTTAGCGTTCCTTCTGAGCTCTGTGTTTGAGTGTCTAACTCATAGTTTCGTTTGTCTAGTCACTAAGTCATGTCTGACTCTTTGAGACTCCATGGACTGTGTAGCCCATCAAGTTCCTCTGTCCATGGGATTTCCCAGGCAAGAATACTGGAGTGGGTTGCTGTTTCCTTCTCCCTTAGTGCACAGTAGATGTTCCATAATCATCTGTTATGTTGTTTAAACAAATGGAACATGTAATAATCCACCTCCACAGAGTGCTGCTAAGAAAAGTGTTGGTCAGTCTGTTGTGTCTGACTCTTTGCGACCCCATGGAGTATAACCCACCAGTCTCCTCTGTCCATGGAATTCTTCAGGCAATAATACTGGAGTGAGGAGCCATTCCCTTTTCTGGGGGATCTTTCCCATCCAGGACTCGAACTCAGGTCTCTCGCACTGCAGGCAGATTCTTTACCATCTAAGCCACCAGAGAAGCCCCACGCTGCTGAGAGCACTAGCACAAAGAAGATTGTCTTATTACTGAGCAACCTGGCTTAACTTAACTAACACCCGAGGACAGAATGAGCTATGGAAATGGCCAAGAAGGGATTTCCTTGGCGGTAAGTCAGCTTGACAGTCTTGAGATTCTTGAACTTTTGTTAAAAAAACAAAATAGCATATTTACAAATAATTGTGGTGCCAGTGACCTGTGGCAGTTATAAAGTTTATTTGAAAGAATTCATGTAAAGTGCTTAGCATAGTGCCGAGAGCAAAATAATGAATGTTACATGATGATAATGACAACAGCAACTATAACAGAAAAGTCTTCTTAAAAACCTAGAACAGGTTGAAAAACATAAGAAAGAAACCAAAGATTTACTGTTAATCAGCAGTGTCAGTAGCCTTGTAATTATGATTATTTTTCAGTTTTTTCCCCAAGCATCTATATTAACATGTACTTTAAAATATATAAAGTAAATATTAAAGGTATATATTATATATTCTTTAATGGCCAGTAAGCACATGCAAAGAGAGGAAAGTTGAAGAGGGAGAGGATCTATATGTACATATAGCTAATTCACTTTATTGTACAGCAGAAACTGAAACTAACCCATTGCTATAAAGCAATTATACTCCAAGCAATTATGGGCCAATAAAATAAATAAAGAAGAGGTTCAACATCACTAATCATTAGGGAAATGTAAGTCAAAATCACACTCAGATACCACCTCACACACATTAGTATGACTACTATAAAAAAACCAGAAAACCACAGGTGTTAATGAGGACATGGGGAAATTGGAATCTTTGTGTACTGTTGGTGGGGGTGGAAAGTGATGGAAAACAATATGGCAGTTCCTCAAAATAAATTGAAAATGCAATTACTATATGACCAGAAATTCTGCTTCTGGGAGTATACCCAAAATAATTGTAAGCAGAGTCTTTGAAATTGAAATAATTAAAAGAGGCATTTGCATAGTGCTATGTACTAAATTATGTCACCTCAAAATTTATCTGCTGAAGACCTAACCCCCTATAAGTTGATATTTAGAGGTGAGATCTTTGGGAAATAATTAAGGTTTCTTTTAAAAAGAACTATTTTCTATTAGAATATAATTGATTAGCAATGTTGTATTAGTTTCAGGTATACAGCAAAGTGATTAAGTTGTACATATACATGCATCTTTTTTTTTTTTCAAATTCTTTTCCCATTTAGGTTATTCCAGAATATTGAGCAGAATTTCTTGTGCTATACAGTAAGTTCTTGCTGGTTGTCTATTTATAGCAGTATGTATATGTCCATCCTAAACTCCCAATTTATCCCTCCGTCCCACTGTTCCCCCCTGGTAATCACAAGTTTGTTCTCTAAGTCTGTGAACTTATATCTGTTTTATAAATAAGTTCATTTGCATCATTTTTTTTAAGATTTAACATATAAGTGATTATGTGATATTTGTCTTTCTCTATCTGACTTCACTTAGTATGATAATTTCCAGGGAAATAATTTGGTGGAGATAAGGTTCTGAGAGTGGGGCCCTCATGATAAGTTCAATGCTCTTACAAGAAGAGACATCATTGTAAGAAGATACAACTTATGTGCAGTAACTAGAGTACTGCATACAGACAGCATCATACAGACAGAAAGTAAAACGGTAGCTGCCCTGGGCTTGGCAGAAACGGAAATACAGAGTTATTATTTAATGGGTACAGAGTTTTAGTTTGCAAGATGAAAAGAGTTCTGGAGATGGGTGGTGGTGATGTTTACACAGCAATATAGATGTACTTCTGACCATTGGGCCGCACACTTAAAAATTGTTAAGACGATAAATTTTATGTCAGGTATATTTTAACATAATAAAACTTGTTGGAAAAGATCCTGATTCTGGGAAAGATTGAAGGAAAAAGGAGATGAGGGTGGCAGAGGATGAGACCCTTAGATAGCATCACTGACTCAATGGACATGAACTTGAGCAAACTCTGGGTGATAGTGAAGGACAGGGAAGCCTGGCATACTGCGGTCAGTGGGATGGCAAAGAGTCAGACACAACTTAGTAGCTGAACAACAATGTGTTTTAATATATTTTAATATTTTATTTTAAACATATAAAATAATATCATTGAAATATATCTTATGTTCAGTTCACTTCAGTCGCTCAGTCGTGTCCAACTCTTTGCGACCCCATAAATTGCACCACGCCAGGCCTCCCTGTCCATCACCAACTCCTGGAGTCTACCCAAACTCATGTCTATTGAGTCGGTGATGCCATCCAGCCATCTCATCCTCTGTTGTCCCCTTCTCCTCCTGCCCCCAATCCTTCCCAGCATTAGGATCTTTTCCAATGAGTCAACTCTTCACACAAGGTGGCCAAAGTATTGGAATTTCAGCTTCAACATCAGTCCTTCCAATGAACACCTAGGACTGATCTCCTTTAGGATGGACTTGTTGGATCTCCTTGCAGTCCAAGGGACTCTCAAGAGTCTTCTCCAACACCATAGTTCAAAAGCAGCAATTCTTTGGTGCTCAGCTTTCTTCACTGTCCAACTCTCACATCCATACATGACTATTGGAAAAACCTTAGCCTTTTGTAGATGGACCTTTGTTGGTAAAGTAATGTCTCTGCTTTTCAATATGATATATAGGTTGGTCATAACTTTCCTTTCAAGGAGTAAGTATCTTTTAATTTCATGGCTGCAGTCACCATCTACAGTGATTTTGGAACCCAAAAAAATAAAGTCTGACACTGTTTCCACTGTTTCTCCATCTATTTCCCATGAAGTGATGGGACCAGATGCCATGATCTTAGTTTTCTGAATGTTGAGCTTTAAGCCAACTTTTTCACTCTCCTCTTTCACTTTTATCAAGTGGCTCTTTAGTTCCTCTTCACTTTCTGCCATAAGGGTGGTGTCATCTGCATATCTGAGGTTATTGATATTTCTCCTGGCTATCTTGATTCCAGCTTGTGCTTCTTCCAGCCCAGCATTTCTCATGATGCATATAAATTAAATAAGCAGGGTGACAATATACAGCCTTGATGTACTCCTTTTCCTATTTGGAACCAGTCTGTTTTTCCATGTCCAGTTCTAACTGTTGCTTCTTGTTTTTTTTTTACTTTTCTTTTTTTTTTTGGTGGTAGTAGTTTTTTTTTTTTTATTAGTTTTGTCATACAATGACATGATATCATCGTGGGTTTACATAAGCTCCCCCTCCAGAACCCCCCTCCCTCCTCCCTCCCCCCCAGAAATCTCGATGCACCAGCCCCGAGCATCAATCCTGGGCTGGTGATTGATTAGACATATGATAATTAACATGTTTCACTGCCATTCTCCCATATCATCCCACCCTTACCCTCATCCACAGAGTCCACAAGTCTGTTTTATACATCTGCGTTCCTTTTGCTGTCTCGCATGCTGGGTTCTCGTTACCATCTTTCTAAATTCCATATATATGCGTTAATATACTGTATTGTTGTTTTTCCTTCTGGCTTACTTCACTCTGGATAATGGGCTCCAGTTCCGTCCACCTGAGTAGAACTGATTCAAATGAATTTTTTTTTAATGCTGAGTAATATTCCATTGTGTATATGTACCACAGCTTTCTTATCCATTCGTCAGTTGATGGGCATCTAGGTGGCTTCCATGTCCTGGCTATTGTAAACAATGCGGCGATGAACATTGGGGTACACATGGCTCTTTCAATTCTGGTTTCCCCGGTGTATATGCCCAGCAGTGGGATTGCTGGGTCATATGGCAGGTCTATTTGCAGTTTTTTAAGGAACCTCCACACTGTTTTCCATAGTGGCTGTACTAGTTTGCATTCCCACCAACAGTGTAAGAGATCATACAGGTTTCTCCAGAGGCAGGTCAGATGGTCTGGTATTCCCATCTCTTTCAGAATTTTCCACAGTTTATTGTGATCCACACAGTCAAAGGCTTTGGCATAGTCAATAAAGCAGAAATAGATATTTTTCTGGAACTCTCTTGCTTTTTTGATGATCCAGTGGATGTTAGCATAATATAAATAAAAATTTAGAAATTAGCATTTCCAACTTTGAATTAAGTAGCGTTGTTTCTTGAGAAAGCTCTTTTATGTCCCCGCTTTGCACCTGCTTCATTGATCTGAGGTCCTTTGGCCACAAATCTCTTTTCCACTGCGTAGAGAATCTGGCCTGCTACTCTGCACAGGCCAGACTGTCGTGCCAAGCCTGAACTGCTCTCATAGGGATGGTAAATTGGTCTGACCAGCAGCCTGAACAGCCTGATCCTCTTGTTGGGCTCTGCTGAACTCTAGGTCACCATGTTGTCAACAAGGAGAGCTTTCTCCCCCCGAAGCTGTCAGCATGTTCATTATCAGCCCTCCCTTCTCCTGCCAATCGGAAAGATGACATGTGGCCGTCTCTTGGTTGCCACACGTTAAGCCTCCTCTCACAATGGGCACTTGGTTTGGAGCTATCCCTGGACTTTGAAAGTGACATTGCTGTTTCCTGCAAGCTGAGACCCATGAATCATTCCAGCCAAAGGTAAAAATTTACATTTCAATGATCAGCAAGTTTTAGTGCATATAAGAAACTGGCCAGAGTTTCTCAGCCCCCATACACAGGTTTTGTTAATGAATTTGGCAAAGAAGAGTAGCATTCCTAGGCTAAGTATTAGAACAAAAAGGACCCGTTTTCCCATGTAATGAATTGCTGAGAAATTATTCAAAATGTGACTTAAAAAGCCTCTTGCCAGCAAGCTGAATTCTCTTGAGTCATGAATTAAATAATGGGCTTTTATAAACCCACAGAGGGAAACCCTCTGAGGATTTATGTGGGTGAGGAGAGAATGTCTGTGCAGAGCCAACACCTTCTCCCAAGTGCTCCTGCACAATGCAGAGGCCCAGGGACCTTGTCTCCAAATGCCAAGGCCAACTGGACCACTGTCAAGGGTGTAATCAGCAGCGCTCACCCTGCACACTTGCCCAGCTGGCAGCTGCCAGTCTCACTGGACACAGCAGAGTGCTGCCCTGGCCCTGCTTCTGGAAACAGAGGTCACTTGGGAAGAATGGTCGGGTGGGCAAGGAAGGCCTCCTCCCCAGCCCCATCCCTTTCCTGAGGATGTGGTCCTGGATCCCAGCCCCAACCCATATTCAGTTAAGACCTGAGCCTCCCATGCAGCTGAGACTTACAGCCCCTCAGTGTATAAAGACAGATCTTTTGAAGGTGATTTATTAGAAACTAAGCTCCATATAACAGGAACATAGTCTCTTTCACAAACAACCTCCAAGAATGAAGGAGACAATTGCCAATCAAGAGGGTCTCAGACTGTAACAATAAACTTCATGATGTCCTCAAACCAAGCTTTCCCTAAGGTCAAGGGCCCCTATGAGTTCACAGAGCTATTCAGTGTATGTTTTAACCCGCTTGAAGGTCCTCTGCTATAAGGGACACAAACTATTTCTATCCCCAAGGCGAGGGAACCTTTCCTTGTACAACTTTGATTACCTCTCAGGCTAGCTATCGGCCTTGACCTGAGTGTAGGGCAGATTTGATCATGCCTCCTGTTCGCTGTCCACTTGGGCTATGTGTGCCCTTGGACTACCAGCTTGGAGCTCTGGCCTGGCTCCCAGTCATGACTTGGGTGTGAGGACCACCTGGATGAGACATCTGTCAGCCCAATGATGGCCAAGATAATCTGGCAACACCTACTTTTCGTGATTCCTGAGAGGTTCCCAAGACTGTTTAGCAGTCTCACATAACCAGTGGCCATAGAAGCCACGAAGAATCTTCTCTGTAACCCTTACATGCTGTTTGAGAAGGATTTTCCTTATAATGAAACTAGAAAGATGCAATGGGTGCATGCGTGCTAAGTTGCTTCAGTCGTGTCCGACTCTTTGCGACCCTGTTGACTGTAGCCTGCCAGGCTCCTCTGTCCATGGGATTCTCCAGGCTAGAGTACTGGAGTGGGTTGCCATGCCCTCCTCCCGAGGATCTTCCTGACCCAGGGATCAAACCTGTGTCTCTTATGAGTACTTTACCACTAGCACTAGGGTGAGAATGCCCTCAAGTCACCCCAGTATAAAAGTTTAAAAAGGACGAAATGCCCTTCCTAGATAGGACTGGGCCTGAAAATGTCATTATTCGGGAGGTGACAACTCTCATGCTTCTGCTTCCCAATGGCTTTCACTGCTCTCTCTCCAAACACTTCAATGAACTATAGACCTGGGAACTAACATCAACTCCTGGAGCTAAAAGGGCATGCTGATATGAATGAGTTTTGGTGGATTCTGGAGGTGTGGGCTTGATGTTTGTTGCCCTGTGGGGTTAGGGCACTGCAGCAGGCAGACCCAGTTGGCACAGCCTGGTGGCTTAGCCAGCATTCTTCTCGTCTGTGGCTATACCTGTCGTGGTCACACTGGGGTGACAAGTGTGTGTTTTGGCCATTTCCCTTTTAATTCAGTAATTCCGTTTTGAGTGCAACGCCCAGCATTGTAGTTAGTGCTTCAAGATACAGAAAGAAGTGTAAGTTATAAATCGGTTGAGAATTTCCTCTAATGTGTCTTTTTTCTCAGCTGATAACTCAGCGCTGAGTTCTCAGCTATTGTTATTTGAGTCAAAATATGTTAGTAGCTGTAGACCTGCTAGAGGTTACGATCTGGGATTTGTCAGGCAACGGCATGCCCCAGATCAAAGCCAGCACTCTGGTCTTCATGGGTGAGCTCTGATTGCCTTTGTTTTGTTAATTAAATTTAGTTTTATAAAAATTGGAGTATGTTATGTTAGTTTCTACTGTACAACACGAATCAGCCATATGTATGCAAATATCCGCTCCCTCTTAGGCCTCCCTCCACCCCACCCCCCATCCTGCCTCTCCAGATCATCACAGAGAGTGAAGCTGAGCTCCCTGTGCTATAACAGCAGCTTCCCACTAGTATCTGTTTCACATGTGATAGTGTGTATATATCAGTGCTATTCTGTTTGTCTCACCCTCTCCTTCCTGCCCTGTGTTGACAGATAAATGAATAAAGAAGATGTGGTAAACATATGCAGTGAAATATTACTCAGCCATTTGGAACGGAATTGGGTCCTCTGCGGTGATGTGGATGAACCTAGAGTCTGTCATACAGAGTGAAGTAAGTCAGAAATAAAAAACAAATATTGTGTTTTAATGCATATCTATGAAATCCAATTGCCTTTGTTTCTTGATTGATACCTGAGGTCCCCATAGGATGAGAATTTTGCCAGTATGTATTGTAGAGGGAGGAGTATGGATTTGTCAGTAACCAGCATTGTTGTGTGGGCCCCTGTACCACACTCAGGACTTTGAGGTAGTCACCCCTTGACTTGCATATTGTCTACTATATAATGCCACTTACCACACAAGGATCATGTGGCTCTTGATGCCATTTGGTCAAAGCCAGGGGCACCATTTGCTTTTGGAAGAATGATCAACAATCCTTTTTGATCTACTCTTGGTCCTATTATGCCTGGGCCTTCTCCTCATGCCTGGCTTACCATGTAGCTAGCACCCAGTACATTATCTCTCAACACACTTCCTAAATGAGTGGTTTTACTCTCTACCTCATTATCCCCCCAGTTTCTTAAACCCAACAATCCCATCTGTTTAAAGTAAAGAATTTTAAGTTCCCATTTCTAAAGAGCCTTGGTCTTCTCAATCATGCATTTCTAGATGGAAAAGCCGTAAGTTTAGAAGGGAAGTTAAAGGAGTGAGAATCCCATATAAACAAAAAGTATTAGCTGAGCTACAAGTGAATTAGTGGTAAAATATAATGAACTGTAAAATATAGTAAGGTGAAAAGCATTTAAAGATGTTGAAAGTAACATGTGATTTGTCCTTATTTTTGAAGTTCTTAAATTGCCCTGTGGTGGACATCTGCTGTCTTTTCTTGCTCTGTATGGTCTTTATTGTGGATAAAATCCCTCTACTTTTTTTTCCCCCATTCTCTTCTCATGCAACACCTCTGGCTGGGCAGCATGTAGGCTGGTCTTGCTAATCAGAAAACTCCACCCTTAGCTATGGGATTTGGTCAGAGTGAGCATATATCTTAAGCCAGACAAATGAGAGGCAGCCCATTTGGGGGCAGTAATGCTAATATTAAAGACTGGGGGTGGGGGGAAGGAAAAAAACCTTCTGGGAAGCTTTAATTGCTAGGAATGGTTTTGTTTACCATGTGGAGAAATCCTGCCACCACAGAGGGGACACAAAATCTTAGAAGGTAATGAAATAGATTGATGATACCACTTGACCAAGCCATGCCAGAAGCCAGGAGACCTATATCCCATGGATTATTCTGGGCATGAGCAAATAAATGATGCTTTAATTAAGTTAGCGTGACTAAAATCTCTCTCATTTTAAATCAAAACATTTCTGACAAGTATCTGCCTTATCTTTAGGATGATGACAATTTAGCCTGGGATACAGTGAAAATTAAGATGGAACCAAATGGTGGGTGTCAGTACAACTAGTACGTTGGGAACACACTTATAGCAAGGAACACCTAAGGCAGTTTCACAGCAATTAACAGGGGCTAATATTTAAAAAGCATTTCTTCTCTTTCATAGGGACTTTGACATTTGAAAATGAAAAGATTTATTTTACTGTAGAGGCCCAGATAGTTATGACATGAAAACCACAGTTTTCAAACAGTTTGGCTAAGGTCATTGGAAAGCGCAGCATGATCAAACAAACTTGAGGGAAACCCAACTGTTTTTCAAGTGTTTGGAGCTAGAGTGGAATGAATCAAATGACAAATCTCTTTGCCCTTTCACTTTGTCATAAAAATACTAAGTGCTTAGTCTTATCATCAAAATGAGCGTGTCATGATACATAATTTATTTTAGCAATGGAATAATTTGGAACCTTTATGAATTGGTTACGCAGGACAGAAAAAGAAAAATAGCAGTGGCTTGAACAGGACAGGAGCTTATGTCTATTTCAAACGAATGACATCTAAAAGCAAAGAGACTGGAGGTGCTCTGGGGGCTCCACTAAGTTAGCAGAAACCCAGGCACCTCTCAGCTCTCTGCTCTGCCCTCACTCATGTCCTGAAATGGCTTCTTAAACTCTAACCATCAAATCCTTGCTCTAGGCAGCTACATGAATGAAGGGACAGAACATTAAATATATTATTCCCTTAAAGATACTGCCCAGAAGTCACATGGAACTCTATGGCCAAAATTTGGTCACATAGTCTCTCTGCACTACTTGTATAGTCTGGTAAATTTGGTCTTTCAGTTGGGTGGCAATCTGCCCTGCTGTAGAGCAAGGATTATATCACTCAAAAAGGGAGAGAATGGATATTTGGGAGGTGGGCATGTGACACAGGGTAGGGTAGGAATTCAGAATCTAGGGTAGGAATACTGATTTTTTTAAGATTAAAAGATGTCAAGGCTTCTTAAATTCAGTATATTTGAAGGGAAGCTATTGAATTGTTCATGATGATGAATATTTGGGCTCTAACTTCTGTGAAAAATTTCATGTTCCAGTTTTCTTTGTCTTGTCTTTCACAACAGTGAAGTCTCCAAAATGCACACACAAACTAGACATTTCCATTACCCATGGCTTTTTATTCATCGCACAAGCTAGGCTATTCATATGTTTGCTCATAATGGGTATAAATGGAGATCTTAAGATAAAAGTAAAATATGAATATGTTATTTCCTCCCTTACTCTGCATATTTTCTAGTTTTTCCCTCTTTGCCAAATGAGACAAACCAATCACAGCTCTTTAGACTCAATAAAATTTAATTTGGTTTAAACATTTGGATGATGGCAGAAAGAGGAATAATGCCATTTGGAGAAGACAGACTTAATGTTTTGTCTCAATCACTCATTGTTTATCAACCTACCACCACCACCTCCCTCCCTCTCTATAGCTTTCTAAACTCTAAAAGGCACTTTATGGGAAGAAAAAGTCTCTGCCTGGAACTGTGAGATGATTCTGGTATTTGGCTGTTTGACTGGCTAACTGCTTGGTAAGAGAAAGAAAGATCAAAGACTTATAAAGACCTCCAGTCAAGATGTCAAATAGGTTCATGCTTTGATGTATCCAAGTGTGAAACATAGCAAAAATGGCTTTATTAGTATGAACCATATAAAATTGAAAATATGTGACCATTTGCCAACCAATTGGAAATTTCATATGATTCAGTCAAATATTATAAAAAGAGAGAAAAAAATCAAAATGGCATAAGCCAAGATCAAAAATAATGAAAGGGGCTGAAATCACTAGCCTCTATGAGCTCCTACATTCTTAGTGGTGTATAGGAGCTTAGCTCTTGTAGGGTAATGAAGACTTAAGTGTTTCATGCATAATCCCTAAAGCACTCCTTGATCCTGAGAGGAATCTGAAGAAAGCTACTTTCAATTGCTGTTTAGGGCAATGGCTGTTGATAAGCTGTAAGTCTAGAAAGATAGGAAGACCCAGAGACAGTCTCCCAACCTGGAGCCAAACTAAGCCACTGACTAGCTAAGTAAATCTGTCCATTGTCAATATCATGTCAGGGCAGGAATACTGAATTGTTATCATGTGACCAGGTCTGGGATCTGAGTAATGATATTCTCAAAACCACTGTACAAGGAAAACTGAGCACAGAAGGAAAAAGAGAAAGACAGTCACTGAAAACTGACTTGTAAAGTCAAATTCCAAAGTACATAAAGAAATTTAATGCTAACAAAGATAACCAACCTTGAAATCTTTAATGTGAAGTTATTTTAGAGGAAATTGATCTTTTAAATGAAAATTTGATCAAAGACTTTAAACCATGAAAGAAAACCAAAGATAAGTATTATAAGAATGGGAAAAAAAAGATATTTTCAAAATTAAAAAATAGTCACTGAAATAAAAATAGATGCAGTTTACTATAGATTGGAAAGAATGAAGAAGAGATAATGCATTGGCAATTTCCTCTAGAACACAGAACTCAGAGACAGAAGTTGTGACAGAAAGTCAAAGGTTAAAGGATAAACTAAAATTCTCCAACATGTGTTTAACAGAAATTCAAGAGAAAGAATAATGGAGGGTACTTGTTTTAAAACATAGTAACTTTGACTTCCAGTTAAAAATGAATTTACTGCTCTTCTTGTTAGGACTACCAAAATGACAATAAAAGCATTAAAAGTATGTACATCTGCCAAGTTATATATGGGAGAAAAGAAAAAGACACAAAATTTCAGAAGTTGGTAAGTAAATAAATAAACTATAACACATTTGGCAGATGGGAGTTTATTAAATCTGATTTCAAAAGGGAGAAGTCAACAATAAGCTAATTTGCACCTCAAAATACAAAAATGGTTCAAATGTGAAGATTGGTTAACTGTAAAAGGAGAACAGTTCAAAGTCTTCATAAGAAGATCCCCCACTGAAATCTGCAAGCTGTAAGATCAAAAGTCCAACCAATCAAACAAACAAAAACAAAACAAAAAGACCAAAGATCCCTTCTCTCACCAGGTATAGCCAGGTTATCACCTCTCCTCACTCCTTAGAAGAAGACTGGCATTTTTCTTTTTGAAGACATTTACCAAGACATTCTGGAATTAGGGGGAAATGGTACTGATGAAATAGTTCAATTCCAAGTACTGAATAATAAATATTTCTAGATTGAAAAATCCACTAATTTCTACCTCTCCTCAAAAGAAAAAGTCCCATGTAAATCTGTGTTACTTTGAAATTTCTAATGTAATCACACACTATATTTTTAAGTTGAAGTATTAGGAATAATAAGACTTCCCTGGTGGCTCAGATGGTAAAGCATCTGCCTACAATGCAGGAGACCTGGGTTCAATTCCTGGGTCAGGAAGATCTCCTGGAGAAGGAAATGGCAGCCCATTCCAATATTCTTGCCTGGAAAATTCCATGGATGGAGGAGCCTGGTGGGCTACAGTCCATGGGGTCACAAAGACTTGGATACGAGTGGGCGACTTCACTTCTTCATAAAATATTAGGAATAAGAAGCTTTAAACTGCTCAAAAGCAAATTCTAAGAAAATTATTTCCAGTCTAGAATTATATACCCAGCCAAACTATTAGCCAAGTATGAGAGTGGAATAAAGACCTTGCATTTAAAACATACAGTCTCAAAAAATTTACTTCCTATACCATTCCTCAGAAAGATATTTGAGAATTTGCTCCTTCAACATCAGAGCATAAACCAAAAAGGGAAAAGGCATAAGATCCAGGAAGCAGGAGATTCAGTTAGAAAAGAGGAAAAGGGAATCCCCAGGATGAGTAGGGGAAATTCCTGGATGACAGCTGCCAAACTGGGAGGCAACCAGTTTAGCCTAAAAGGGTAGGTTGAAGTACTCTAGGAGAGGTATCTGTAAGAAATAAATGAAACTACAGATTACCTGATATATGTGATCATATTTAAAGATGCTTTGCAGTAGAATAAGTCTAGGTACATACAAATCTAAGTGAATAAAAGAACAAGGCACTACTCAAACAAGAAAAATAAAAACTTTTGAAAAACAAAGTATAATTATAGCATAACACATGGCTTAGTTCTGAATAATATAAATGCTCTGTGTGATTCAACAATGAATGTAATATAACTACAGTGAGGCTCCGACATGTGAACAAATTCTATTCTGTGAATGTGTTCATAAATCCAATTTGTTCGTAAGTACAACAAATTTAGCCTAGGTATCCAACAAATACAATATAGTACTGTACTTTAATAGATTTATAAAACTTCACACAAATAATACATAAAAAACAAAAAAGTGAACATTTTTAATCTTACATTGCAGTACCTTGCAGAGTGCAGTAGTACAGTACAACAGCTGGTATAGAGTGAACAGATGAGAAGAGTTACTGACTGGAGGAAAGAGAAAGGTGGGAGACAGTAAAGCTGAAGGGTCATCAGCAATAGGGGATGGGAAGCAATCTGCAATTTCACTCATGCCTGGAACTGATGGCACAGACTGTGTTTCCTTGCTGGATTCATTTCTATCTACCCTCTTGAAAAAAAATCCAGGGACATCTGTAGTAATAGCTCTTTTTCCCCCCATCATGTTAATGATGACATAGTAGCAATGAATTACATTCTGAACAGCTGCTGTGACCTTCACATACCGTTCTACAGCTTCTGCCTCAAAACCTAACAGTGCCTCCTCAAATAAAGAATATCCCCTTGCCATTTCCTATGTCATGAATCTCTTAAGTTCTTCAGTTGCTGCTTCTTCATCTTATTTCTCTTAGTTTTTTTTTTTTTTTTTTCTGATGGGCCTCCAATTCCATCAAGTCTTCATTAGTAAGCTCCTCATGTTGCACAGTAAGGAGTTCCATGAAGCCATCCTCTTGCAGATCTGCACAAGAGCACAACCACTTGTAGAGGATGCATGCATGTGACAGTGTGCCCTGGAAACATGAGCTAACTTATGTGATTGGGTATACGACCACATGTTCTCATCTTTGAAGGTTTTCAACTTGAAGGTTCGTATGTAGGGGACTTGCGGTATGCTGGAAAGAGAGAGATTTCAAAATATGGGTGAGGGTTTAAGAGGGAAAAATTCTTACCTTTCAAGTTAGGAAGTTAATATATCTAAAATAAAAATCAATAAATCATTGTATAAGAATGTTACTTTCAATAACAGAAGTAAATTAAAAAAGAAATAGATATATTACTCAGCTATTAAAAAGAACATATTTGAATCAGTTCTAATGATGTGGATGAAACTGGAGCCTATTATACAGAGTGAAGTAAGTCAGAAAGAAAAACATCAATACAGTATAATAAAACATATATATGAAATTTAGAAAGGTAGTAACGATGACCCTGTATGTGAGACAACAAAAGAGACACAGATATAAAGAACAGACTTTTGGACTCTGTGGGAAAAGGTGAGGGTGGGATGATTTGGGAGAATAGCATTGAAACCTGTATATTACCATATATGAAATAGATCACCAGTCCAAGTTCAGTGCATGAAACAGGGCACTCAAAGCCGATGCACTGGGACAACCCTGAGGGATGGATGGGATGGGGAGGGAGGGGGCTTCAGGGTGGGGGACACATGTACACCCATGGCTGATTCATGTCAATGTATGGCAAAACCCACTACAATGTTGTAAAGCAATTAGCCTCCAATTAAAATAAATCATTAATTTTAAAAAAAATGGCTAAAATATTTTAAAGTGGAAAGTGGCTGCTTCCAAGGAGTAAAAATATCAGGACTGGAGAGATATGAGGCAGGAAATTGCTATTTTTCATTATAAGTCTTACAGAAATATTTTGCTTTGAAAATTATGTATATGTATTGAAAATACATGAGTTTTTTTTTTTTTGCTTAGATAAAAATTGAATTTAAGAAAACAAAGACAGTCTCTGAGAACAGTATTCAGTAGGATCAATAAAAATAAATCTATTCCTAGACATGTTACTGCAAAACAACAGAATCTCTGGGGTAAATAGCAAGTTACCAATCCAAAGAAATATAAGTTAGACTAACAGAAGACTTGTCTTGAGGGACATTAAACTCTTCAGAAACAATAACCAGAATACTATGAAGCTATTGATTCAAAGTGTTGAGGACGGAAAAGTACTATCAAAATATAAGTATGTATCTATCTAAACTATCGTTAAGGAACAAGACTAAGACATCTTAAAACAAAAGCTAATGGGATATATCACCTACAGATACTCACTAAAAGAACAAGTAAAGGATATACTTCAACAAAAAGAAATGTGAACCCAGGGAGACAGTGAAAAATTGATAATTGGAAACTGAAACAAATATTAGCTATTTATTTTTAAAAATAATCAATTTTTGTGCCTTAAAATAAGGTAAAACTAAAACTTCAAGAAAAAGTAAGATGATGGTGGGGGAGTATTAATGGACAGTTAAAATTTGCCAAATTCCTTATGTCTTCAGAAATAGAAGAGAAACATTAACATTGGTTAATGTTACAAAATTCAAGACTATCCACCAAAAGAATAGAAAGAGTAATGCTCATTTTCCACTAGAGTGTAAGTTTAAACAACAACTTTATAAAACAAGTTAGCAGTACTTGGAAACTGTACAAGCTCTATAACACAGCATTCCACTTCTGGATGTAGATTCCAGAGAAACTCGCAAACACATATACAGGAGGCATGTGGAAGAGGATTCATTGTCACATCACGTGAGAAGTGAGAAGCCACCTAAATCTCCATCAAAGAAGAATGGAACGCAAACAGGGCCTCTATGACAATCTAGAAGGGTAAGATGAGGAGGGAGATGGGAGGGAGGTTCAGAAGGGAGTGGACATGTGTGTACCTATGGCTGATTCTTATTATTTTTGACAGAAAACAACAAAATGCAGTAAAGCAATTATCCTTCAATTAAAAAATAAAGTGGCAAAAACATTTTTTAAAATGTTTTTTGCTTGTGGTGGAATATTATATAACGAAGAAAATGAATGGACTTAACTAAAATCACGTGTATAAATCTCAAAAAAAGATTGAGTAAAAAAAAGTTGCAAGATATGTACAAAATGACTGTTTTTATCCAGCTTGAAAACACACAAATCAATACATCTTTAAGTTGTTTATATGTAGTAAAAGGAGGAAAGCATATGGAATTAAGGAGGGATACTCAGGTGGCTTCGTTTATGTATGTAATATTTTATTATTTTCTTTTGTTGCTTAATATGAAGAAGTTTGAGCAAATAGTAAGATTTGGTAAACTTGGATGGTAAGAAGACAATTATATATTTTATTGTTCCTTATTTTACTCTGCTTGAGATATAACTTACATTATTTTTAATGCTTTTTATACTCATGGGAACTAGGCCCCAACTAAAAATAATGCATGAAAAGAAAGAGACCCAGAGGCCACAGAGAAGGAGTAGCAAGAAAAAAATTCCACAGAAAGAATTAACAGCTCACTATTTCATAAAGTCACTAATGTTTCTGTCTTGTTCATTGGTATGTTGATGTCCTCTCTAGCATATAGTTGGCACTTAATGTATATTGATCAAATAGTAAATTAAATGAGAATGTGCTTAGAGTGAGAAAACTAAAACACCCAGGGAGTGGAGAGGAGATGCCCACAGACTAGAGCAGTGGTCTTTGAGCATTTTTGTTCACATAACACCAAAAACAATTTTGAAAAATGATGTGATCTCTTGCATATTTTTAGATTGACATTCAAAAAAAATTTATAATAATTATAAACAATTGCAAAGGATGTAATTCCAGGATATTGTAAATATTGCCATTGAAAAATAAGCCTTTGCATTGCTTTTCAAAAAATATCCAAAGGAAAACTTTTGGAGGCGATGAATATATTTATGATATAGATGTTGTGTTGGAGGTGGACATACCTGTGGCTAAAATAAGTTAAGGTTCAGTATCAATTCTATTGCCATTATTGCTTTCATTGCTATAAGCTCAGAAGTATACTATATTTAATATTACTATTATCTAATACTAATATATTACTATTGCTATGTAATATATTAATATTACAACCATTGGAGAAGGAAATGGCAATCCACTCCAGCATTCTTGCCTGGAGAATCCCATGGACAGAGGAGCCTAGCAGGGTACAGTCCATGGAGTCGCAAGAGTCGGACACAACTTAGTGACCAAGTCACCATCATTATCTAGGCAGACTCTGGGGCCAGTCTACCTGAATTCAAGTCCCAATTCTGTCACTTATTAGCTCCGTGACCTTGAATAAATAGTCAATGTCTCTGGGCTTCGTTTTTCAAATGTGAATTAGGAATACTAGTAAAACTTACCTTACAGGTTCGTTTTAAGGTTTGAATAGGTTAATGCGTTTAAGCTCATAAACTCATCCCTGGCATACAGTAACTTTCTCTTCAAGTATTTAAGCAAAGCATTAAATAAGGTGGATGGAAAAGAAAGAAATTTGCTAGAGTGTAGTCCCCAGCTGTGTTCATTCCTTGGACTTATTTTCTGCCCCTACTCCCATCACATGATGCTCTACCATCAAAATTATTTTTAGTCACATATTAGGTGACAATTCCTTCTTTGTTTCTGTTGAAAGCAAAGAATTGGAAGCCAGGTGACTTGAGGAAGGAACTGTTACCCAATCATCAAAATCATTTACTTTTTCAGTCCCTACGCTGATGTCTTTAACTTTTCTTTGACTGGTGACCCTGAAGGTTTTATACTCCTAGGGCATCCTAATAAAGCTCTAAATGAAAAAGTGATAAGGCTTCTTTTTGCTCCAGTGGCAAAGGCAGGTTGTGAAATGGATTATTTTGCGTATTAACAAAAATGCTGCTGTTTGTTCCAGGGCTGGGGGCTTAGCTAAGTCCTGAGTTCCCAAGAAGGTCAGTTATAAGTAAGAGTTTACCTCAAAGTCAAATATCTTCACATTGGCCCCAGAGAACTCCCTGAGTATGTGCCCTGGACAGCCTTGTGACTCCCAGTGTCAGGCTGTCCTGTCAGAGGTCTGCTAGCAGCAGCAGCCAAGGACTCAGGTCAGTCTACCCCAAGGGAAATAGGAGTAACCTAATTTCTCAGTAGCCTGGAGAGTTTAGATACCAACAGTCTGATGCACAGAACTGACTCATTGGAAAAGATCCTTATACTGGGAAAGACTGAAGGCAGGAGGAGAAGGGGATGACAGAGGATGAGATGGTTGGATGGCATCACCAACTCGATGGACATGAGTTTGAGCAAATTTCAGGAGTTGCTGATGGTCAGGGAAGGCTGGCGTGCTGCCATCCATGGGGTCTCAAAGAGTCGGACATGACTGAGAGACTGAACTGAACTGAGTCTGGCCTGCAGTTTGGAGCAGGAGGAGCCAAAGCAAGAAGCCATGTTCTCCAGATCCAGGAAAATGGAATACTCCTCAGAAAGAGGTGTCAGGCAGACTTGACTCCTAAACCAGGTACAGTCAAACTCACCTCCCATCCCCCCAACCCCCCACCCCCCGCTGCTACCTGTAAGAGGATTTTTCCTCTGACTTTTCCTCTCACAGTAGGAAAGGAGCTTTGACATATTAGCAAAAATGCAGCTGTTTGCTCCAGGGCTGGGAGCTTAGCCAAGTCCTAGGCTCACAGGATGAGCGCCCTAGGGTAGTTGACAAACTTCTGAACTTGAGAGAGCTAATCTGACATTGGCCAATGCTTTGCTGGTGAGGCCCTCAGGTTCTAGGGTCAGCCCCGGATGCTGCATGAAGCCCAGAAGGTAAATCCCTGCTGTGGTGGAAGAGTCCTCGGCCTGGACCGATCGGTGGGTTTGCATCAGAGATGTGGTTTTTCCCATTTACCTATTAAAGGAAAATTCTCAAAGACACAACCTCCTTTTGGTATTGACTGGAAATAGGATTTTATCCCTACACATATTTTTACACCTACAAGTGAACGCAGTTGAACAGCCAGATATTTTTTTAAATTATGAGTTATGTTTAAAATTTCAGATCAGGTCCTGTCAAAAAGTGCATCTATGCCTTCATGAGGTATGGGTGGGTGGACGCAGGGTGCACGCTCACGTGGCCCATGCAGTCAGGTGCCCGTTTGGGGGTCTTATTACCCGAGTGACACATCTAACCTATTTCCAGCCTCATGTCAGTGACACACCAAGTACCCATTCTGAGTCACCTGATACAGGGTGCTCTTGGGCTATCAAGTTAGATGTTTCCCTCTTGGAGGGAAGGGGGCTGGTGAGCGGGCAGGGAAGAAGTGCACAGAGAATCAGGAAATCTGTTGAAATTCGCTGTAGATGTGAGAGGATTTGTTTAAGCTCCACAGGCTTTAATTTTATAAAGACATTCTGTAATCAAAAGCTAAGGTTTAGAGAATGGCTAAACCTTACCATAGAAAGAACCAATGAGAAAAGATAAAAGATATAAAGTTAGACTTCAAAAGGCCCTAGAAATTATTTATAGAAACGGCCCCAGACAATGAGAGCTAGCGAAATTATTTTCTAATGTTAGTGGGGCTGGTATCAGGAGTGAACTTTACATCTGATTAAAATTAATTATTGCTGGCATTAAATCCAGTTGGAATCACCCAGCACGATTTATCTTCTATCTCATGCTGCTACCCATATGCCCAGCATCGTGGAGCAGAAACATTCTCTTTCAATCTGATAAATAGTACTTTGTAAATATTTAGAGATGGGAGCTCTGGATCGCCGAACAATTCTGACAGGGAACATGTGCAAAGGAGCTGGTTATTCATGTTCCTGACAGAGACTCTGGGGTGTGGGTCTGCAAAGCGTTTGTGCAGCCAGGTAGGTTTTTCCCAAAAGTCTTGTTCAGAATTAACGGCACTTGCGGGAGTGTGGCTGGGCGCTCCAGCATAAGCTGTGCTTTCTAGAAGTGCGCACGCCACATTGGAGTAAGACATTTTGCTGTCTGGCTAGTGCTGTATATGTTTTGATAAACTGCCATGTTTATTAAGTCAGCTTTTTCTGGAACACTTGATTCAAGAAAGAAACCATACGCAGTGTGACCTTATTTGGAAGGGAGTCTTTACAGAGGTAAACAAGTTAAAATGAGGTCATCAGGGTGGGTCCTCATCCAGTATGGATGGTGTCCTTATAAAGGGGAGAAATTTGGGTACAGAGACACGTGTAGAGGAAGTCAGTGTGAAGACACGGAGAGAGGAGAGCTGTCTACGTGCCAAGGAGAGAGGCCAGACAGAAACAACCTTGCCAAAACTTTAATCTGAGACTCTGGTCTCTAGAACTGTGAGATGATACATTTTTGTTGTTTCCCCACCCCAGTCTGTGGTACTTTGTTTTACAAAAGCCTTAGCAAACCAACCGCGAAGGGAACCACACCTAGTGCTCTTTGGGGGCTTCTTTTTGGGGTCTGAGTCCCCTGAGAGAGACAGGCCTTCCACCTCTCTCTCCAGGTGGGAGCGGCGTGGAGGAACTCCTGTTCCCCCCTCCCTCCTGTGAAAGCAGCTCCTCAGATGGCTGGCTGTGCGTGGCCCAGCCGCCTATGTCTTGCTGTCTCTGAGACTGTCAAGCCCTAAGACCCAGCCTCCTTTTTTGTCCACCCTGCTTCCTTGTAGCAAGTAGCCCAAGCCAGGCTGCACATTCTCTGAAGCAGGACTACCACCTTCGTCTGAGGCTTTACTTGGGCTCCAGTCAAGGAAAGGAAGTAAGAGGGCCCGGATCAGTCTCATGCTCAAGCTGGCTCTGTGTCCAGCATCTGTAGAGACAGAAGTCTGTAGTTTGATGTCGGTTGTCTCAGTCCTTCGTGAGGATTCTCTGTGGGCCAGGACTCTGGGATTCTGCATAAATCCCTTAAAGTTTACTTGTTTACATATTGCTTTGTGGGGTTCTCTGACTCTTTGGGTGACGAGACTTGGGCTGTCTGCTCTCCTGCTTGTTTCTGTGCAGTGCACTCTCCCTCCCCTCCCCCATCAACCTGTGCACGCTATGGAAACTTCTAGAGGAACACAAATTTTGGAGTGGTCAAAAAGTTCATTCAAGTTTTTCTGTACGATGCAACAGAAAAACTGAACAAACATTTTGGCCAACCAATAGTTGTAATTGCAACATTCAGTTACCAATTGGATTCAAGTTGGAGTTTTCTCTTCATGCAAAGAGTCAGACACACCAAGCAATTAAGCACACACACATGGACATTTGACATCGCTCCCAAAATGAGGAAACTTGCTAGATTAGTGTCCCCTCTATAATTGTTGAGGGTATTTCAAGATGTCTACAGAAAAATCATTCTTTCGCGATTTCTAGGTCATTTCTGATGGACTTTTTTTTAAATTAAGGAACACGTCACCTGTCCCATGGATATTCTGCCCCATTCTATAGTCTGTAGCTTTAAACTTAGCACCTGTCAGGAGCAAAGATGAACATCTTAGAACACTAATTGAGAGCTTACCCGATCGTTTTTTAAAATTATTTCTACATCTCCAATGTATTTCCCTATATGTTTACCATGTGTAATTTATTAGGGTGGAAGAGTTTTTCTACTCAGCCAAGTCAGGGATTTGGCTCTGTGATACATTAAATGAACTATGCTGAAAACAATGTCAATTGTCATTAGAAACAAACAGCAAAGGGGAGAGATAATAGAGAAATGTAGGGCAAGGAATCAAATTCATTTTTATTAAGGTGCCCAGAAGAGATGCTCTAAGGAGTTAGACAGCCTGCTTTCCTTGTTCCTTGAAAGTGTGGATCAGAGCCCAGACATGTAATCAGAGGATGCGGGAGTGAGGGAGGAGAAGAATGTTAGCAGACTTGGGAGACAGAGAGACAAAGAAGTAGAAGACATTAAGTGTCTGTATTTATTAATATTTTCTCCTGATTTAATATGCACAGATAAAACTAAATACCAGGGCTTTTTCAAATAGTCACCAATTCCTATAGCTAAATACTAGACTTAATGATATTTTAAAATAGCATTTATTTAGATTACAGGTCTGTGGCTCTTTATCCTCTATCAAGAATACTTTATATAGAAAAATTTGGGTTTCACCAGTTATGCACCCAACTGATAGAGGTTAACAGCTTCCGAATGGAAATAGTGAATGGTTTGGAAAAGAGCAGTTTCAGTTTTTTCCACTAACTGGTGAGAAGGAAACTTTGTTTACCTTTGAATAGCAAAAGAATCCATGCCTAAAGAAGGGATACAGTTCAGGATTGTTATTAGAGGCTGGGTTCAGGTCAGTTCAATTGCTCAGTCGTGTCCAACCCCATGGACTGCAGCACGCCAGGCTTCCCTGTTCATCACCAACTCTCAGAGCTTACTCAAACTCATGTCCGTTGAGTCAGTGATGCCATCCAACCATCTCATCCTCTGTCCT
This sequence comes from Antilocapra americana, assembly GCA_007570785.1. Taxonomy (NCBI): domain Eukaryota; kingdom Metazoa; phylum Chordata; class Mammalia; order Artiodactyla; family Antilocapridae; genus Antilocapra; species Antilocapra americana. Next base: position 17,254,387 of record ML664174.1, on the reverse strand, counting down.
CCCCTTCTCCTCCTGCCCTCAATCTTTCCCAGCATCAGGCTCTTTTCCAATGAGTCAGTTCTTCTCATCAGGTGACCAAAGTATTGGAGTTTCAGCTTCAGCATCAGTCCTTCCAATGCATATTCAGGACTGATTTCCTTTAGGATGAACTGGTTTTATCTCCTTGTAGTCCAAGGGACTCTCAAGGGTCTTCTCCAACACCACAGTTCGAAAGCATCAATTCTTTGGTGCTCAGCTTTCTTTATAGTCCAACTCTCACATCTATACACAACTACTGGAAAAACCGTAGCTTTGATAAGATGAAATTTTGTTGGCAAAATAATGTCTTTGCTTTTTAATATGCTGTTTAGGTTGGTCATAGCTTTTCTTCCAAGGAGCAAGCGTCTTTTAATTTCATGGCTGCAGTCACCATCTGCAGTGATTTTGGAGCCCCCCCAAAATAAAATTTCTCACTGTTTCCCCATCTGTTTGCCAGGAATTGATGGGAATGGATGCCATGATCTTAGTTTTCTGAATGCTGAGTTTTAAGCCAACTTTTTCACTCTCCTCCTTCACTTTCATCAAGAGGCTCTTTAGTTCTTCCCTTTCTGCCATAAGGGTGGTGTCATCTGCATATCTGAGGTTTTTGATATTTCTCCCCACAATCTTGATTCCAGCTTGTGCTTCATCCAGCCCGGCATCTTGCATGATGTATTCTGCATATAAGTTAAATAAGCAGGGTGACCATATACAGCCTTGACATACTCCTTTCCCTGTTGTTCCATGTCCAGTTCTAACTGTTGCTTCTTGACCTGCATACAGGTTTCTCAGGAGGCAGCTAAGGTGGTCTGGTATTCCCATCTCTTTCAGAATTTTCCACAGTTTGTTGTGATGCACACAGTCAAAGGTTTTGGCATAATCAGTAAAGCAGAAGTAGATGTTTTTCTGGAACTCTCTTGCTTTTGTGATGATCCAATAGCTGCTGATTCAAGAGGCTAGGTACACAGTTCATTTCTGACGTAGGTATGCATTTTCTGGTTTTAACCATGGTGGCTGACAAGAGAGGCAGAGGGATACTGGACAAACCTTTGCTCACCCTGATTCCTTCTGAAGAATATGGCAAAGTGTGGTGTGGAAACAGGAAGAGCGGCTGCTTTTTCCATCCCTGGCACCTGAATAGAACATTTCAGGGGGTGAGGGTTGATGCATGATGAGAAGTTAAATGTGCTGTTCCAGCATAAATGATGCCAGTACCTGTTGAGAAGTATTGGAGACTCTTGAGAAGCAGATACGAGGAGTTCTTGTTGAGAGCTTCAGCACCATCTCAAAGCTATGGCTGTTAACATCATCTTTAGCACTTTTTGAGAAGTGCCTAAAGGATCCCATCTTCCTAGAAGGAAAAGGTACATCTCATCTTTATGATTTTGTACCATGGTTTATTGGAATGTTACCCACTCCCTCCCTTCATTTTTCTCACTTTTATTGTCTCTAAGGGTTCTAGTAAGTTTCATCTTTTTCCCCATGACATTTCTTGACACACCCAGGCAGTAATGATATTGATGTAAAACTTAGTGCTTATATTACCCCTAGTTGGTATCAGTTTTGCTCCATTACAATACTGGATTGAAAAAAAAAAACAAAACACTGATTAATGAATTCATCCATATTGCTTCAAATGTCAGTACTTCATTCTTTTTATGGCTGAGTAGTATTTCATTATATAAGCCACATCTTCTTAATCCAATCATCGATTGATGCACACTTGGGTTGTTTCGGGCTATTATAATTAGTGCTGCTAGGAATGTTGCAATGCATGTATCTTTTCAAATTAATGTTTTCATTTTTTTCATATATATACCCAGGAGTGGGGTTGCTGGGTCATATGGTAACTCTATTTTTAGTTTTAAGGAACCTCCATACTGCTTTCCACAGTGGCTGCACAAATTTACATTCCCACCAACAGTGTAGGAGGGTTCCCCTCTCTCCACACCCTCCCCCGGTGTTTATTGTTTGTAGATTTTTTGATGGTAGCCATTCTAATGGATGTGAGGTGATACCTCATTGTAGTTTTGATTTGCATTTCTCTAATAATGGTGTTGAACATCTCTTCATATGCCTATTAGCCATCTGTATGTCTCTTGGAAAAATGTCTGTTTAGATCTGCCCATATTTTGATTGGGTATCACTTTATTTTTTACATTAAATCAAATGACCTGGAATCCCACTGGCCAGGATAACACACAAAAAATCAACCCAGTTCTTACTGGAATTTTCCACCAGCACCATTACTCAAAGGCCCCAGAAGTCCTACAAATCTAATAAAATCTGTCTTTTGTCCTCAATGGGTAATGCTGAGGTGCTTCTTATCCAGACCCACATGGTCTTTTGATAACAATTAGCCTGGAAAAGGAGGCATAACTCTGTATCATGTCACTCCATTCAGTTGCTGGCATTTCCTAGAGGGTAACTTAGCTGTGAGACTTCATCAGCCAATACTAGAAAACTGAAGGAATGAGCGTCCAAGACCCTGAAGTGGGATTCGGGGGACACACCACTGTATCCACTATGCCACACAAAAGTGACAACCATTCGTATGACTTGATTTTTAGGAGATGACATAAACCCTGCTATTGTTGTTCACTTGCTATCATATCTAAGTCTTTGTAACCCCATGGTCTGCAACGTGCCAGGTTTCTCTGTCCTTTACTATTTTCTGCAGTTTTCTCAAACTCATATCCATTGTGTCAATGATGCCATCCAACTATCTCATCTTATGTCTTGCCCTTCTCCTCTTGCCCTCAGTTTCTCCCAGCATCAGGGTCTTTCCCAGTGAGTCATTTCTTGGCAACTGGTGGCCAAAGTATTAGAGCTTCAGTTTCAACATCAGTCTTTCCAATGAATATTCAGGGTTGATTTCATTTAGGATTGACTGGTTTGATCTCATTGTAGTCCAAGAGACTCTAAAGAGTCTTCTCCAGTATCACAGTTCAAAAGCATGAATTCTTTGGCTCTCAACCTTCTTTATGGTCCAACTCTCACTTCCATACATGACTACTGGAAAAACCATTGCTTTGACTATATAGACCTTTGTTGGCAAAATGATGCCTCTTCTTTTTAATACACTGTCTTGGTTTGTCACTGCTTTCCTTCCAGGGAGCAAACATCTTTTAATTTCATGGCTGCAGTCACCATCCACAGTGATTTTGGAGCCTAAGAAAATAAAATCTGTCACTGTTTGCACTTTTCCCCTCAATTATTTGCATGAAGTGATGGGACTAGATGCCATGATCTTAGTTTTTTGAATGTTGAGTTTTAAGCCAGCTTTTTCACTATCCTCTTTCACCTTCATCAAGAGGCTCTTTAATTCATCTTCACCTTCTGCCATTATGTTGGTATCATCTGCACACCTGGAGCTGTTGATATGTCTCCCAGCAACCTTGATTCCAGCTTGGGATTCATCCATCCTGGCATTTCACATAATGTACTCTGCATAGAAGTTAAATAAGCAGGGTGATGATCTATAGCCTTCACAAGCTCCTTTCTCAGTTTTGAACTACTTCATTGTTCCATGTTTGGCTCTGACTTTGCTTCTCAGCCTGCATACAGGTTTCTTAGGAGACAGGTAAGGTGGTCTGGCATTCCTATCTCTAAGAATTTTCCACAATTTGTTGTGACCCACACAGTCAAAGGCTTTAGCATAGTCAGTGAAGCAGAATTAGATATTTTTCTGGAATTTCCTTGCTTTCTCTATGATATAATGGATATTAGTCATTTGATCTCTGGTTTCTCTGCCTTTTCTAAACCCAGCTTGTACATCTGAAAGTTCTTGGTTCACATACTGACTAGAAAAGAGTTATCTCTATCTGTTTTTAATAGAATATTCACGGACTACCCCTGCTGCTTTAATTAAACAGGCTCCCAAACCTTTGTGGTCTCCCCCAAGTAGAGCCAAAGGAAGGGTCCACCCATCCCTTGCTTACTAAACTTGCCTTGATTCCCCATGGACAAGAAAGAAGGGGTTGGTGGTGATGGTGTCAGTTATGTGAACAAAGAACTCATGAGATATTCCTCTTTGCCATCAGATCTGTACTCAAAATGAGAAAATGGAAGGGTTATGCCTCTGTGCTGGGAACTGTGCATATCTTACTCCCTCATGGTGTCATAATACAGTGCACTTGTTTCAAATCTGATAAAACCCAAGAATAAACAATGCATATTAATTGATCCATGCATTTCAGTGAATAATAAATTTGAGTCCTTGGATTGATTTTCCTGAGCAAGCCAGAAAAGTGAGTAAACCTTGCATTATTTATCACTGGCCACCCACTGTATGTTTAAGTCAACAGAGCTGGTGTGCTTTCCAAGGGAAGGCAGCAGGCTTGTTTGGGAGAGATCAGAATACAGCATCAGATTTTTATTCTGATTCTTTCAAAACTTGACAGAAAGGCCATCCTCAACTTTCTGTCTTCTTTCTTGTCAGGTGAGTACACGTGTGTACAAGGAAAGACAGTCCATCTGTAACCTTAGAAAGAAGACAGTAGACCAAGATGAAACCAAGTGTGTGTTTACCAATTGGATGAGTCATTTTCCCCATGAGGTTAATTATCATTAATGACTTTAATTAAGGAGGCATGGGAAGTATTTATCTTGGAAAGTGTGGATCCATGTGGTTTGCACTATTGGATTTTTGCTCTCTGCTGTAATTGCGCTCTTTCAAAACACCCTATTAGTGTTAAATCTCTTTGGTGCTATATGCTAAGTTGTGGTGCCTGAGGGCATGTATTACAGTGACATTGACCAGGTTTAGCCTGACATTTAACAAACTGTGGAGGCAGAATTATTCTTGTTCATTGGAGGTTTCCAAGTTGGAATTTATAAGATAAATGAGTCAGTTGCATCTATTCTCTAGCAATTAACTGATAATTGGGGCATTTAATCAGAATACTGACTTGAAGGACTCTAGCCTGATTAGATGCTGTTGGCAGGAAAAAAAAGATTCAACTACTTGTTCACCTCATTGGAGTATTACATTCACACTCTAAATCCAGATCAAGCCCAAACGTAGCCTATGAATATTTTACAGGAAAATGAATACTTTGTCAACAAAGGTCCATCTAATCAAAGCTATGATTTTTCCAGTAGTCATGTATGGATGTGAGAGTTGAACTATGAAGAAAGCTGAGTGCCGAAGAATTGATGCTTTTGACCTGTGGTGTTGGAGAAGACCCTTGAGAGTCCCTTGGCCTGCAGGGAGATCCAACCAGTCCATCCTAAAGGAAATCAGTCCTGAATATGCATTGGAAGGACTGATGCTGAAGCTGAAACTCCAATACTTTGGTTACCTGATGAGAAGAACTGACTCATTAGAAAAGACCCTTATGCTGGGAAAGATTGAAGACGGGGGTAGGGGACGACAGAGGATGAGATGGATGGATGTCATGGTTTGAATAAGCTCCAGGAGTTGGTGATGGACTGGGAAGCCTGGTGTGCTGCAGTCTATGGGGTTGCAAAGAGTCAGACATGACTGAGCGACTAAACTGAACTGAGATGACAGATAGGCTGGTTTGAAGGACTTGAGATATCTTAATTAAGTTGCTTAAAACTAATGATAAAAAGAAAAGTCTTAAAAGCAGCTAGAGCAAAAAACATATCATTTTCAGAAAATCAAAGACTAAAAATTACAACAAATTTAGTCACCAGAAACGATGCGAGCCAGGAAACAATGGAGCATCATCTTTGAAGTACTAAAAATAAATTCCAGACATCTAGAATTCTTTAGCCAACAAAAATATTTATCAAAAGCAAAGGTGAAACAGAGACTTTCAAACATATAAGAGCTAAGAATTGCACCACAAGTCAGCATTTCTGGAAATGTTGAAGGAAGTCTTTCTGGCAGAAGAAAACCAAAACCAGATGGAAATATGAATTTATACAAAGGTATAAGGCACACCTGTAAATGCAACCATTTTTTTTTCATTTTTAAGTATTTTAAATGATAACCGACCATCTAAGACCAGAATCATAACAAATATATTGTGAGATTTATAATATATGTAGAAGTAAAATGTAGAGAACAAATAACACCCAAAGGCCTGGAGGGGGAAATGGTAGTATGTTGGTGTAAGGTTCTTATGCTCTACATGAAGAGGTATGCCATCACTTGAAGTTGAACTGTAATTAAAGATATGTATTATAATCCCTAAAGGGACCACTAAAATAGCACAACAAAATAAGCCAACAAATCTAATTAAATAACATAAATAAAAACTGCAAATGAAGAAGTAAAATTGCATTTGTAGACAATATGATTATGTATGGAGAAAAATCCACCAAATCATCAAACTACTAAGGTGAATAGTTAAAAATAATTATGCTTCTTCATATTAGCAATGTATAATTATATATTGAAAATATTTATGACATTTAAAAATATGAAGTACTTGGAAATAAATTTGACAAAAGATGCAAGACCTGTACATTGAAACTAAAAGAGAAAAATTACTGAAAGACACTAAAAAAGATCTAAATATGAAAGAAAAATTCAATAGCCTACACATCATCAAAATTAAAACTTCTGTTTTTTGAAAGACAACCTAAGAGAATGAAATGACAATTCATGAACTGAGAGAAAATATTTGAAAATTGTATATTTGATACAAGACTTGTATCTAGAATATATATTAAAAATTTTTTAAAAAAGCATTCAAGAGCAAAAGTAAGAACACCAGCAGCCCAATTTGTACAATGGCCATAAGGTTTGAATAGGCACTTCATCAGGGAAGACAAGATGAATGGTAAATAAGTACATGAAAGGACTCAACATCATAAGTCAATAGGGAAATGAAAATTAAAACCACAGTGTGATACCACCATATACCTGTTAGAATGGCTAAAATTAAAAAGACTTACTGCCAATTGTGGGCAAGAATATGGAATTGTTAAAATGCTCATCTATTGCCAGTGTAAATGTAAAATGATACAACCATTTTCAGGAAACACTCTGTCAATTTCTTAAAAGCATGCACTTACCGCACAATCTAGCCATTCAGTTCCTGCATATCTACCTAAAGGAAATGAATGCATATGTCCACACAAAAACTTGTACCAAGTTTTCTTGGCAAAACTTGTACATTTGTAAAAGAACCCAAATGTCCACCAACATTCTATAAGTGAATGAATAAACAAATTTCTGGTGTTATTAATGTAAAAAATACTTTTCAGCATTAAAAACAAATAAGCTATTGATATATGAAACATCATGGATGAATCTTGAAATAAATGTGCTGAGGAAAAGAAGTCATACAGAAAAAAAGTATATAGTATATATGATTCCAGTTACATAAAAGTCTAGAAATTAAAAACTATAGTGACAGAAAGCAAATCAGTGGTGCCTGGGGTAGAGGGGAGGAGCAGGAGGGAGAGATTACAGAAAGACATGAGAAAATTTGGGAGGTGACAGACATGTTCATTATCTTGATGACAGCGATAGTTTTACAAGGGTGTAAATATGTCAAAACACCAAATTGCGTACGTTTTGTACAACTTGATATATGTCAATTATACTTCAATAAAGCTGTAAAAGGAGGAAAAAATCAAATGAGATATAATTTCACTCTCATCAGACTTGCAAAATTCAAAAGATCTTAACAGTGTCAAGTGTTGTCAAGGATCTGATTGTACACTGCAGAAGGCAGTATAAAATTTGCACAGCCTCTTTGGAAAGCAATTTGGCAATACCATGTTGCAAATGAACAGATGAACGTATTTTCAACTTTGTGTTTCTACTTTCAAGTAATTACCCTACAAAACTATTATGCATGTGCACTTTAAGGCGCATAAGGATATTCATCGCAGCATTGTTTCTGACAGAAAAAAAATGAAACAACTTGAATGTCCATCAGTAGGGGAACAATAAGCATATTTACACATATATTAGCTTCCCTGGTGGTAAGAATCTGCCTGCAATGCAGGAGACCTGGGTTTAATCCCTGTGTCAGGAAGATCCCTTGGAAAGGGAAAAGGCAATCCACTCCAGTATTCTTGCCTGGAAAATCCCATGGACAGAAAAGCCTAGAAAGCTACAGACTATGGGGTCACAAATGAGTCAGACATAACTTAGTGACTAAACACCACCACCACACCTGTATTATAATGTTCATTTATTGTACAGTATAAGCAAGTTGCGGCATTGTCAAATAATGAAATACAATACAGCAACGTTTCTTTTTCTTCCTGAGTTCATGTGAAAACTACCTGGGGATCTTTAGATACGGAGTGGGGTTTGGGGTCTGCCTTTTGAAGAAGTCCCCTAGTGATGCTGCTGCTTCTGAGTCATGGTATGTCGTGGTACAAAACAGTACTGCGTGAATGAACTAGAGGTATATGTGTCAACATGGATAAGTTTAAAAAAGTAGAGAGGAAAAAAAGCAAATTGCCAAAAGATTTGCACAGTATGATAGCTATGGTGTAAAAAGTTTAAAAACTCAAAGCAGTATTATACATTGTCCATGGTTATGAATGTTCATAAGACATTATTTTAAGGATTTAAAACCACGGACGTGGAGGATAAGTAACAGGGAAAGCTGATTGCATAAGAGAAGGGTAGGGAACCAATAGTGCTGGAGAGGGAAAGGAGAGCCTCCATGAACCATCATGCTCTATTTTGTTTCTTTAAAAAAAAAACCTGGAGATAAAAATCTAAAACAGTAACATTTGTTCTTTGTTGGATGTGTATACAAATGTTTGATAGGATTCTGAGGACTTGGAGTATAGAATGAAGCAGGGCAAAGGTTAATAGGGTTTTGCCAAGAGAATGCACTGGTCATAGCAAACACCCTCTTCCAACAACACGAGAGAAGACTACACATGGACATCACCAAATGGGCAACACTGAAATCGGATTGATTATATTCTTTGCAGCCAAAGATGGAGAAGCTCTATATAGTCAGCAAAAACAAGACCAGGAGCTGACTGTGGTTCAGATCATGAATTCCTTCTTGGCAAATTCAGACTTAAATTGAAGAAAGTAGGGAAAACCACTAGGCCATTCAGGTATGACCTAAATCAAATCCCTTATGAGTATACAGTGGAAGTGATAAATAGATTTAAGGGATCAGATCTGATATACAGAGTGCCTGATGAACTATGGATGGAAGTTCGTGACATTGTACAGGAGGCAGGGATTAAGACCATACCCATGGAAAAGAAATGCAAAAAAGCAAAATGGCTGTCTGAGGAGGCCTTACAAATCGCTGTGAAAAGAAGAGAGGAAAAAGTGAAGGAGAAAAGGAAAGATATTCCCATCTGAATTCAGAGTTCCAAAGAATAGCAAGGAGAGATAAGAAAGCCTTCCTCAGCGATCAATGCAAAGAAATAGAGGACAACAACAGAATGGGAAAGACTAGAGATCTCTTCAAAAAAATTAGAGATATCATTTCATGCAAAGATGGGCTCGATAAAGGACAGAAATGGTATGGCCTAACAGAAGCAGAAGATATTAAGAAGAGGTGGCAAGAATACACAGAAGAACTAAACAAAAAAGATCTTCACGGCCCAGATAATCACGATGCTGTGATCACTCACACCATCCAGAGCCAGACATCCTGGAATGTGAAGTCAAGTGGGCCTTAGGAAGTATCACTACGAACAAAGCTAGTGGAGGTGATGGAATTCCAGTTGAGCTATTTTGAATCCTGAAAGATGATGCTGTGAAAGTGCTGCAGTCAATATGCCAGCAAATTTGGAAAACTCAGCAGTGGCCCAGGACTGGAAAAGGTCAGTTTTCATTCCAATCCCAAAGAAAGGCAATGCCAAACAATGCTCAAACTACCACACAATTGCGCTCATCTCACATGCTAGTAAAGTAATGCTCAAAATTCTCCAAGCCAGGCTTCAGTAATATGTGAACCGTGAACTTCCAGATGTTCCAGCTGGTTTTAGAAAAGGCAGAGGAACCAGAGATCAAATTGCCAACATCCTCTGGATCATCAAGAAAGCAAGAGAGTTCCAGAAAAACATCTATCTCTGCTTTATTGACTATGCCAAAGCCTTTGACTGTGTGGATCACAATAAACTGTGGAAAATTCTGAAAGAGATGGGAATGCCAGACCACCTGACCTTTTTCTTGAGAAACCTGTATGCAGGTCAGGAAGCAACAATTAGAACTAGACATGAAACAACAGACTGGTTCCAAATAGGAAAAGGAGTACGTCAAGGCTGTATATTGTCACCCTCCTTATTTAACTTACATGCAGAGTACATCATGAGAAACACTGGGCTGGAAGAAGCACAAGCTGGAATCAAGATTGCCAGGAGAAATATCAATAACCTCAGATATGCAGATGACACCACCCTTATGGCAGAAAGTGAAGAGGAACTAAAAAGCCTCTTGATGAAAGTGAAAGAGGAGAGTGAAAAAGTTGGCTTAAAGCTCAACATTCAGAAAACTAAGATCATGGCATCTGGTCCCATCACTTCATGCAAATAGATGGGGAAACAGTGGCTGACTTTATTTTTCTGGGCTCCAAAATCACTGCAGATGGTGATTGCAGCCATGAAATTAAAAGACGCTTACTCCTTGAAAGGAAAGTTATGACCAATCTATATAGCATATTGAAAAGCAGAGACATTAGTTTGCAAACAAAGGTCCATCTAGTCAAGGCTATGGTTTTTCCAGTAGTCATGTATGGATGTGAGAGTTGGACAATGAAGAAGGCTGAGCACCAAAAAGTTGTTGCCTTTGAACCGTGGTGTTGGAGAAGACTCTTGAGAGTCCCTTGGACTGCAAGGAGATCCAACCAGTCCATCCTAAAGGAGATCAGTCCTGGGTGTTCATTGGAAGGACTGATGTTGAAGCTGAAACTCCAATACTTTCGCCATTTCCTGTGAAGAGTTGACTCATTGGAAAAGACCCTAATGCTGGGAAGGATTGGGGGCAGGAGGAATAGGGGATGACAAAGGATGACATGGCTCAATGTTATCACCGACTCGATGGACATGGGTTTGGGTTGACTCCGGGAGTTGGTGATGGACAGGGAGGCCTGGCGTGCTGTGGTTCATGGGGTTGCAAAGAGTTGGACACGACTAAGTGACTGGACTGAACTGAACTGAGAACTTTGACATATTTTGAGCTTAGAAAAGTAAATACGAAAGGAAATCAATACCTATAAATGATTTCATAGTTCAACTTCCATGTTACTAGTGCTAGAAATTGACACATTCAAAGCTGAAATGGTTATGTCACCACTGGATCTTGAAGTCAGAGAGCATCCTTGACACCTCACAGGAAGGAGAATCCCTTTGGGTTAAATATGACATCTTAATAGAGACTTTGCACTCTCCCTTCTTAGTGGCCTTAGTCTCTCTAAGCAAAAGCCACTTTGTAGTAAGATATTCTTTCTTTGAACACCAGATTATGCTCTAGTGTAGGAAGTTGGTGGGATGTATATGGCTGATCAGTTTGGTTATAATATGTATTTTGAACATTGGTGGTAATGCATACTTGAAGTGTAAGCGTGGGAATGGCTGTAGAATGATTGCAAAAGGTGAGTTATCTTCCTTCGGTTACCTATGATGTGACAAGACCCTCTAGACTCCATGACTGGCTGCTCTTCTTTAGAGACACACCACATTACTGGCCCCCTGAAAGGAAGAGCCCCAGAGCTGTGTGAGGAGTTAAGATAGTCACTTGGTCTGTCCCTACTGCTATCACAGCTTCTGAGACCTCAACACTTGGACAGCTTCTTCTCCCAAGTGAATTAAGAAGGACCCAACTTTGCAGGAACTCACAGGCCATCAGGTCATCCCATACTTCACTGTTAGGTTGCACCCAGCCCTGCCTTTATTGGTGAAAAACCTTAGTCCTTTTATTTAATATGAACCTTCTTCTTTTTGATCATGGGAGGACAGCAGGTAACATTAAATTGTGCTTGTTTGGGGCATGTATTCTGAGTCTCTTCTTTTGTGTAGAGGAAAAAGATTGCACAGCATATCCGACTAGAAAATAACACAGCATTAATGAGAGTGGGCCTCAGAGTGTGATCCATCTTTCCACCAGTATTCTTGCCTGGAGATTCCTATGGACAGAGGAGCGTGACAGGCTAAGTCTGTGGCGTCACAAAGAGTTGGACGCAACTGAGGGACCTTGTACTCACTGACAGGTTACTGTGATCAGTGTCAAGGTGAGCTGGGAGTCTGCAGCCTGGGGCCCTGGCAGATCTACAGAAGTGTTTCCTCTAGGGGTAGAACTTGGCTTCTTCCCCTCTGGCCACCTGTGGAGGTGGGAATCCATTGCACTTATTGTTTGGGAAATTGGAATAATGCCACTGTTACCCTGATGCCAGAGATCTTGTCACCATTCTGGCAGAGAGAGGAGAATGCTCTTGTGTACTTAGCCCAGGTAGGGGACTGGGGAACCAGAAGAAGGGTTGTCAGTGAGGTTCACTGAGCCCCAAAGTCCCACGGTGCTTACTAAACAGCTTGTCCCATCTCACACAGCTGAGCCCTTTTTCTGCAATGACAAGTGCTGTCACCCGGATTAGGTCAGAAAGATTCTGGTGTCAACTGTTGGGCCATTCCTGAAACTGCTTCTCCAGTCTGGAGAAGACGCTCTAAAGACGCTCTCTCTAAAGACGCTGTTGTCCTTCCTGGCTCTTGTTGGGGCCAACCGTGTCCATCAGGCATGGCTGTGTGGTCTGATTCCCAACAGTGAGCAGCGTTCATGTCTTTTGCTTTCCCCAGGATGCTCTCAGTCCTCCTGTAAATGAGTGGCCATAGGAGGAAATGTTTAGGGGAGGGACAGAGTCCAAGTCTGCTTCCCAGGCACCTCAGGGCTCAGTTCCTGTCAGATGGGGCCTCTGTACTATAAGCATATTGACTTTTTAAAAAATGTTCTTCAGTTTGACTGTCATGAACTCTGAGCTGGATGGTATTATATCTAGATATTTCAGTGAAAAATAAGAGAAGCAGTGAGTTGAGTTCAGTCCTTCAGTTGTGTTTGACCTTGTGACCTCATGGACTGCAGCATGCCAAGCTTCCCTGTCCATCACCAACTCCTGGAACTTGTTCAAACTCACGTCTATCAAGTGGGTGATGCCATCCAACCTTTTTATCCTCTGTTGCCCCCCTTCTCCTCCTGCCCTCAATCTTTCCCAGCCTCAGGGTCTTTTTCAATGAGTCAGCTCTTTGAGTCAGGTGGCCAAAATATTGGAGCTTCAGCATCAGTCCTTCAGGACTGATTTCCTTTAGGATTAAGAAGCAGTAGTTGAGGGGAAAAGGAAATTTGTTGCTGAAGGTAAGGTGACTAAGTTCTGAAAGAGAAGAATTTAAAATGTAACCATGAAAGGTGGGCATTTTAGGTTGTGAGTCATTGAGGAGAGTCAGGCTTCCCTGGTGGCTTACATAGTAAAGAATCTGCCTGCAGTGCAGGAGACCTGGGTTCGATCCCTGGGTGGGGAAAATCCTGTGGAGAAGGAAATGGCAACCCACTCCAGTATTCTTGCCTGGAGAATTCCATGGACAAAGGAGCCTGGTGGGCTACAGTTCATGGAGTCAGAGAGTTGGACACGACTGAACTAGTAACACTTAACACAGTAGCCCAAGTAAAGAATTCAAAAACAGTGTGAGCTTGGACACATAGGGAGAGAGCCAGGAGACTGGCTTCCTGGAATGGAGCTCGTGTTGGGAGAGAATCCTAATAGGTGGGGTGAAGCCTGTCTCCAGGAGTCTTCAAAGTCAGGAGATGTGGTAAGCCAGTGTGATTCAGTATAGATTATTGTATACAGAAAGGTCTGCCTAGTGTAAAAATGATGTGGAGTTGATGACAGTGTTTAGAGAGCAGAGGAGAGAAAGACTGTGGGGAGAATATATTAGAAGTTACGATAGCAATTTAAGCAAGCAAAGTCTGGTTTAAGGTGGGAATGGAGGAAAAAAAGGACAAACCTTAGGCATTTCATAGTAACAGATAGAGGATAATGAGGATGTAAAAGTCCAAACTGATGTGAACACTGGTAGAGATGGGACAGTTCAAAAGTAGTGCCAGCCACTTCGGAAGGAAAAACAACTTCTCTTTGGGACATACTGAACTTAAGGTGACAGGACAGATTAAAATCTAACAAAAGACAAATTGCTAAAGACTCTATTAATTTTAAAGTTCAACTTTTAAGAAGAGCAATTTAAGGTTGGATTCTTTATTTTACCCTAAAATGCCTGGGATTTCCATAGGTGGACATAAGTGAAATGGTCTCAATTAGAGACCAATGGAAATTAGAAATAAGAGTAGTCACTGACCTCTAGGATGATTATGTTAAATGTCATTAAGACCAGAAGACAGAGTTTTAACATGGAGAGAGGTAGCTTATTCATTTCTTATTCAGCCACATCACATTCTACTCAGAAGTATGGATTCAATGGGTAAAAAGAGAAAAAAAGTGCCTGAGGTCTCTAGGTGTTGAAGTTCTGGGGTGCAATTTCAGTAAAAGAATTTACTTTTGAAAATCCCCATTTTTTCCCCATTTTAATGGGTATTCCATATGTATATATATTTTTAAATTTATCTATTTTTATTGAAGAATAATTGCTTTACAGAATTTTGCTGTTTTCTGTCAAACCTCAACATGCATCAGCCATAGTATACATAGATCCCCTCCCTTTTGAAACTCCCTCCCATCTTCCTCCCCATCCCACCCCTTCAGGTTGATACAGAGCCCCTGTTTGAGTTTCCTTGGCTATCTATTTTACATATGGTAATATAAGTTTCCAGGTTACTCTTTCCATACATCTCACCCTCTCCTCCCCTTGCACTATGTCCATAAGTCTATTCTCTATGTTTCTCCGTTGCTGCCCTGTAAATAAATTCTTCAGTACCATTTTTTTATGTTCTGTATATATGTGTTAGAATATGGTATTTATCTTTCTCTTTCTGAGTCATTTCACTCGGTATAATAGGTTCTAAGTTCACCCACCTCATTAGAACCGACCCAAATGTGTTCCTTTTTATGGCTGAGTAATATTCCATTGTGTATATGTACCACAACTTCTTTATCCATTCATCTGTCAATGGGACATCTAGGTTGCTTCCATGTTCTAGCTATTGTAAATAGTGCTGCAGTGAACAGTGGGATACAAGTGTCTCTTTCAATTTTTGTTTCCTCACGGTACATGCCTAGGAGTGGGATTGTTGGGTCATATGGTGGTTTTATTCCTAGTTTTTTGAGGAATCTCCATGCCGTCTTCCATTGTGGCTGTATCAATTTACATTCCCACCAACAGTGCAAGAGCGTTCCCTTTTCTCCATACACTCTCTAGCATTTACTGTTTGTAGACTTTTTCATGAGGGCCATTCTGTTGTAGTTTTGAATTGTGTTTCTCTAATAATGAGTAATGTTGAGCATCTTTTCATATGTTTATTAGCTGTCTGTATGTCTTCTTTGGAGAAATGTCTGTTTAGGTCTTGTCTCCACTTTTTGATTGGGTTCTTTGTTTTTCTGGCATTGAGTTGTATGAGCTGCTTGTGTATTTTGAAAAGTAATCCTTTGTCAGTTGTTTTGTATGCTATTATTTTCTTTCATTCTGAGGGTTGTCTTTTCAGCTTGCTTATAGTTTCCTTTACTGTGCAGAAGCTTTTAAATTTAATCAGGTCCCACTTGTTTACTTTTGTGTTTATTTCTATTACTCTAGGAGTTGGGTCATAGAGAATCTTGCTTTGATTTATGTGATCAAGTGTTCTGCCTATGTTTTCCTCTAAGAGTTTTATAGTTTCTTGTCTTACATTTAGGTCTTTAATCCATTTTGAGGTTATCTTTGTTTATGGTGTTAGGAAGTGTTTTAATTTCATTCTTTTACATGTAGCTGTCCCATTTCCCCAGCACCATTTATTGAAGAGGCTGCCTTTACCCCATTATATATTCTTGCCTCCTTTGTCAAAAATAAGGTACCCATAGGTGTATGAGTTTATCTCTGGGATTTCTATTTTGTTCCATTGGTATATATATATATATATATATATATATATATATATATATATATATACCATATTGTACCATACTGTCTGGATGACTGTAGCTTTATAGTGTAATCTGAAGGTTGATTTCTTCAACTCCATTCTTCTTTCTCAAGACTGTTTTGACTATTCAGGGTCTTTTGTGTTTCCATATGAATTGTGATATTTTTTGTTCTAGTTCTGTGAAAAATGTCATTGGTAATTTGATACAGATCACATTAGATCTGTAGATTGTGTTTGGTAGTATAGTCATTTTCACAATATTGATTCTTCCTACCCAGGAACATGTAATATCTCTCCATCTGTTTATGTCATCTTTCTTTCATTAGTGTCTTATAATTTTCTATGTACAGTTCTTTTGTCTCCTTAGGTAAGTTTATTCCAGATATTTAATTCTTTTTGTTGCAGTTATGAATGGGATTGATTCCTTAATTTCTCTTTCTGATTTTTCATTGTTAGTATATAGAAATGCAAGTTATTTCTGTGTATTGATTTTGTATCCTGCAACTTTGCTAAATTCACTGATTAGCTCTAGTAATTTTCTGATACTATCTTTAGGGTTTTCTGTGTACAGTGTCATGTCATCTGAAAACAGTGAGAGCTTTACTTCACCTTTTCTGATATGGATTCTCTTTATTTCTTTTTCTTCTCTGATTGCTGTAGCTAGGACTTCCAGAACTATGTTGAATAATAGTGGTGAAAGTGAACACCCTAATCTTGTTTCTGATCTTAGGGAGAATGCTTTCAGTTTTTCACCATTGAGAATAATGTTTGCTGTAGGCTTATCATATATGGCCTTTACTATGTTAAGGTAGGTTCCTTCTATGCCCATTTTTTGAAGAGTTTTAATCATAAATGGGTGTTGAATGTTGTCCAAGGCTTTTTCTGCATCTATTGAGATTATCCTAAGGTTTTTATCTTTCAATTTGTTAATATGGTGTATCACATTGATTTGCATATATTAAAGAATCCTTGCATCCCTGGAATAAATCCAACTTGATCATGGTATATGAGTTTTTTGATGTATTGCTGAATTCTGTTTGCTAAAATTTTGTTGAGGATTTTTGCATCTATGTTTATCAGTGATATTGGCCTGTAGTTTTCTTTTTTTGTGTTGTTTTTGCCTGGTTTTGGTATCAGGGTGATGGTGGCCTTGTAGAATGAATTTGGAAGCATTTCTTCCTCTGCAATTTTTTGAAAGAGTTTTAGAAGGATATGCATTAGTTCTTCTCTAAATGCTCGATAGAATTTTTCTGTAAAGCCATCTGGTCCTGGGCTTTTGTTTTTCGGGAGATTTTTTTTACCACAGCTTCAATTTCAGTGCATATAATTGAGTTGTTCATAATTTCTATATCTTCCTGGTTCCATCTTGGAACATTGAACTTTTCTAAGACTCTGTCCATTTCTTACAGGTTATCTATTTTATTGCATATAGTTTTTCATAATAGTCTCTTATAATCCTTTGTATTTCTGCCTTGTCTTTGTAACCTCTCCTTTTTCATTTCTAATTTTGTTGGTTTGATTCTTCTCTCTTTTTTTCTTGATGAGTCTGGCTAAAGGTTTGTCAATTTTGTTTATCTTCTCAAAGAACCAAGTTTTAGTTTTGTTAATATTTACTGTTGCTTCTTTCATTTCTTTCTGCTTGGATCT
Source organism: Antilocapra americana (assembly GCA_007570785.1). NCBI lineage: Eukaryota > Metazoa > Chordata > Mammalia > Artiodactyla > Antilocapridae > Antilocapra > Antilocapra americana. The sequence goes on along the minus strand of ML664174.1, from coordinate 17,236,761 downwards.
TTATGATTTCTTTCCTTCTACTAATTTTGGGGAGTTTTTGTTTTTCTTTTTCCAGTTGTTTTAGGTGTAAAGTTAGGTTGTCTATTCAATGTTTTTCTTGTCTCTTGAGGTAGGATTGTATTGCTATAAACTACCCCCTTAGAACTGCTTTTGCTACATTCCATACGTTTTGAGATGTGTTTTCATTGTCATTGTTTCTAGAAATTTTTTGATTTCCCCTTTGATTTCTTCAGTAACCTGTTGGTTATTTAGAAACGTGCTGTTTAATCTCCATGTGTTTGTTTCTTATAGTTTTTTTCTTGTAATTGATATCTAGTGTCATAGTCTTGTGGTCAGAGAAGATGCTTAATAGGATTTTGATTTTCTTGAATTTACTGAGGTTTGATTTGTGACCCAAGATGTGGTCTTTCCTGGAGAATGTTCCATGTGCACTTGAGAAGAAGGTGTATTCTTCTGCATTTGGATGAAATGTCCTGAAGATACCAGTGAGATCCATCTCATCTAATGTATCATGTAAGACTTGTGTTTCCTCATTAGTTTTCTGTTTTGATGATCTGTCCATTGGTGTGAGTGGGGTGTTAAAGTCTCCTACCATCATTGTGTTACTGTCAATTTCTCTTTTTATGTCTGTTAGTGTTTGTTTATGTGTTAAGGTACTCGTATTTTGGGTGCATAGATACTTGCAATTGTTATTTGCATTGATCCTTTGATCATTATGTAGTGTCCTTCCTTATCTCTTGGAATCTTCATTTTAAGGTCTATTTTGTCTGATATGAGGATTGCTACTTCCAGCTTTCTTTTGCTTCCCATTTGCATGGAATATATTTTTCCAGCCTTTCACTTTCATCTATGTCTGTCTTGAGGTCTGAAGTGGGTTTCTTGTAGACAGCATATACATGGGTCTTGTTGTTTTATCCATTCAGCCAGCCTGTGTCTTTTGGTTAAAATTCCAAAATTTTAATGGGAAATTTGGGCCAGAAGTTTGAGTTGGTTCAATAATGTAAAGAAGAGGAAAACTGTTATTACAACTGTGTTCTGGAAAATTCTTTTGACTTGCTGGACAGCTTGTAGGTTTTAGTCATGCAGAGATTATTCTGGAGCTTCAGAAGATCAAATGGCTCTATTTTAGAGGGAGAAGAATCTGGAGTTTAGAGTCGGGAGCACCTGGACTGTGTGGGTTTGAGGAGCCAGGGGATGACCTTAGTCTGAAGCATCTCTGCATGGAAAGGCCAGTGTGAAATCTTGGTGGAGGGGAGGCTGGAAGGAATGTCAAATGTTCACCTTAAAACTGCTTTAAATCTAACGTTAAAAATACCTCATTTTGGAGTAGACAAAGATGTTTAAGATAGGACTATAAATGTATGAACCACAAAGGAAAAAACATAAATTTGACTTTATCAAAATAGACATTTGTACCTCTATGAGACACAGATCAAGGGCGCAAGCCAAACTTGTCTAGATCTCAAAAGGGTAGGGGATCTCAGCTACCATGTGAGTTATATCAAGCTTTACTCAAGCTGTTCAGATAGGGCTAGTTGGGTTTGGATAAGCATTTGACAACTTTGTATCAGAGCCTGAAGGATTTTTTTTTTAAATAAACTCTGGGTCTATTATTTTGTATTCACCAACTCCGTCCAATGATAAGTTCACTCATTAAATTCTCTTTTTTCCCCATCCCTTTTTAGGGACTCATACAACCAATATAATCTCTGTCTGTCTCTCCTTCTCTTTCTTTTCTGTCTCCTCTGTACATCCTTCCTCTTAGTTTCTACTTCTTCATGAATTTTCTACCTTTGTTGTCTTCAGTATCATTTTATGTAAAACATTTCTCCTCTTCCTCAGAGGGCCATTAACAATGCAAGTTCAGTTCAGTTCAGTCGCTCAGTCGTGTCCGACTCTGTGACCCCATGAACCGCAGCACACCACGCCTCCCTGTCCATCACCAACTCTCGGAGTTTACCCAAACTCATGTCCATTGAATCAGTGATGCCATCTAACCATCTCATCCTCTGTTGTCCCCTTCTCCTCCTGCTTTCTATCTTTCCCAGCATCAGAGTCTTTTCAAATGAGTCAGCTCTTCACATCAAGTGGCCAAAGTACTAGAGTTTCAGCTTCAACATCAGTCCTTCCAATGAACACCCAGGACTGATCTCCTTTAGGATGGACTGGCTGGATCTCCTTGCAGTCCAAGGGACTCTCAAGAGTCTTCTCCACCACTACTGTTCAAAAGCATCAATTCCTTGGCACTCAGATTTCTTTATAGTCCAACTCTCACATCCATACATGACCACTGGAAAACCATAGCCTTGACTAGATGGACCTTTGTGGACAAAGTAATGTCTCTACTTTTCAATACGCTATATAGGTTGGTCATAACTTTCCTTTCAAGGAGTAAGCGTCTTTTAATTTCATGGCTGCAATCACCATCTGCAGTGATTTTGGAGCCCAGAAAAATAAAGTCAGCCACTCTTTCCACTGTTTCCCCATCCCTTTGCCATGAAGTGATGGGACCAGATGCCATGATCTTAGTTTTCTGAATGTTGAGCTTTAAGCCAACTTTTTCACTCTCCTCTTTCACTTTCATCAAGAGGCTTTTTAGTTCCTCTTCACTTTCTGCCATAAGGGTGGTGTCATCTGCATATCTGAGGTTATTGATATTTCTCCTGGCTATCTTGATTCCAGCTTGTGCTTCCTCTAGCCCGGCGTTTCTCTTGATGTACTCTGCATATACGTTAAATAAGCAGGGTGACAATATACAGCCTTGACATACTCCTTTTCCTGTTTGGAACCAGTCTGTTGTTCCATGTCCAGTTCTAACTGTTGCTTCCTGACCTGCATACAGGTTTCTCAAGAGGCAGGTCAGGCGGTCTGGTATTCCCATCTCTTTCAGAATTTTCTACAGTTTATTGTGATCCACACAGTCAAAGGCTTTGGCATAGTCAATAAAGCAGAAATAGATGTTTTTCTGAACTGTCTTGCTTTTTCGATGATCCAGTAGATGTTGGCAATTTGATCTCTGGTTCCTCGGCCTTTTCTAAAACCAGCTTGAACATCTGGAAGTTCACAGTTCGTGTATTGCTGAAGCCTGGCTTGGAGAATTTTGAGCATTACTTTACTAGCGTGTGAGATGAATGCAGTTGTGCTGTAGTTGGAGCAATAAAAGCAATAATTAAGATTTGCTTTAAAATTTTAGGCTTTTTTTTTAACACCTCCCCTCCCGCCCCCGCAACAGTGAAATCCATACTTCAGATAATTTGTTTAAATGCTAGCACTAATGGGGACATTTACTGAGTTACCACCTGAAAAAACAAACAAAAAAAAACTAACCTAAAGGTCTAGCTAATTTATAGAGGAGAGCCTTGAATCAATTCGCCTAAACACAGCTGTCCTCACAGTATCCTCCCACTGTTACTTTTAAGTTTGTAGCATTTCACAGTAAATGCCAACATGCAATGTGTCCTGTTACCCCCAAGCAGGCACAAGTGCTGAGCAGACTCCCTGATATGCACAGAAAGGATGATAAGTGTTACTTTTGTGGATTTTTTTTGTTGTTGAGAGGTTTTTTTAAAAGTCTGAACTTGGTAAACCTAAAAACAATCAATTTTGAGACAGAGGTAAAAATCTTCTGCAATTCTCTCTCCATAGACAACAAAAATAGGCAGCTTCCAAAGCAAGAAATAACTGTGGTTACATGGAAACCTTTGACACTCAGTTTTTTCTTTGCACCCTCTCCAGGGCTGCAAGAGCAACTTACAATCACGGGGAGAAAACCTTTGAGAACTGGTTCTAAAAGAGGTTATTTTGAAGAAAGTGTAATTGAAAAAAAAAAAAAATCATGGCTGGCTGGTTTAGAATTTGCTCATGTAAAATGCATGTGTGTTTGCCTTCCACAGTGCACAAAGGATTCCAGTTATAGACCTCCCTCCACCAGTGAGGAAAATTGGTCTACTGGCAAATATATCAAGGGATTTCTCAGCTTAAGTACTATTTGTCTGTGAAATCTTTTGCAGATGGGGAAATTGTTTTAGTCCACTCTGATGTCCTCCAGATTAGTAAAAAAAAAAAAAAATGGACTTATGAGTTGTCAACAATACCATGATCTAATTAGACACACTAGATATTTTGCAAGAAGCCATAATATCTAGCTGATACCAGCAATTCTTACATAGAGATAAAGAAAGATGTCCCAAATAATTCAATGATTTCTAGCAGCAAACTGGCAGAGAGAAGAAGGGAAGGAGAGAAGGAAAGAAGGGAGGAAGGAAGGTCTCTTTCATTTTGAAAAGAGAAATTTTGCAGCCAAATGAAATCCATTCATGTGTAGCCAGAATCATCCATTTTCTGCACATGGGCCACTGCTTCTGAACAGGATGCCAGCTGTGTGCCATATATGTTCTTGACAAGGAAAGGCTCTGCTTTGAAACTTCAGGTTGGTGTCATATCACCAGGAAATCAACCAACCTGGAAGGCCAGGGGTGTCATTTGTCTTTAAAGACTAGATGAACCATGAAGGGAAAGATGTGCTCCAGACCCTAAATCATGTTAAGGAAAGCACTTGACCCCTATCCCCTGACTCTCACCAGGCACTTGATGCTCACAGCATCCGCAGTTGGTGAAACACTGGGATAACAATGATGTCGGCAGGTAGCTGAGTACTCTTTCCCATTTCACTGCAAGCTTCTGGAGGGTAGAGCTCTCACCTTTGTCCCCAAAGGGGATAATAGCATAACTAGAGTGCAAAGACAGAAACCCATGCTTTGAGAGGTTAAGAAATGTGTGGAGGTCAGAAAAGGAGTTGAGGCCGAGTGGGATTTAAACCTGAACCATCTGACTGTGTTCTTAACCTGTATTAGATATTACCTCCCACTGTCTGAGAGGAGGGCAGCATTAGGAATATTTGCCATTAACTGTTTCCAATTTCTAGAGTTTTTTCCCATGATTAATTAGTCAACTTCCCTTACTTTACCACTATCCTCAAATGGTAGTGCAGAGAAAGGCAAAGGTACCCCAATGGATTAGACAAAGAAAAAGTAAATAAATGCTGGTCTCCCCAATACCAGCGGCTTTTTGTTGTAACAGAAGCCTGACTCTGAAGAGAGTTGTGACGATGGACTGGGAGGGGTAGGTAGAAAGAGCAGAAATGAAACCATCAAGATGCATTTTCCTGTTTACCAAGGAATTTCTGATTTGGTTTATTTGGGCAACTCTTCAGTGCTTCTTTTAATGTAGAGAAAGGAAGCTGTGAAGCAGAGAGCTGCAGAAAACTCCAGAGTGATTGGACATAGCCAGGAGTCTAGGAGATTTTGGCTAACAGGAGAAATGGAGAGAAGGTCATTATTTATGCTCCCCAAGCTCTTGCAGGGAGAATCTGCTCTGTGTGTCTGACTCCATATGGCTAGCTTTCCAGCTCACAAAGATGGATGGATACAGGGCTGTGTCTGAAGATGAGCCACTGTGGAATTAACTGAAAGAAGAAGAAAAAAATTCTTTCCTTTCTACTTCAGTATGTAGTTCTAACCTCAAGGGAGCATATCTGCTATGTATTAGATATTCACAAAGGTTAACAGATTGTTGTAATGGGCTGCAAAGCACGAAGGCCACAGGCCATCAACCATAAGGACTAAATACATTGACACAAGAAACTCGGTGGAAGGGAGTGGTAAGCTGTGAAAGGGCAGCAGCTGGGAGAGGATGTCCCTGGGGCAGGGACTCAGATGTGCCACCCCCAGCCCTGAGCTGTTCAGTCTGCCAGTCTCCACCTATCTCTGTTTCCACACTCCAGCCCCGACCCTCAGTCTCGTTTTTATCAAGAGACATTGGCAGTTTTAACAGCTCATTGAAAACTGTCCACCCTGTGGACAGGTAATGGGCATAACAGCTCATGCCCACCCTCGTAGACTTGACTTTTCCTAATCATTTTCATCTAATCATTTTGCTGATCTGAGTCTACCTCATTCATCTGAAAAATGATAGCAATAATTTGTTACTCAGGTATTTGGTCAGAGTTTCTGCAGAGAAACATCCTGGATCAAGTATCAGTAAATCAGGGTAGCCAGTGCCTTAACCCTTGAGCCAATGCATTACTTTACTAGAAGACCAGTTCTAGGCAAAAAGTGTCTTTGCGAGTGTGGAATAAAAATCTTTAATAGTAGTATGCAAAATCATAAAAATTTGGAAAGAAAAGTTTTTAATACTTGATTTAATTACATATTCAAGTACGGTATTATGTAGTAGCCCTGAGAATGGAATTTTTTTAATAGGCTTCTTTGTCATGAAGTCAATTTTGGTTTTTGTTTTTTTCTACAAGGTTTGTTTAAATATGAGAAACCCTAATAGGAAAAGTGGGATTAAGGGAAGGTTTTGAGGGAATTCCTTTATGTACTTGCTACCCATGTTATAAACTGGTAACAGAGTGTGGGTGGCCAGAAAACCACAAGGAAGGCTAAGCCTGTGTTTTCCAAATCAATTTGATGAATGTCAGCCAGCATTTTTTCAAGTAAAAAAGAAAAAGGGAGAGAGAAAAGAATAGAAAATATCAGAGTTCATTGCATGTAGTAAGTATTTTTATATGAAGCATTTGTTTCAATTGTGTCTGTGTGTATTGGTTCTTAAAATTTATGTCTATGGACCACATAAAAATTTTGGGGGGGAAAACTACTGGACAGACGTGAGAGAAAATGGCAATTCCTTTAGATGAGAGGCTGAGTTATTCCGAATGTTAACCATCAAGCTGAGGAATTAGGCTTCGTGTGAAATCCTTTGTACTTTCTTAGTTAAGTGTGTATTAAGAAAGGACATGATAAAGGTGATGTTTTAAGAACAGTTTGCCAGTGTATGAGTCATAGCTTGGGGGTAGGGGCAGATATAGAGGCTGGACAGTCATTGAAAAGTCTCAGAATGGAGACTAATTCTTGCTATCTTAATTAAGCATGATAGGAATTTTTCAAGTAGATTATTGTACAACTCACCAAAACGCTGTGAAATTTAGGGAATCAGGGTGAGGAACAGAGCAGAACTGAAGGGAGCTATACAGCGAGAGCCACTGTCTAACACCCCCACCGACCTGGTCAGGGAGGACACTGCCAGCACAGGCGCTGACCACTGAGCACCGTGGCCTGGCTGACCCAGCACACTAGGGCTCTGGATGACCCTGAGGACACCCACTGCCACTGCAGTAAGGGAGTTTTCAACTGTTTCCATTCCTGTGCATTATAGCGCCAGATTTAGTGTCTGGGATGGATACCTCTGATTGGCCAAGTCCAAGTGCAGGCACCTCTGCTCTAGCTGCAAGAGAGACTGAGAGACAACTCATCTACCAGTTTTGGTTTCTATGGAAGGGAGTAGTCTCTGCCTTTCATGATTCTGAACCCATTTCCAACAGGTAGGGGTTATGAACCCTACCTGTAATGTATGAACCCATTACAACAGGTCAGGGGACTGAGGAGTTCCCACACACCCCCAATCAGTTCTTCAGACCAGCTGGGTGTCTACTCCATTTTGACACTATCTACCCCAAAGCATCAGATTCCACAGGTTAAAGGCTCAGTCCCACAAGACTGTCTTCCATTTTGGATGCCAGTGCAAAGTCCAAGTTGTCACGGGTACTTCTGACCAGTTGGCTGTGGAGCAGAGGCTCCTATAAGAGCTTTCTTAGGTTCAATTAATTTGCTCGAGTGGCTCACAGAACACAAAGAAATGTTTTAATTACTACAATACCAGTTTACTATGAAGGGGTATAACTCAGGAGTAATCAGATGGAAGAGATGCTCAGGGAAAGGGTGTGAAGCTTCCACAGCCTCTTTGAGCTTGCTAACCTAGAAGCTCTCTGAACCCCTACCCTTTTGGGTATTTATGGAGGCTTCAGTACAGAAGCACAGTTGATTAAATTGTTTTGGCCATTGGCAATTGATTCAACCTCCAGCTTTTCCCCTCTTGCTAGAGGTCAAAGGGTTGGGGAGGGGTGGAGAGGTGGGAAGCAAGAGAGGAAATGGGAGTTCTCACCTCCTAAACACTTGATTGGGTTTCCTAGCAACCTTTGGTTACCTAGGGGTTTTCCAAAAGTCACCTCATTAACATAACAAAAGACACCTTTATTTGCTCTCATCATTTAAGAAATTCCTTGGGTTTTAGAAGCTCTGTGTTAGAAATGCGGCCAAGGACCAAATATATTTCTTAGTATAAATCACATTATCACAGCCTCCCACTGAGATTCACACAGTGAAGAACTCTTTAAACACAAAAGAGGAGTTGGTTAGTCATAGACTAGCAGATGATTGCAGTATTCCAGCTGAGGTGATGAGGGCACGGTGCTGTAGAACCCACAGAACTAAAGCAAAAGATTAGTGTAAGGAAGAAACAAACAGACGTGGTGATGGATTGTGTACAGATGATTAATGACAGGGAATGGAAAAAGCTAACTCCAGGCTTCTGTGCTGGAGGAGATGAGAGGCTGACAGATAGGTATCTGCAGACGTATTAATGTAAGGACTGAGAGAAGAGAAAACTAAAGAAGCTGGTGAAGTAGTATGCACTGGGCCAAATGGCTTCATCATTTTGGAGTTAGTGACTGAGAATCTTGGAGTTACAGAATTCCTTCAGCTAGATTCATTCTTTAAGATCATCTCTGTAGACTAATTGCATGATTACATCACTGTCTTTTGTGTGACTCAACTGCACGTTGTCTAATATTCTTATGGGTTCAGGATTTCCTAAACCAATGTTCCCATGTAGCCTATATCATACACAATTTCAAAATGTACTGTTACCTGCATTTTGAACACTCAGACTAGAAAGATCCCTAAAGAATGCTTTATATCTTTTGCAACTGTAATAGTTAATACCAAAATAAATCATAATATCCCATGGAGATTTAGCTTGTTTAAAAAACTCAAGAGCATATGTATAATGCAAAATCAGAAGCACAGAAAAATACAAGATAATAAATCCATGTGGCCATAGACTGCCTATACTTTCTCCTCCCAAGACAAGAAGTTATCAACTATCTGTCAACTCCAGTTCCCTTTATTCTCCCCATTTGGAATGACAAGTAGAACTCCATATCTAAGGATCAAGTTGATATGTAGACTCTCTCTTTTGTATCTGATGTCTCACTACAATTTCTAACTGCTCTAGACTGTGTAGTTTAGAATGTGCAATGGGTTGAGTAGTTAAGAGAAGATGGAAAGAGCAGACATGAGAGGCACTCAAATTGGTTTGCAGCAAGTTACATCTAGAAGAATGACTGAAAACCATTTCCAGTCCTAACAGCATTACTTCCCTGGTGCCCCTTTTCCTCATTACTCTTTCCCATCTCCTCCTATAAGCAGAGCTCACTTACGTGGTTCAGATTTCCTTGCATTTAAGATGAAACCAAGATATTGAAGTCTTCCTAGTAATTCTAAAGCTTGTATTTCCCATCTGGCATCATGATCTCTATGCTTCCAGAGTTATGCTCTTTTCCTTTTATTTCAGGAAAAGAAAGTATCAGTAAGGAATTGACTTTAATGGTAATTAGGTGAAAATCAATTGAGAAACCTGTATGCAGGTCAGGAAGCAACAGTTAGAACTGGACATGAAACATCAGACTGGTTCCAAATAGGAAAAGGAGTATGCCAAGGCTGTATATTGTCACCCTGCTTATTTAACTTACATGTAGAGTATATTATGAGAAACGCTGGACTGGATGAAGCACAAGCTGGAATCAAGATTGCCAGGAGAAATATCAATAATCTCAGATGTGCAGATGACTTCCCCCTTAAAGTGAAGAAGAACTAAAGAGCCTCTTGATGAAAGTGAAAGAGGAGAGTGAAAAAGTTGGCTTAAAGCTCAACATTCTGAAAACTATGATCATGGCATCCGGTCCCGTCACTTCATGGAAAATAGATGGGGAAACAGTGGAAACAGTGGCTGACTTTATTTTTTTGCGTTCCAAAATCTCTGCAGATGGTGATTGCAGCCATGAAATTAAAAGACGCTTACTCCTTGGAAGGAAATTTATGACCAATCTAGACAGCATATTAAAAAGCAGAGACATTACTTTGTCAACAAATGTCTGTCTAGTCAAAGCTATAGTTTTTCCAGTAGTCATGTATGGATGTGAGAGCTGGAGTATAAAGAAAACTGAGTGCCAAAGAATTGATGCTTTTGAACTGTGGTGTTGGAGAAGACTCCTGAGAGTCCCTTGGACTGCAAGGAGATCCAACCAGTCCATCCTAAAGGAAATCAGTCCTGTGTGTTCATTGGAAGGACTGATGTCGAAACTGAAACTCCAATATTTTGGCCACCTGATGTGAAGAGCTGACTCATTTGAAAAGACCCTGATGTTGGGAAAGATAGAAGGCAGAAGGAGAGGGGACGACAGAGGATGAGATGGTTAGATGGCATCACTGACTCAATGGACATGAGTTTGGGTAAACTCCAGGAGTTGGTGATGGACAGGGAGGCCTGGCATGCTGCAGTTCATGGGGTCACAAGGAGTCAGACACGTCTGAGCGACTGACCTGTGCTGAACTGAACCGAGGTGAAAATCAAGAGACATGGAGTGAGGTGAATCTTTTTCACTTCTGAAAAAATATGAAAGGAGACTGAAAACCAATGCTTTGATGAGTTTAGAATGTGTGTGTTAGTTGCTCAGTCATGTTCAACTCTTTCTGACTCCATGGACTGTAGCCTGCCAGGCTCCTCTGTCCATGGAATTGTCCAGGCAAGAATACTGGAGTGGGTTGCCATTCCCTTCTCCAGGGGATCTTCCCAACCCAGGGATTGAACCTAGATCTTCTGCATTGCAGGTAGATTCTTTACCATCTAAGATATCAGGGAAGCCCATATTATTAAATTAGATCTACCCAAATCAAAGGAAAGATTAAAAACAAGATGGCTGGGGGGGAAACTGCATTTTTTACAATTCATCAGTCAAGAAGTACTAATATACCTTGATTCTTGAGCAATATGCATGGATCCACTTATATATATATTTTTCAATAAATATGAACTATAGCACTACCGGCTTTCCAGGTGGTGCAAGTGGTAAAGAATCCCCCCTGCCCTATCAGTGCAGGAGACATAAGAGATGTGGGTTCAATCCCTGGATCGAGAAGATCCCATGGAGGAAGGCACTGCAACCCACTCCAGTACTTTTGCCTGGTAAATCCCATGGAAAGAGAAGCCTGATGGGCTACAGTCCTAGGGTTGCAAAGAGTTGGACATGACTGAAATGACTTTAGCACACATGTATGCATACACAGTACTACACAATCTAAAGTCAGCTTTATCCATGGTGGATATGGATCCTCAAATATGGAGGGCTGATTTTCAATTGCACAGAGCAGGAATCTGTGCTCCATTCCCTCTTCCCCTCCTTCCCTCTACCCCTACATTGTTTATCTTTGCATATGTAGTCCCTTCCACCTGGAAATTTCTCCTCTACCAGGCCACACCTGTTCATCTTAGTAACTCCTACTCATCCAACTCTTAGATTTCAGCTCGAATGCCATTTCAGTGGAGTAGTCATCCTTGACATCCCCAGACCAGGACAAGTACCCTGTTATTTTTTCATACCATTTGAGTTTGTACTTGTAGATCTGTTTTCCTACTACACATGAGGGCAGGTGTATACCCTTTTGATTTATTTGTTCTATTATATTGCATAGTGCTTGGCGTTTAGTGATTGTTTAATAACTATCTTATGTATGCATGCATATATTTATTTATAAGCAATCATCAGTTGGGATCCTGGGTTCTAATTCTAGCCTTACTTTTAACTGGAGGAATTTTCTTGTGACCTTGAAAGGATTCTCTTCATTTTGTTGTGCTTGATTTCTTCACTAAAGTTAAGGTTTGGGGCTGGCGCTTATCCTAGGAATTTCTGCTCCAAATTTCATGGTTCTAAAATGTTTTGTACAAATAGATTCATTGTAAATAATATGAAGGTGTGCCTCTAATAAAAATTCTATAATAAATTCTAAATAATCAATGAAGGTAAGATGCCATCCCACCAGTTTAAGCATATTATCAAGATAGACAACCTGATTATTCTGAGCCGGGAGGGGCTGCTTCTTCGAAATGTTTGAAGATTTCCTGATTTCCTTAGGTTATCAGGTTTGGGGAAATTCATGATTGAATAAATTGCTGAGAACAGGGATGGGAAGGCATACATTAAGGAGAACCAAAAGGTCTGGTACAGCACTAACTGGTGGGCAAAGTAAGAAAAGAAAATATTTGCATACATACACTCACACACTTGCATTCTGCCCTGCCTGGGTGGATAGTGAATCCTTTGGAAAAGTAAATATGTGCATACTGATGGATTTTGTAAATTCAGACTTTCATCTGATGAGATCCTGAAAGCCCTTTCCAACTACATTTTGATCTCTCTGCCTGCTTCTTTGTGTCAACTTCCTCATCCCATAACCTTAGAATCAGTTTTAGAAAAATGCTCTAACGCAGATGTATAGAACAGACTCGTGGACTCTGGATGAGGGCAGGGGTGGGATGATATGGGAGAATGGCATTGAAACATGTTAATTATCATATGTGTAATCAATCGCCAGCCCAGGATTGATGCTCAGGGCTGGTGCATCGAGATTTCCCGGAGGGAGGGAGGAGGGAGGGAGGAGGGAGGGGGGGTTCTGGAGGGGGAGCATATGTAAACCCATGGCGATGTCATGTCATTGTATGGCAAAACTAATTTAAAAAAAAGAAAAAGAAAAGAAACACAAAAGTTTTAAAATTTGAAAAAAAAAAAAAAAGGCAAGAAAAATGCTCTAGTTGAACGTTAGATTCCACAAGAGACCCTAAGTGGGAATGCATTTCTGCTTCTGATAATGACCAAAGAAAATATTCCCATGCTAATATTTGAAACTCAGACAAAGACTTTTGACATTTTTGCCAATGTCATTCATAAAATGTCTAAAAGAGAAACTGCTGCCCAACCATCTTGGAAATATATCTCATTTTGCTCTAGGACATTTATCATTCTCTGTTCCTTCCTCAGCTCTGCTTTGATCTCATGGGAGTTTTCATTAAAATCTGATCTGAAGAGCAGACGCCATGTCAGTGTTATGAATGGGGACAGGTTTCTGATAGCATCTCCTGTCTCGAAGAGGCTGAACTGGGATGCTGGGTGAAACGCAAACTCTAGCTGAGAAATAGCCCTGGAGGAGGAGAAGATGGCAATCGGGTGCTGAGCTGGGATTGTACCCACACTGCTTGGGTTCACAGCTCTGCCCTGCAGTCCAGTGCTCAGTTAGAGGGACAAGAGAAGGCTTAGTGGGGCTGCTGCTCCCCAGAATCAATACCTAATGTACAGTATGCTCAGTAACACTATATTGTTTATTTGAAAGTTGCTAAGAAAGTAGATCTTAAAAATTCTCATTACAAGAAAAAAATGTGAAACTATGTATAATGATGGATCATTTCCCAGTATTCACAAATATTTTGTATACCTGAAACTAATATAATGTTACACATCAATTATATCTCAATTTTTAAGAGTAATGCAGGTAATACTAGTGTTTCAGAAAGGTTTTCTATAGATCACATTTTTACAAGCTAACAAATTTTCTAATGATTAACCATATTAGAATTGTCTACTTTAAAAAACGTAATTCAGAGCTAACAAAATAGCCTTACTTAAAAATGACATGTACACACTGGTATATATATTTTTTAAAGATTTATTTAATTTGCTTTTTGGTTGTGGTGGGTCTTTGTTGCTGCACACAGGCTTTCTCTAGTTACAGCGAGCGGGGGCTGCTCTTTGTTGTATTGTGTGGGCTTCTCGTTGCAGGGTGGCCTCTCTTGCTGCAGAGCACAGGCCCTAGGCATTCAGCATCAGTAGTTGCAGCAGATGGACTGCTCCTTGGCATGTGGGATTTTCCTGGACTAGGGCTTGAAATGGGGTCTCCTACATTTCAAGGCAGAGTCTTAACCACTGAACCAACATGGAAGCCCCACACTGCTTTATTTAAAATGGATAACCGACAAGCACAGGAAACTCTCTTCGGTATTATGCAACAACCTACATGGGAAAAGAATTTGAAAAAGAATAGCTACATGTATATGTATAACTGAATCACTTTGCTGTACACCTGAAACCAACACAACATTGTTAATCAACTGTACTCCAATATAAAATAAAAAGTTAAAAACTAAAATGAATCAATGATATTCACTGCAAGAGGAAGAAGGTGCCAGCCCAGAACCCACTGCTCCAGCCTTTCTCTGGTGTGTTGCCCTTGGGGGTACCACTGGGGTTGCGGTGTAGCTTCTTCCTCTTAGCTATGGATAACCCTCGAGTTGAAGGCAGAAATTTCAGATCGGGATGCTCAAAGGCTGCCAGTACCTGGCCCCTCATCACTCATGTGTCTTCTCTCCTCTCCCAGCAGGATTCAAGTGAAGAGACAAACTCATACAACAAAATAACAACTAATCACTGAGAGGTTTTGCACCAGCCAATGTGCTAAGCTCACTCTCTACATTACCTCTGTCATTTGCACAAATTCTTTAAAATTGAGGCACAGAGTGGTTAAATAACTTACTCAAGGCTGGTCAATAGCAGGGCCAGGATTTGAACCCTGTAAATAGGGCTTCCCTGTCCACTACATTATCCTATGACCAATCATCTAGACAAAGCATTGAACGCTTATAGACTGATTAGTGGTCATGTGACCCCAAATCAGGCTCCATGCTTGATAGAGTAAAGGTTAGACACAGTGGTTCCTGTCTTTATAGAATTTGCATTTCTGTATCTTATCATAAGGATTCTCCCTTTCATTTTTTAGAAAATACGGAATGCTAGGGCAATGTAAAGAAATAATTTGCTAAAGATCAAGGATCAATTAGACTTATGGATAAAATCATGTCTTATAAGGCTTCTGTCTCTTATGAGATTCCAGCCACAGAAAACCCTTCATTATTTCTGTGACTCATATCTGAGGGCTTATGAAACAGGAATGAGGAAGTCCTGAGGTCTGGGCATGACTGGGAAAGTTCTGTTGTGTGAACGTCCTGAGTCTTCAACAAGTTCTGCCTTCACTCAGTTGCCCTGGGCTTCAATTTTTCTTCTGAAAAGTGAGGAGTGGTTATATCAGTGGTTCTCTCTGATGGCACCTTAGAGTCACCTGGGAAGCTTCTAAAACTAGAAATGCGTGATTCCAACCCAGGAGATTCTGACTGAATTTGTTTGGGGTGAGGCCTAGAGAGTCGTTGCTTTTTCAAGTTCCCCAGGTGGGGCTAGTGTATAGTCAGTTTGAGAACCTGTATCATAATCTCTCATTTATTTGATTGACCTAAAATCCTGAATCTGTGCTATAGAATCACTAGGCCCAGAAACAGGAAACTTCCTATGGAATTCTATGTAGTTTCAGTCTCAGAAGTACAGAAGGTTGAATGAACAAATACATATATACATATATATACATATATATATATATATATACATATATATATATATATATACTGGCATATGCTTATCTGTTCATATATATGTGAAGTGATGTCAATTTTAAGCATCAAATCCTTGCAATATGAGGACTGGGCAGTGCCTCTGCATGAGGCAGTCTTTTCATTCTCTTTAAACTGACATAAAAAAGTTATCTAAAATCCCTAAAATACTCTAATTTGATTTAGCCTGTTTTGGCAAGCTATGAAGTGCACTGTTAAGAGCAGAAGTAAAGCCTGAAAGCATGTAACCGTGAAATCTGTGAAAGAGCCTATACAAGAGCGTGGGAAGAAGTGTTTACTTTATAAATGTATAGCTCTAAGTCTTTCCTGGTAAGTCATTCTTTGAATCAAGCCTGGTCTAGAGTTCTCTTAGAAAAGTAGGTGGGCAGGACAGGTGGGGAGTAATGTGAACACACTATGTTGCCGGTGGTTATACTGGTAAAGTTTTAACAAATGGCTCTTAAGAAAAGAAGAAGGCCCTGCTTTGAACTGGCAGCATTTGCCAGTTCTTCTGGGATAAGTATTCCCACCATAGCTGCTTTCAAGCTACCAACCTGCTGTCACTGAACGCAGAATTAAAAAGAGATGCACACAGTTGGCTCTTATAAACCATTGTAAACTGTTCCAGCACCCGACTGCTTAGGTCCATAAACAGAGTAGTGTGGGTTAAGCAATCAGATCGACTTTCTCTGTGACTGAGACATCTGAGCAGCCTGAAAGTTCAGGCCTGACAACTGGGGGTAACCAAATGGATGGGGGAGGGTAGGATGAAATTAGTAAAGAAAGATGGGAGGTACAACCTGATCAGTTGTCAGTCACTCACTGCATGTTTATAAGCAGCTGTTATTTGTGAGCTTCTTGGACATGTGTTTGGTTGTGGGTAGGTTAACTGCCCATACAGTTGGGAATAGAGCAGATCCTTTCCTTTGGTTGGTTTACAACCCGGTTTTGCCCAGAGCTGACTACTGAATCTTGGACAGTGTTGACAGTGATGGAGGAGGGTTGCTACCCACCTTTTTGCACTAATGAAGCACTAAGTGGATCCTTTATAGCTTTATAAAGACTCGGTGGACAGGGTTACTGTCTGCTCTGATGATCAGATAATCATTAACAAGTGGTTGTCCTGCTGTTAATGTTTATGGGAAAAGAGCAGCAATCAATACTGCCATCTTAAGAGGAAGGGGAAAAGGGAAACCTCCCAAATGTCAACCCCTGCCACTCATACAGAAGCATTCTGCGACCATAGTGCAGTTGATCATTCTGTTTAATCTCCGATGGGCCAACTAAACCTTATTTTGGGAGGCACACATACTTTCGGCCAGCTGTTCAAAATGATTTGAAGACATTTGTTCTAAAACTCCTGTCTTGTATCAGCAGAAAACCTAGCTGGTTAAATGATGATGCATTGTAATATCCGCTGCTTTGAAATAGGCAAGATGTTTTATTTCCAGGCAGTGCCAGATAACTGAGCTATATATTCGTTCATTCATTTATTCATTCATTTGCCAAATGTTTATTGAGGGTATTCTCAGTGTCAGGCCCTGCGGTAGAAACTAGAGCTACAACAGAGAACTAGAGAGTTATTCACTCCCCTCATTATGTTTAAAATCAACTGGAAAGAATACGGCAATAAAAAGTCAGTAAGACAATGATTACCAACTGTGGAGGTATAAGAAGATAATAAACAAGGAGCTAGCCTTAGATAAGGTATCCAGGAAAGCCCTGAGTAGATTACATTTTAATTTCGGCATGAAGGAAGAGGAAACAGCCACACAAGGTTTGGAGTGAAGGGTGCAGGGAGCCCTGAAGAGCAAACCATGGAGACTTCCAGGCAGAGGAAATAGCGTGTACATGCACCTAATACAGGAAAGGGCTTGGTGGATTCAAGAGCTAAAAATAAGACCAGACACACCTATAAAGACAGAAAGTAGATTAGTGTTTCCTTGGTCTGAGAAGCTGGGGGGAGATGGGGAGTGACTGCTAATGGGCACAGGATTTGGGGGAGAGGTGATAAAATGTTCTAATATTGATTGTGGTGATGGTATATATTGAGAGACATTCAATTGTGCATTTTTAATGGATGAATTATATGATGGGTAAACTACAACTCGATTAAGCTGATTTTAAAAAAACAACCACTTGAATGTTTGGAGACTAAGGAGCAAGAGTGATGCAGAGTAAGTGAGATGAAATCAGAAATTCTCAGGCAGGCTCATAGCACTTGGGGTCTGTGGTAACAAAATTGGTTTTTACTTCAGGTTCTAGAGAAGTCATCACATGGGTCGCTGAGTGGATCTGAGGTGGGATGGGAAGGCAAGGGTGGAAAGAGAGAGCACTTGGGAAATATTGCAGTAATGTAGGTGAGAAATGCAGGCTAAGATTGGGTGATTGAAGTCAGTGTGGAGAGAAATAGGATGCAGAATACATTTGTGGGGGTATCTGTAATCGATAGGAATTGAGGAAGAATTAAATGTGCAAGATGGGGAGAAATGATATATCAAGAATCCCTTTTAACTTGTGTGCAGCTTCTAGATCCTGAAGCTGAAGACAAAAAATAACCAAGGCCTTTGGCCATCCAACCCAGACCTTCCTTCAAGAATTTCTGTCTTGTGTGTATAGGAATTGTTAGTACTGTGTGAGAGTTAATAATCTTGGTGTGTGTTGGTCCCTTAGTCATGTCCAACTCTTTTCAACCCCATGAACTATAGCCCACCAGGCTCCTCTGTCTATGGGGTTCTCCAGAAAAGAATACTGGAGTGGGTAGCCATTCCCTTCTCCAGGGGATCTTCCCAACCCAGGAACAAATCCGGGTCTCTTGCATTGTAGGCAGATTCTTTACTGTCTGACCCACCAGGGAAGTCGATAACCTTGGTTGTTGTTGTTCGGTTGCCCAGTCATGTCTGACTCTCTGTGACCCCATGGACAGCAGCACACTAGGCCTCCAAGTCTCTCACCATCTCCCAGAGTTTGCCCAAGTTCATGTTCATTGCATTGGTGATGCCATCCAGCCATCTCTTCCTATGATGTTCTCTTCTCCTCTGCCCCTGATCTTCCCCAGCATCAGGGACTTTCCAATGAGTCATCTGTTCACATCAGGTGTACAAAATACTAGAACTTCAGCTTCACCATCAGTCCTTCCAGTGAGCATTCAGGGTTAATCTCCCTTAAGATTGACTGGTTTGATCTCCTTGCTGTCCAAGAGACTTTCAGGAATCTTCTCCAGCACTATAGTTTGAAGGCATCAATTCCTTGGCATTTTGCCTTCTTTACCGTCCAGTTCTCACAACCGTATATGACCACTGGGAAGACAGTGGACTTGACTATATGGACCTTTGTCGGCAAAGCAATGTCTTTGCTTTTCAACACACCATCTAGGTTTGTCACCACCTTCCTGCCAAGCAGGAATCGTCTTCTGATTTCATGGCCACAGTCACTGTTCGCAGTGATTTTGGAGCCCAAGAAGAGAAATCTGTCACTACTTCCACCTTTTCCCCTTCTATTTGCCATGCAGTAATAGGGCTGAATGCCATGATCTTAGGTTTTTTTTTTTTTTTTTTTTTAACATTTAGCCTTAAGCCAGCTCTTTCACTCTCCTCATTCACCCTCATCAAGAGGCTCTTTTGTTCCTCTTCACTTTCTGCCATTAGAATGATATCCACATATCTGAGGTTGTTGATGTTTCTCCCACCTATCTTGATTCCAGCTTGTAACTTATCCAGCCCAGCATTTCTCATGATGTGCTCAGCGTATAGGTTGAACAAACAGGGTGACAGCAGACAGCCCTGTCATACTCCTTTCTTGATCTTGGAACTAATCAAGATTTCATACAGAGTTCTAACTGTTGCTTCTTGACCCACATACAGGTTTCTCAGTAAACAGGTAAGAGGGTCTGGTATTCCAGTATCTCTAAGAGTTTTCCACAGTTTGTCATGATTTACACAGTCAAAGGCTTTAGTGTAGTCAATGAAACAGAGATCGATGTTTTTCGGAAATTCCCTGTCTTTTTCTATAATCCAGCGAAAGTTGGCAATTTGAACTCTAGGTCCCCTTCCTTTTCTAAACCCACCTTGGACGTCTGGAAGTTCTTGATTTGCATAATGCTGCAGCCTAGCGTGCAAGATTTTAAGCATGACCTTACTGGTATAGGAGATGAATGTGATTGTCTGAGGTGTTAGCACATTCTTTAGTGTTTCCCTTCTTGGGAATTGGGATGAGGATTGCTGACATAATGAATGCAAAACCTTGATGGCTTCCTCCTTTAGGGATTTGAATAGTTCTGCTGGAATTTCATTGCTTCCACTAACTTTACTAATATGGATCACTGCCTTGTCATGGTGAAGGGGCTTGTGTAACTCAGTGAAGCTATGAGCCATGCTGTGCATGGCCACCCAAGACGGACGGGTCATAGCAGAGAGTTCTGACAAATCGTGATCCACTGAAGGAGAGAATGGCAAACCACCCTAGTATACTTGCCGTGAGAACCTCATGAACGGTATAAAAAAATAACCTTGGTACACACTGCCAAATAGTTTTCCAAATAGTTATCACAACTTCTACTTCATACCAACAGTGTATGAGACATTAGATGCCAGAGGGAAGAGGGAGAGCATCAAAATGCAATAAGTTAAAAGATGTTAAGTGTTATAGAAAAATAAAACAGGGAAAGGAAGACAACTTTAAAGACCAAGTTCATTTATGTATTCCTATTTATCTTCTTCTAAACATATTTCTATTGAATCTATCCAGGGACGACTTAATCATCTTAAAGGGATTTACTGAGCATTTACTAGGTACCCAGCAGTGTGTTAGAGATACGGAAGTGCAAGGCAACGCCCACAGTCAGAGAGAATCAACAATGTGGTTGGAAGTCCCAGTGAGCACCCATCCAGCCACTCACGAGAGCATGTGTTCAGTGTTGCCCTGGGAGGGACTGTCAGTGTCAGGGAGAGAAAAGTGTCAACTCTAGTAACTAAGGGACTTACAGGTAGAAGAGAGGCTGGAGAGAGGTGGAAGCACATGCCATGGTGTAATCTTATTTTTTTCACATTTTCCTCATATTTAAAGGCCCTCTACTTTTGTATTCAAAAGAGCCTCATAATATTTTTCTGCAGCTGTAACCTGCCCTTTTTGGAAAGATCAACAAGTTATGCATTATTTCATATTTCAATAATGTTTGGTGCACTTGTTCTGTCAATGGACATCAAGCTTCAGCCTCATGCCAGGCCAGATACCAAAAATACACAGATGCATCAGAACAACCTCTGCCCCCAAGAAGTTTATGATCTAGTAGGAGAGATGAAGTAGATGCACAAATAACTGCAACAAAAGAGAAAGTAGATTTCAGCAGTTCCACTTTGGGGTATGTAGCTGAAGGAAATGAAATCACTGTGTAGGAGAATTAGCTACATCCCCCACATTCACAGTATCCTAATTTATAATAGCCAACACATGGAAACAACCTAAGTGTTCCTCAACAGGTAAATGGATAGAGAAAATGTGATATATATACCATAGAATATTGTCCAACCATTAAGAAGGAGATTCTGCCATTTGTAGTGGTGTAGTGACATGAATGGATCTTGAGGATAGTATGCTAAGTTAAGTAAAGAGAAAGACAAGTACTGTATGATCTCACTTAAATGTGGAATCTGAAGAAAACAAACTCAGGAACAAAGGATAAATTGACAGTTGCCAAAGGTAGGGGTAGAAGGTGGAGGATGCAGGAGATGAGTGGTCAAAAGATACAAACTTCTCCTCCTGGGGATGTAATGGTCCAGCATGGTGACAATACTCTTTCATATATTTGAGAGCTGCTCAGAGATTACATCTTAAAACTCCTCACCACAAGATAAAAAATTGAAACTATGTGAGGTGATGGATATTAATTCAGCTTACTGTGGTGATCATTTTGCAAGGCTGTTGGCCCTTAACATGGGTTAGAAACTGTATGAGTCCACTTATATATGGATTTTTTTCCCACTGAATATGTACTTTCAATAGATGGGTGAATGCCAAACCATGCATGGAGAGAGCCAAAAGTAAAGTTGCACATGGGTTTTCAGTTGTCTGGGGGTTGGTACCCCAACCCCTGCATTGTTCAAAGATAATTTGTATTTGCATATATCAAATCATTATGTTGTGTACCTTAAACTAATACAGTGTTATATAACAATTCTATCTTGATAAAATCAGGGAGAAAAGAGAAAGTAAAATGTCATAAGAAAGGTGTTGGTAAAACATTTCAGGAGTTTGAATAATAGATATTGAGAATGTGTGTGCATGCGAAGTCTCTCAGTTGTATCTGACTCTTTGTGACCCTATGGACTGTAGACCCCCAGGCTCCTCTGTCCATGGGATTCTCCAGGCAAGAATACTGGAGTGGGTTGTCATGCCCTCCTCCAGGGGATCTTCCCCACCCAGGAATCAAACCCAGATCTCTTATGTCTCCTGCTTTGGCAGGCAGGGTCTTTACCGCTAGTGCCACCTGGGAAGCCCCGATGTTGAGAGACCAAGCAGCTAAAATGTCACATAAACAACACACATGTGCACGCGTGCATGCATACACACACACACACACACACACACACACACACACACACACACACACACCTGGTTAGCTGTTTCTGTGGCCAGTAGCAGAACCCTTACTTGGCTGAACAAACTGCATCTTTTCTCTTTTGTATCTTTCTCACACTCTGAGAGTTAATTCTAAAATGCTGCTTGGAAAAAGAGCTTTTGTTTGTGAATCCTGCCATCTTCCTGTGTGATCAAGCAACCCCCAGTGCCAGCTCAGCAGCGGCAAACTCTTCAGCTCTGAGCTGGGCCTGCCAGGCCAATAGCAGTGTGAGAAAGAGGGCAGGAAATGCAGAAGGAGAACAGAGAGGTGGAGTGAACGAAGAAGAAGAAAAGGAATCCCTGAGAGGAGGGCTTCAGGCGCTCATGCCTTGTCTAGAGAAGGCAGGGAGGGTGTCTCAAGATTTCATGTGTGTATCGTGCTCTCACGGATGTGAGAGCTGGACCAGAAAGAAGGCAGAGCACCCAAGGAATTGATGGTTTTTGAACTGTGGTGTTGGAGAAGACTCTTGAGAGTCCCTTGGACTGCAAGGAGATCAAACCAGTCAATCCTAAAGGAAACAGACCCTGAATATTCATTGGAAAGACTGATGCTGCAGTTGAAGCTTGAGCACTTTGGCCATCTGATGCAAAGAGCCGATTCACTGAAAAAGACCCCAATTCTGGGAAAGATGGAAGGAAGAAGGAGAAGAGGTTGACAGAGGATGAGATGGTTGGATGGCATCAGGGATTCAATGGACATGAACTTGGGCAAATTCCAGGAGATGATGAGGGCCAGGGAAGCCTGGCATGCTGCAGTCTGTGCGGTCATGAAGAGTTGGACACGATTTGGCAGCTGAACAACAACAATCACACTCTCATGTTGCAGACTCACTGTGTATGACTCTCTCATGGAACATAGAGGCCAGTGGTTTAGGGAAAAACGTGCAGAGAGTGGATCTGAGTCTGCCTTCTTCTTCCCTTTCTCCTCTAGCTTCTGAGGACAGGGGTGAGACTATTACTGCTCTAGGCTCTGTCTTAGACCACCAGGGTGAAGCCATTCTCTCCATAGCGAGGAGCTGGATGGGAACACAGCTGCCAAATTAGCCCTGGACTGTCTACCTCCAAAGTACTGCCCTTGCTTGTCTGAAACGCTGTCATTTTGGGTATCTGTTATTCACAGTTAAGCCTAATTCTGAGACAGAATTTTTTCTGATACAGCATGGTTTCCTCAACAAATTAAAATTCGAAACCCAATTACCAGACGATTTCCATTACATATGATGAGAGCTGATGTGATCTTTCAATTATATTTTAAATCTCAAAGGCAATTTTGTACTTCAAACAATAAGGAGATATCTTAGGAAAGTGAAAATTTCTCTTTGAGACGCTCGTCTCCCTCCTCCTCCACCAAATTCTACTGTCTCCAAAATAAGTACTGTTTAGTTCATGATCATCTTTTTAGGTCAGTCTTAGCTGGACATTTACGAACATATGTGAGCATTTTACAGAAACTTTTTTAAAAAAATGGCCCTACTATGTGTATTATTTGGCAGTTTTTTTCACTGTGGTGAAGTGTATAGTGAATATCTGTTCATATAGGTGTGTTTTTTTCAACCACTTTGACGTACTCCATAAGTGTGGATGAACCTCATTAATTAACCCATTGCCTCTTGATAGACTTTTCATTTCTTTCCAGTTTTCAGAATCATGAACCATCTTGTGTGCATGAGTGAGATTTTGGTGGGATAGATTTCTAGAAGGAAATCTGCAGAGTTCTGACCTTCCAAAGTGGGCTTCTGCATTCTTTAAGGATTGGAAGTCACATGGCAGTTTTCATTGTTTTGCCTCCTAAGAGCAGCCACCAGATGCAGAACTAGAGACTGAAGGAGGATGGCATGAAGATCAAGTGTCCGTTTCATCCTCTTGTCCTTTTGAACTTTAGGAGACTGAGAAAGGAGCTTGCTCATGATCAAAGCGAGGCTCGGGGTCTCCAGTGGAAGAACAAGGCTTGGTCACATATGGCCTGTGGCTAGCTGAGCAGATACTCAGCCAGCTGTGCACGTTGTTCTTTACGGCCTATTGAACATTAGGATTGGGATTTAGGAAAGGAGAAGACCTTCCTAGGTACAGTTCTACACTTTGCTTGACATTCCTCTAGGCTGATTTTGAAACAATTCAAACTCTGCTGAGTGATGTTCATTTTAAGAGCGTCTACATCATCACCTTGATTCATGGTTCTCATCTGCACAATTTCCTCAAGACCAATAAATGAAACCAGCCCAGAGCACATTTTGAATGAGAGCTGGATCTATAAAGGCCAACCATGTCAGGGAGAAGGCCAGGGTAGGCACGAACCTTGTTTCTTTTTGCAGTGAACTATTTCCTTTCAGTCCCAGTCTATTTAAGGAGCCCCTTGAATAGGTCATATCCTTCTCAGTGTAGCATTGCTCAGCAGAAATCCAGGAATTATTGACCAGTCCCAAAGGCTTCAAACTCTGAACTAGAGATTCTTGACCTTTCTGGTCCATGGATGTATTTGGCAGCCTGCCGAAGCCCATAAACTCCTTCCTCCATGTTTTGAAAATGCTTCACATAAAATACATGAGATTGCAAATGAAACAAGTCATGTTGAAAGACAGTTATTAAGATTATGAAAAATACTCAGCCATAAAAAAGAACAAAATAATGCCATTTGCAGCAACATGGATGGACCTGAGTGAAATAGGTCAGATGGAAAAAACCAAAAATCATATGATATCGCTTATATGTGGAATCTAAAAAAAGGGTACAAGTGAACTTATTTACAAAACAGAAGTAGAGACATAGATGTAGAAAACAAATTTATGGTTACCAAGAGATAAGGGGGTGGAGAGGGATGAATTGGGAGATTGGAATTGACATATACACACTAATATGTATATAATATAACTAAAAAGGACCTATTGTACAGCACAGGGAACTCAATACTCTGTAATGGGCTATATGGAAAAAGAATCTAAAAAAAAAGAGTAGAGATATGTATATGTATAACTGATTCACATTACTGTACACCTGAAACTAACATTGTAAATCAACTGTACTCCAATAAAAATGTTAAAAAGTTCCAAAAAATCAATGTTATATAATGTGTGTGCATGCTAAGTCGCTTCAGTCGAGTCTTTCTCTATGCAATCCTGTGGACTGTAGCTCACCAGGCTCTTCTGTCCATGGAATTCTCCAGGCAATAATACTTGACTGGAAGGGGTTGCCATGCCCTCCTCTAGGGGATCTTCCCAACCCAGGGATCACACCTGTATCTCTTACATCTCCTGCATTGGCAGGCAGGTTCTTTATCACTAGTGTCACCTATGCTTTTTTGTTAATATTAAATAATCATCTTTTCTAGCATGTTGAGTAACTGCTATCATTTTGAAGAAATAAATGTAAACAATATTTTAACATGTCTGCAATAACTGAAAAATGGCATGAAACTGTGATTTCTATCTGTGACAGAGGCAGAGGTACTGCTGATGCCACTGTGGTTTGTTGCCTAGGCACATAAAGGAAATACAAAATTTGAGTTAGAGGTTAGTGAAAATAAAGTTGTAATTTTTTTCAGCCCAAGTTCACAGGCCCTAAATAAGAACCTCTGCTCTAGACCCAAGTATCCTCTTGCTCGCTGGACCACTCACCCTGGCACCCCCCCAGACAATACCAGTTCAGAAAGTGGAGTGAACTCGTCCTCTTCCTGTCCATCCCCATTGCCTCCCTCTCTCCCGATTCACCAGCCCTCACTCAAACCCCAAACCTGGAGTGACCTGCTTCCTCCTCCTCTCACACTCTCCTCCTGCGCAGCTCCTCTTCTCTCTGCCCCTGTCCTCTTAGCCGAGTCTCAACTGGATGTGCTCTTGGGGTAGTCTGTCTGTCTTGACCCCCTGCCCTCCAGTCTGTCCCCTACACAGGTGAAGAGGTGACTGTTCCAGAACTGTTTGCAGGCTGCATATGCTTTAACCTCTGCCTGACTGTGGAGCCCAAGCTCCTTAGTGCAGCACAGAAGGCAGTCTGGCTTTCTGTGGTCTGGTTCCCACCACTTTTCCATCCCTGTCACTAATTCCTTCACCAACTCTCCAGGGCCCCACTTTATGGAAAAGCTTATACTCCTCTCTTTCACATCCCAGTTGCTTTGCACCTCCATGGACCCCTCCTTGAAATGCCCTTTTCCACCCTGGCATCCTGGTCTATGCCAACTCATCTTGGCATGTCTAATCCACCTGTAGCACCCATCCCCCACCACTCCTGGCCACCACTCCATGCACACACATATACATACAATTGACACACTATTTTCACCTTGGTTTCTTCACTGCTTCCAGTAAATATTTCCATTAATAGCCACTGCAAGATCTTATTTCTCTCTCTCTCTTTTTTAATCTAACATTTTCTGCTAGGTATGAAGAATATTTCAAGGGTTGATATCAAGTTTTTGTCTGTTTTCTCTTTTGATTCTTTAACATTGAGCATGGTATTCCAAGGAATCTTCTCGACCCTGGGATCAAACCCAGGTCTCCCACATTGCAGGCAGATTCTTTACTGTCTGAGTCACCAGGGAAGCCCCAAGAATACTGGAGTAGGTTCCAATTCCCTTTTCCAGGGTATCTTCCCAACCCAGGGATGGAACCCAGGTCTCCTGCATTGCAGTCAGATTATTTACCATCTGAGTTACCAGAGAAGATTTGTAGCATGTAGAATATGCTTAATAAATGCCTGTCTTTTTGAAAGCTAAATAACCAAAGAGCCAATGAATTAATTAGTGAGAAGAAAAAAATGCACTTGTAATTTCTTGCCTTTACATAAGACTTCATTTGTAGCACTGACTCATGATAAAGAATATTGTGGGGCTAAAAACACAGAAACCCTGTCATCTCATTTCTTCTTCAGCCATTTTGTTGTGCCTGCCCTTTAGAGATGAAGGAACCAAGAAATGGAGAGGGTCTGTTATTCTGCTTTGTATCTGAGGTTTGGTGTAGAGAATCTAGGATGCCATCTTTGGTAAAGCTGCTGATTTGCTAGGAAATATATGCTGAGGGTATAGGAATTGCTGGTCCCAGGAACTTGTGCTCTCTTGCCAGCCAAGGAGTGGAAATTTCCAGTTCCTATTTGAAATGAATTCCAGGCTTGGAGGTCATTGAGTAAAAGTCTCATGACCTCTCATAGAACAAAACCGTACTTTCAGCTTTCTACTTTATTAGGTCTATGCTTATCGCCTTCTGGGACCACTGCCTGACAGTCTTCTTTAATGGCCTGGTCCCTCACTCTTGAAACCTGTATTTCGTCTTTAAACTGTGTTGTTATTCCCCATCTACCATGTTAATTTGTAAATAGCCACTCGACAGCACTAACCTGTCCATGTGATTACCTACTGGTACTACAGAGCTTCTTCCCAAATGGTGTGTGGTAGGGATGGGTGGAGACAACTCCAGTTTGCTAGAATTCTTCTAAATGAGGAAGCAAATGTAACCTTCTTGCTCTGTTCAGTTCTGCTGTGCTCAGTATATTATTATTCTATGGGTTAATAAAGAAAAGATGTTTGTGAGTTTTTATAATCATTATTTAGAAACTGCTATTTTTGAAAGCATTACTGTGTTAATATCTTATTACTGTGTATCTCAAGCCAGCAGGGTTCTCCTTGGCTGAAAACTGTTTGCTTGCTCGGTGGACAGAAGCAGTGGCCTTCAGCTCAGGCACCAGAGTGTTTGACTTTCTTGTTAGGAAGACCCTCCTTATCACTAACTTGAGAATCGCTGCCAGTTATAAGACAGATGTGGTGTTGCTACAGTTATTCATCAAACAGAGGGAGAGAGTGACCTTTGACACCTATTAGGATGAGATGGAAAGCTCTGGTATTGGCTCAGTTAAAATGGTGCACACGCCCATGCTGACCCCTTCAAGTCCAGAGTCAGGGCACTGCCTGGAGTCACTTGACTGAGCTCTCTGCTTCTGCATAGAGAAATCTTTACATAATTTAGTCTCTAGTTCCAAGAGACCAAAACCTTTTGTTGCCACCTGCCCTGGGAAGACTTCTCATTCAGTGCTTTCCATATTTTTAAGGACAGGAGACAGCTTTTTGCTAAATGCTGATGGAATACATAGACATTTAGTTGCAGCTTTGAAAAAAAAAAACAAACAAACAAACTCCCACCAGAGCTAGCTATCTTTAGTGAGGTCTCCCCTTTTTCTTTTTTTGGAATCACAAAGCATACGTTTCTCTGGCTAATTAGTATTTCAAAAGCAAGCTCAGAGACAAGGCAAGGAATCCAGAAAGCTTTTAATCTGTAGAAATGTTTTGTTTTTGATGCAGCCAACGCGGCTTAAACACATGTTTTTTTAGAAGCAGGAAGGTGACGAGGAAATGAATCTGAGGTCTCAAACCTTCTTGGGCACACACAGTCTGCAGCGCACCTAGAAATCCCCACAGGGACATGGTCTCAGGGGCTGTGGAGGCCAACTCAGCGAGGGATGTCACAGGGGTGGACCCGGCCGCTCAGCCTCCAGTACCTCCACTTTCACATTTGTCTACCTTACTCCCCTTCTGCCAGTGCCCTCTCTACCCCACACAGGGTTGTTGCCCTAGAGACAAAACTAGGACAAGAGAAAGTAAAGGTGCCAGCTGGGCCAGGGTGTTGTGTGCTCCGAAAGAAGCAACAAAGGGGTGCTGGGCCATAGACTGGAGCTGTCAGGGCCGAGCCCCTGCCAGAGCCCTGCGGTCCAGATGTCAGGAGCCAGAGCCAGACAGAGTCACCCCCACAGATGCTGGGCCAAAGGAGGGAAGGAGAGGAGATCCCAGGTCACTAACTGCAACATCCAGGGATGTCAGACGTACCAAAGAAAAGTTCAGAGCACAGCATATGGGCTAAGAGGAAGTGGAGGGGAGCTTACTATTTTTTAAGCTGCACTTTGTATAAATTAGTCTGGGCATTTGTAAGTAGAAATCGATCCTCTTCCCCATATCATAAAGAGGCATCTCTCACCCTCCATTCAAACCTAAGGCCGCCATCAGAAAACTGGGTTCCCCGTCTCTTCATCTTGCCTACAGCTATGCTCTAAATTATTCTGTCTCTGGTATCCTCAGTCTTTCACCACTGTCTCAACTTTATAAGTCTATTCCAGTTTTTCCCATCATAGGAAAAATATGCTTCCCTAAGTTCTGGCTTCCATATAGTGATAAAGAAAAAATGAAAGGAAGGAAGGAAGAGAGAGAAAGGAGGAAAGGTGTGTTTAGAATGTATGTATTGTTTGTAAATCTGTTTTTCAAATCCAGGAAATAAATATTACCAAGGTCAATATGAAATATTACGAAGGTCAAGATGAAAGGACAAGAAGAGAAGTCTGCCTTCTGGGACCTGATAGTATTGTATGTCTTGACCTGGACAGTGGTTATTCAGGTGTGTATATTCTTATTATTTTGTTAACTGAATATATATATTGAATGGGATTTTCTATAAGCATGTCACCTTTTAAAATTTTAAGATTTTTTTTTAATTGAAAAAAATGAAAGAGCAATAAATTCCGTCCTTAGGGTTCTGTCCTTTCTCCATCTCTCATCCTATGTGGATTGAAGTCCTTCTAAGGTGGTTCTGATACACAGTAAGAACATTCAGCATGGGCACACTTCACAGTTTTCAATCCAGAATGAAAACGAACACCTCTTCTCTGAGACCTGTATATCAAGTCTGCAGGACAGTGTTCCTTGTTTTGCCCACATCCACCAGTGTGCCAGTAAGCTGACTTTTCACAGGGACAGCGGGTAAGGCTTGATTTGCAATGTTTGCCAATTTCTGTGGTGTAAATATCTCCACTGAGGCTACTGTTGTGATGCCACTTGTGGACTGGAAGGACCTGGCTCCAAAACACATCACTGCCACGGTGCTGATCAAATCTCTGTGGCCAGGGTGATGTGAGGCATACTCTGCTCATCTTGGGGCAGGAGGCAAACAAGTGTGGACGGGACACCCAAAGTTTACTTCACCAATACTGCATAGAGTCGGGGAGGGTGGCTGGTTAAACAATAAAAGAGGAAGTGGCACCAGAAGACTGGAATGAACACTCACACTTGAAAATAGCACATGCCTACTAGACTTTTCCTCTCTCCTTTCCCCTTCTTCTGTGTGCCTCCTCTGTGATCTCATCCATCCTCATAGCATCAACGCTGATGAAATAATGATTTCCAAAATCCACATCTTCAACCCTGACTTGACTTCTGAGCTCCAGTCTTGCCTTTCGTCTGTCAGTGGGATATCTCCATCTGACTGGCCCAGAAACCACAAACTGGGCGTGCCCATAATCAAAGTCATTCTCCCTCTGGTTCACTAGTTAGAAACGTCAAAATCATCTGACTCTTTTCACTCTCCCCTACTCCCACCCACCCTCACCCCACACAGAGCTGGTCCACAAAAAGTGTTAGTTGCTCAGTTGTGTCCAACTCTTTGTGACTCCATCTTCCTAACCCAGGGATCGAACCCAGGTCTTCCTCATTGCAGGCAGATTCTTTACCTTTTGAGCTCCCCAGGAAGGCAGCAAGCCAAAGTTCTTTTGATTTGTATCTCTAAAATATCAGATCAATCCACTTCTCTCTCTTCTAGTGTCATTGCCCTAAATCAAACCCACAATATTACCAAATTTTTACCTTTGACTGTATGCATGGTTTCCAAGCCTTCTCCCATTCATCCAAATTTCAAACAACATAATCTTTAAAAAATAAAATGCAATTATGTCCTTTCTCTCAGTCAAATTCATTTAAAGGCTCCCCATTTACCGTAGGATAAAGTCAATAAGCTCTATCTCCATCCCCTGGTCACATCAGTTCTCACATTTTGGAGCCTTCATGTGCTGTTTTTCCTGCCTAGAATACCTTCTTCACCTACCTGTCTGACTGGTGAACACTTACTCATCCTTCAGTGCCCAGCATAAGCATGAATTTCCCCTCCTTACTCTACCCCAAACTCTAGAACTAACTGCTACTTTATCTGTGTTCTCACAGCTTATGGTGCAAACCTTAATAATAATGCTTTACACTGTATTATTAACTGTTTATTCATAAATGTTTTTGAATGAATGATGCATTCTAGATATATAGCAAAAAGGGAAGACACATGATCACACCCACCAAGCTCCGTAGTCCTGGTCTTTTTTTCCAGTGATCCAAATATCTGTTCTGCCATTCAGACAGTAAAAAGTTTTATTTCAATGTTAAAGATAATAATAATAAGTCATCTAGGCAGAGTGTTGACAGTTAAGACCATAAGCTCATCTAACAATAGGCTGAAAGATGCTGATAGCTCAAGAACATATTTTCATTAAGAAAGAAATCTGTATTTACATCTCATATACAGATGAATGCATTTCCTTTTATTTCATTTGTAATCAAATATCTTTTAATATTAAAGAATTGTTTTTG
This sequence comes from Antilocapra americana, assembly GCA_007570785.1. Taxonomy (NCBI): domain Eukaryota; kingdom Metazoa; phylum Chordata; class Mammalia; order Artiodactyla; family Antilocapridae; genus Antilocapra; species Antilocapra americana. Next base: position 17,205,332 of record ML664174.1, on the reverse strand, counting down.
AGACAATCTCCTGCTGCATCTGTGTGTTAGAAGGGACCATGCTGCATGGTATAAGAATGAAATCTTTCCGTAGTAAACCTGGGATCAACAGGAATATGGAGGTATCGTCAGCTTTTTTGACTCAGGCTATTGAAGTGCAGAGGCAGTAACTCATTATCACTCATTTTGCCAAAAGACATATTTAGGCACAAAAAAGTTGAGTTTGACTTAAAGGAAAAGAACTTGATCAGTATACTGTATTATTTGCTCTAGTTTCTAGGACACACTTGCCCTCTTAAAGAGGATTAAATGGGTTCAAGTGGGAAATTAAGAGATTACTAAAGGAATCAAATTACTGATTACTAAAGAAATAAAGATCTTGTTGTTATTTACATGGGAAGACTTGAGAAAACACACAAAAGCAGGGACAGACTATGGAACAAAAATTGAATCAATTTTAAAACTATCATCTCCTGGTTCTAAGTTCTATAGGACAACATGGTTTTAAAGTTTAAAATATTACTGTACTTGAAAATAATTCCCTTTCTTGATATTGGCATTAACATTTGAATATCTGTGACATGCAAATGAAAATCACCAATAAGCCTCAACTAAATTTTAAAATCAAAGACCTGATGCTAGAATGAAGTTACCCATGGCTCAGCCTTTACCTACTATGATAAACATCTATGGCAGGAAGAGGAAACATATGGAATTTTTTGCGGGTTTTCCCTTGCTTTTATGCCCAAGGTCAACAGCAACACAGAATGACAGCATTTGTTATTATAATCTGTGTGCCAGCCTTCAGTACAACATCACTGGGGGAAGCCATCAATAATCTATCACTATTGACCCACACATGGTCAGCACAGATGGAACACTCAGACTGGTAACTTTAAGGGTGTTTAATACAGGGATGCTTGCTCTGCTTTGCCACTCCTAGGTCTGAAGGGTACAGTTGGTTTGAAGAATCCAGACCGAGTGGCTGTGTGGAGAGGTCATTTGACAGGAGCTGTGGCCTTTGGTGGTGCAGCAGCCAAACCCTTGCAATCTGGCAGTGGGTGGGACCCGGAAATAAATACCCAGGCCTCCCTCTTCTCACCCCCTCCATCTCCTGCCAGTGTGTTCCATTAATCAGGCCCAGTTGGTACAGTCTGTACTAGGCAGCCCTTGTTGCATGGAGTGGAACAGAGCAGAGTAGAGAGTGGATCTAGATGGCACAATAGAATATATCTAATTGAGGATAGATTGAAACATGTCCTTTATAGCTACCCGATTGGGCTATCTTCTGCAAGGGGTTGCAAAGACAAAGTAAAATTGGATGGGCTGCTGATGCTAGGACACCACTGAATTTCATGTCTTCATTTTCCCACTAGTTAGGCAGCAGTGAGCCTGTAGCCTTCTGAGGTAGATGATGCAACTCTCTAAGTTTAACATTCTGAACCAATTGAGTTGTTGGCAAGAGAATACCAGCCGATGTGGTTAGAAAGAGGTGATAGACTATTTTGTTTCTAACGTGTCTCAAGCAAAGCACCCAAGGAAAAGTTCTCCTTCTCATCTGTCTGCAGGTGGGATCCTTGTTTCTCTGGAGTCATCTGCGAGTGTTACTGATCCCCACTCTGAATCCCCAGCCAGTAGAGAAGCATGAGTTTTCAGGAGGGTTTATTCATATCCCGTCTATATATTTTTGATGGAAACCTGATATCTTGACTCCAGAGCCAAGAGTCTTGTGATCTGCCATTATCCAAATGCGTTTTTAAGACCTCATCTCAATGGTGTTTTCTTCTGCTGCAAATAGGGTGTTGATGATTTCTTTTCTGTTGTGGAAAATGTCTTGTATGCCAGTTTTCAAAAATAAGAATTCTAAAACTGTCCATGGAACATTCTAGGAGGACTCCCAAGAGTGGAGAAGTTCTTATTCAAGTAGTGTTTGTGTTAGCATCTGGCCTGTGTTTAAATAATCACATTAGGAAGGCAGCCTGTGGGATTTCAGCTTAATTACCTATAACATACACTGTTCATGCAAAGAGGAGTGGGGGGAAGTGAGGGAAACTAATATTAAAAATGAATGTAATATAATGTATTGTTCCCCATCCCCCAATCTTTTGGTACAAAGACAAGTAAAGCAAAGAGGTGCAAATATATAATTATATATAATTGATCACTATTTCTCATCTGACCATTTAAAAATTTATTCAGTACACATTGATCGTCAATGTGGTCAGTGTATCTTATTTACGTTTCATCAGGAAATCTAAAGGAGAATCTTGTATATTTTCTCTTTGCATTTAAAGATGTTTGTTCATGTTAATATTTAAAGAGTACATATGAAACAACAAGATCCTTTTCTTTCTTATACTTCATGTTTGAAGATCATCCAAATCTTTATAAATAATAAGCTTGCAAGTACTGTTGTGAGATTTATTTTATTCTCCCTGGGCCTGGAAACTACATGAGAGAGAAAAAGGCTCAAAGCCATGGGACAGGCTCCAACTGCCCCCTCTTTTGTCACCCACACTCCCATCTTCCTGCTGACTCTCTGGCTCACTGATTCCCTAAGCCCTCCTGGCCACTCCTGCTCTCCTCCTCAACCCAGGTGCTGTAATCCCCATTACCCTGCCCTCACACCATGTAGTTTATTTCTGTGTTCTCCTCCTTTGCTTTCTCTTTAACACTCATGCCTCCTGCTTTTCCTGAGCCATCCCATAACTTAAGGCTGACTTTGAAGGTGCTTGAGTCTCTAAATATTCAGCACACCCTACTTACCCTTCCTGTCAGTTCAAATGAGTCCAGCCTACCCAGAGAAATACACCATGTTAGCATGTAAAAGAGTGATTAAAATATAGTACCTGCCCTACGGAGCTTACAGTCTAATGAGGGAGTTAGAAATGCATACACCCAACCACAGTTCAGAGTAATAACGCATATAATAATATGTGCAGAAATGGGAATCTTTTTAAAAGAGAAGCGTCCAAGGAAGAGCTAAATTCAGACCAAGGATGGATGAGACTGGAAGGCTTCATGGAGCAAGGGGCATTAAGGATGGGCCTCCACTAGAGGAGGGAGAGAGAGGAGGCCTCAATCAGAACAGGGCCAGGGGTTAGAGATGTACCCATCACCCAGAGCAGAGGGAGGGTGGTGGGAGAGTCAGATTTCTGAGGGAAAGAACACAGTAGGAGAAGGAAAAAGTGAAAGGCAGAATCTAGGAGACTGTTGATGTTTAAGAAAGAGAGGCCACTGAGGGGGCTTAAAAAGAACCATCAGAGACTAAAGGAGAATCAAGAGTTCAGTGGCCGGGAAGCTAAGGGATGAAAGAATTTCTAAAAGAAGGGATGGCTAATAATAGTCATGAGGAGAATAACAACTAACATTTGTGGACTCTTTACCATGTGCCAGGAATTGTATTAAAACTCAAGTTAGGACTTGTATCCAGGCCCAACTGATGCCAATACTCTTAACTCTACAAATGCTGAACAGAATGGAGATGTAAAGCACTCCATTAACTGTGGTGATGGGGAGACTGCAGTAAAACAATCGGGACAGGTTGCAATCGAAGAAAGTAAAGGTGTCAGATTTAGCATTTCTTCCCAAAAGTTTGGCAGTGAAACTTTAGAAGTGGAGCAGTAACTTAAGAAAATGGGAAGGATTTTTTTTTTTAATGGAGCTATTTAGAAATTAGCTTGACTATGAGCTTGAAAATGTGAGAGGAGATTCCCAGGGAGATGGGAGGAAGTGGGATCAAGGACACATGGAAGAAGATTCTTGTGGAAACACTGCTTCCTGCCTCTGAGATAAGAGAAGGGAGGACAGGGTGAGTGTTGAGCAGATCTGCTGCCCAGAGTGAAGAAACTGGGGAAGCTGGCTGAGAACGGCCTCCGTCTTCCTACAGCGGCGCTGATGAAATGAGCCGGAAACTCTGCAAAGAGAAAATAGAGTGTCATGACATTGTATGGCAAAAACAATAAAAAAAAAAAGAAAATAGAGTGGCCACTGTAGATCACGTGCTTGGAAAAGATGATATGTAAAGAGTCATAAGTGTCCCCTTGGAATGCCTAAGGAGTATATTTGGGACAGAGAATGCATAGCAGGCAAACACCACCACCATGGGGTTAGATGAAAAATGTTTTTGAAAATAAGGAATCCCAAAGACAAACAAACAAACAAAAAAATCAGATTCACATTCCATTTGAGTGCCTAGACTTCTTCCCTTACTGGCTTTTTTGACTATGAAAACAACAATCGAGTAGTTTGGGCATCCGTATACCAGAGGATGAGTGAGTGATAAATGAAAAGTTACCTTGGCAGAAGGCACGGTTCTGAATGCCAGTGTTGTAATAAAAGGTCCTTTGTAGCATAAACTGCACAGCACAAAGGTTTGAAGCAGGAGTTTCTGAATTGCCTGGGGAGCCAGCGAGGGACAGACCAGGAGAATCCTTTCTCATTGTCCTGACACAATATTTGCCTTTCCTAATTGACTGTAGAGCAAAGCAGAGTGGGAAGAGTGTGACCCTGAGCCTTGAGAGACCAGGATTCAAGTCTGAGTCCTCTCCTTACCAGTGCCTGGCTTTGGGCAAGTTACTTACTGTCTCTGAATCCCATCTATACACTGGAGATAACCACACCTGCCATATAGAGCTGTCAGGACAGGGCAAGGTCACCCATCCGTTTTCTGCTCCTTTTCCCACCTGCCTAGAAAATCTCAAATTCTAAGTAATGGAAAAGGATATATTTATTACATCCATCAGAGTTCTATCAGGTCCTCTCTCAGAGATTTAAGCATCTCTTTTTTTAATGGTAGAAAATATTTTTGTTAAGCAGAGGAAGAAATGATCAGGGCCAAGTCCAGTAAAAACCTGGGGAATCCGTGGAGATGCAGGCACCTGCCTGGGATTCCCCTGGGGTCTCTTTTTGGTCCACATATCACCACTGCCGTCTCCAGAGCATGTTCTCCTGAACATCTGAAAGGAGATTTGACAGAGACGGGGAGCCTCGTGGAGAAGGGAAAAGGCAGGCATTCATGAAATCAAGGTTTCGTGTCTCTTCCCCCAGGGAGTGACAGAATTGGGTGTGTGAGGCTTCCATGGAACCACCTGAGCCACTTGTCAGGAATTTGTTTCCAGAAAGACAGGCCTAGTCTTAACATAGGAGAGCCTCTTCTTCAGAGTGTGATAAGTTTGGCATAAACTCAAAAGAGAAGCACGACCTTTGTTGGGTTTCCCAGCCACGAAATTCTCAACATTGACACTCCTGAGCTTTACAGAAATGTTGAGAAGTAACCTTTTTGCTAGAAGCACACATTATTTTGGCAGGAAAATGGAAAGGATCAGAGGAGACCTATCCCAAGGCACTACCTTACATCTGCCCACCCGCCTTCCCTCCTGTGGCTGTGACGACGTGACCTTGCACCTGCCCGTGGCCAATGTCCCCACCTGGGCACTACACCATCCCTTGAGCCCCATCTAAGGATGTCTTCTCCAGCAATTCCCTCATCCCCTATACCTTCAAGTCTCCCCTCTCAACAGGATTGTTCCTTCCAATATACAAACATGCTGTTATGCTGAGCAACTTAAAAATTATCCACTTCCTCTTTTGATTATACTGTTTTTCTCTTTCCCTTGAGAGAAAAACCTCAGGGAAATAGGCATCTGTTGTTGCAACCTCCAGTTGCTTCTCTCTCCCTCTCTTCTGAAATCACTCAAGGCATTGTTTGAGCCCCACTCCTCCCCTGACTGCTCAAGGCCACCATTGAGCTACAAGCTGGCAAACTCTAATGTAACCTCTTAGACCTCAGCTTGATCAACTTACAAGCAGCCTTTGACCAAGTCTGCTGGAAACATTTTCTTCCTTTCCTCCTGGAAACATTTTCTTCTCCTGGTGTCCAGATTCTCCTGGTATTCCTTTTACCTCACTGGTCAAGGTCTTCTTCATTTCTCCAAACATGAAATGTTGGACCTCCCCAGGGCTCAACCCTTGGGTATTTCACTTTTTAATTACATTCACTCTTTTGGTAAATGTTTCCAGTCTTAAGATGTTAAGTACCATCTCTGTGCTGATGACTTCCAAAATTGTATATCCCATAGGAGCAGAGAATTTTCTGGAGTGTTTTTCACAATATTACCTCAGCACTTGGAAAATAATAGCATCTTTTGAAAGTTTGAATGGATTTTTACTAATTGAATGTATTTGAATAGCAAAAGAAATAGTGGTTACATTTTTAAAACAGTGTTTGGGTAAAAGGTGGAAGAAATCTAGTGTTCCAGAGTATTTACACTCATGCCAACACCATCACCCCTAGTAGTTCAGATGGTAAAGAATCAGCCTGCAATGCAGGAGACCTGGGTTTGATCCCTGGGTCAGGAAGATCCCCTGGAGAAGGGAATGGCTACCAATTCTGGTATTCTGACCTGGAGAATTCCATGGACAGAGGAGCCTGGCAGGCTACAGTCCATGGGTCACAAAACATCGGACACAACTGAGTAACTAACACTTCACTTCACTTCAGAAATATCACCCCGTAGAAACCGAACCCATGGTCATCGAGAAGGAGATAATCAGAGGTAACTTTTTCTTAGCTGAATGCTGATGGCAGGTCTCCCTCCTGAGAGCTTCTTCCTGCTGCCAGTGAGGAACTAGCTTTATAACTCGAACATTAAGAATAAACTTGTGATGATCATGTATACCAAGCGAGGACTCCTGGGCAGAGTGGCATCATTCCTTCATGATTTGTAATATCAAAGCGATGGAATAACGTCTCAAGGCAGTGAGGAAAGGCACCACGTTATGATCTCAGTTATGGTTATGGATGTGGATGGGAAAATCTGTTCTGTCACGCTTGTGACCCAGTCACATTTCCGGGACTCAGAAACGTGAACTGAATTAGACTGAATGTTTCTTTTGTATGAGAGAAACATGGCCTTTTTTTTTTTTTTTTTTTTTTTTTTAGGGAGGAAGTTTTACTTCAAGCACCAGGTACAAGAGATTTATGGATAATAAATATGATGCAGTAGCTGAAGTTACAAAGAAATTCAAACTTTTTTCTTCAAAATATTCATGAAATGACTAGCTTGTGAAGTTAGGTAAGTTTCTTGACTTTTTGGAACTACAGTGCCTGCATCCATAATACAGTATGATTACTAAGGTCAATTTCTATTCCTTGGACATGATATCAGCTAACCCTTTTTCCTGTAAAATAAGACAAAATTTGTCCTCTGTGGTTCATCATTTGCTTAAGATGCTCAAATGAGTTATTTCTGAAACTACTTGGTAAACTAAAACACTTTGGTCATGCAAAGCTTTGATTATTTCTATTCCCCACAGCCTGGTGGGCTACAGTCCACTGAGTCACAAAGAGTTGGATACAACTGAATGACTAATACATACACATTAGTTTGATAAGTTGTGTTTAGAATGTTATTTTCCCCAAAATATTTTTAGGAAAAGAGAAAACTCTAGTGAAGAGCAAAATTGACTATGCTAATACATAAAGTACTTAGATAACTGTCCCTTGAGTGTTTTTAAAGGAAAGTAATTCTTAAAGCTATATTAGTTATGATTATTTTGCCCCTTGATAAGGGTGAAAGAGGAGAGTGAAAAAAACTGGCTTAAAAGTCAACATTCAGAAAACTAAGATCATGGCATCCAGTTCCATCACTTCATGGCAAATAGAAGGGGAAAAAATAGAAGCAGTGACAGATTTTATTTTCTTAGCCTCCAAAGTCACAGCAGATAGTGACTACAGTCAGAAATTAAAAGACACTTGCTCCTTGGAAGGAAAGTTACGATAAACCTAGACAACATATTAAAAAGCAAAGACATCACTTTGTCAACAAATGTCCATATAGTCAAAGGTATGGTTTTTCCAGTAGTCATGTACAGATATGAGAGTTGGACCATATGAAAGGCTGAGAGCCAAAGAATGGATGCTTTCAAATTGCGGTGCTGGAGAAGTTCTTGAGAGTCCCTTGGATAGCAAGGAGATAGAAACAGTCAATCCTAAAGAATATTAATCCTGAATATTCATTGGAAGAGCTGATGCTGATGCTGAAGCTCCAGTACTTGGCCACCTGATGCAAAGAGCTGACTCATTGGAAAAGACCCTGATGCTGATTGCAGGCAAAAGAAGAAGTGGGTGGCAGAGGATGGATGGTTAGAGAGCTTCACTGACTCAATGGATATGAATTTGAGCAAACTCTGGGAGATAGTGAAAGACAGAAAAGCCTGGTATACTGCAGTCCTTGGGTTTGCAAAGAGGCAGACACAACTTAGCGACTGATCAACAAAACATTTTATTATGTGTAACAGATGACATAACTCAAATCAGCCCATGTGAAAATGTGAATGAAAAGTAAAGTCTGAAAGGGCATGGACTTCAACTGTGGCTTGATCAGGCTTATATGATGTCATTATTTACTGACTACTGATATAAGCTTTCTCCATACTAGGTCTAATCTCAAGCCTTTAGTATTAGAGTCATAAGGTATCTTCCAGCAGTCCCTAAGGCTATATCCTTCCAAGTTTGAATTAAACAGAAAATAGCAAAGCTGTTATACATCCAGTGATTCTCACATAAACATCCTAAACCAGTTTCTGTGATCAGGAGAAATACAGTATATTGATTGATTTAGGCCTGGATATATGCTCTATCCTGGGCTTCCCAGGTAAAGAACCCACCTGCCAATGCAGGGGATGTAAGAGACATGGGCTCAGTTCCTAGATCAGGAAGATCCCCTGGAGGAGGACAGGGAAACCCACTCCAGCATTCTTGCCTCGAGAATCCCGCAGACAGAGGAGCCTGGTGAGCTACAGTCCATGGGGTCGCAAACAGTTGGACCCAACTAAAGTGACTTATCACACATGTACGCACACATAAGCTCTATGCCAGGACCTGGACTGAAACCCTGTTAGCCCTTCTGGACTAGATGTGAGTAGAAGTGGAGCTCCTAACCAAAACTGGCCCATTGACTCAGCAAAAGAGGGGACTGGCCGAATGTAGACATTTCCTAAGAAAAATCTAGGCATCAAGTCTTGCCACTGCTGCTATTAACTCTCTCTAGCTGCCAGGAGAACAACACATCCTTTGGCTGAACCATTGAGCTGGCCGTTGAGAGACAGTGTTAACTTTTGTTAACAGAAAGCTCTGAGCCTGCAGAGGAGAGTCAGATCTCCCTCAAGAACCTGTGCAGTCAGCAGGGTTCCTCTTGTCCCGGCTTCCAGGTAGTGCTACCTGGGGCAGATCAGCCGGGCCGCTAACAGGCGTGGAAAGTGCTGTGTCTGTCACAAGCTTTGGTGTGGACCTTTTCTGGGGCTCTGCAGTTAGGCATCCTGGCGTGGCTCAAGGGGGAGAACTCAGTCTATCTTCCAAGAACACATTAAACACAACTTTGTGTGTCTGGTGGTTAGCTGCCAAGGAGAAGACTGATTCCTGAATGAACAGCTCATGACAGGATGACTCCGGAGTTCTTGGCAGAAAGCAGGGTTTCCAATACTGATGCTCCTTATGGCAAGAAAAGGCATCTATGCCAAGTGGCCCATAGTCACTGGTAGTACTTGCATAAAGGTTCAGCTCTATTATTTTATTCAACACCAAGAGTCCCAAGATGAAGGAGATGGTCGATACTCAGCATGAATATGGTAATGTAGCTGAGCCCTTACAAGTCCTGTAAACAGGTTAACTGTGGAGGATGTACTATCAACGTGACAGGTTTTCACAAGAGATTCCACTGTCCTATGAATATGAATTTCCCTCTGTGACATATGAGAATGGAATCTCATAATGGAAACTTGGCTACAAGGAGATTTGGTTGAGCTGTCAGATGGTTAAATAAATGGTCTCTTACAATTTGTTTATACCTTTACCAAGTGCATTTCAATAAAGAAGGAAAATTTTAACTGCCTGAAAGGAGATAGGAAAGAGATTTCTGAGTCTGTATTGGTGGCTGACCTTTATCTCATTTCAGGAACTTAATTTTTTGGGGCATTGAGGAGAAAACAGTAGGGTAGTTGTTTTAAAGATTCATCTGCTAAAATAGCTAAGTGAGCTCTTATTAGCCAAATCAGAATCTTTCCCCAATAATTTGTATTGGAAATAGAAATCAAAGTCTGTACTGTCAAAAAAAAAGTCTTTGTTTTTTTCCTGCCTTCATTGTGATGCTTCTGGATTTAAAATGACACAAAACCATCCCTTGTGTGGAGATTAAAGAACAGAAAAGAATGAAAAAATCCTAAGGTTAGAAGTTCACATTATTTTCCTTGCAGACTGTTTACCTGCTTTAAAATTTTGCCATTTTTAGCTTGTGAGATTGCTAAATTTTATCCCAGGATATTTACCACCAGAACCACCACAGGCAAGTTAGACTAACAATGAAGTCTCTAAAGCAACTGTTCCAGTTAATTCCAAAGTTTTCAACAACCAGAACCAGCTGCTCTCCAAGAGACTCATCTCTGGCTGTGTCTCTGTTCCTGTATATAGAACTCATGGGAAGAGGTTGGCTGTGGCATACCAATGTAGCCCTTTATTTATTCACAATGGGACTAGAAAACACATCCAAAGCAAGCTTTTCTTTGAAAAGTTCCAGAGGTACAATTATTTGCATTTGTCAAAGATAGGCAGGTAAGTGTTGTGGTTAAGTGTTCAGATGCCAGGATCAGGTCTACCTAAGCTATGTGACTTTATGCAAGTTACTAAATCTCTCTGATCTCCAGTTTTATCATCTCTAACATGAAGATAATATTAATCACTAACACAGCATTGTCTTGAGAATTAAATAAGGTACTGGGCATAAAGATTTTAGCATAGCTTCAGATTCAAGTGCTCAGTAAATATTAACTATTATTACTCAATTTATCTTGAATACTTGTGTTCTTATGAGTTGAAAACTATAAAGATAGAAAAAACTATAATAATACTGGAAGATGCTTATCTCCGTGTTTTCAGAGATGGAGATAACCAATCTTTTCTTTAAACTATCACATATTAGAAATCTAAGATTTTAATCCCAGAGGCTAGTTAGATGTAGTGTGGGATTTTTAATTTAAGTGATAAGATAATAACATAAGAGATAACATAAGGCTCATTCTAGGATTACCCTAACGAAACACAACAGGTTATTCACTTTCACTTTAAATATACTGCTGCAGGAAAAACTTCTAAATATTGGATACTGCTGTGAAGATAAAGTATAAATGTAAAGTTTTCCTGATCATCACACACACACATGCACATACAATCTGAAGGAGAATTGGATTTTATGACCAGAACAGTTACCCCTTTGCAGTACTTTTGGATTTGCTGAAATGTTTCTCTTGTGGTGGTGTTACATCTGAAAAAGGGGTTTTAAAAACATAGTTTTGTCTTCATGGACCTAACAGAGCCTGTAATATCTTGGGGTCACAGGGAAGGACCGAGGTCCTCTGTGGTCAAGATGAGCCTTGAAGGACCCAGTCCTAAGAATCCATCAGGCAGGACCTGTAGCTGATGAAAAAGGAACGTCAGGCAGTTGCTGCCAGCCATGCAAGTCCATTTTGCCCACCTAAAGGGTTGACCAGATATCCTCCCCCCAAATAAACTAAAAGAAATTACAAATACATACATGCACTTTGAAAATTATCCTGTGGACACAGGGAGAAAAAAAAAAGTTTCCCCTTTTCCTTATTTTAAGAGAAAAATATCCTTCCCATTTCTTTTTTGTGAGACAGATGCATCAGTAAATTCTAAGGAGAGAAAATAGGTGGTGAGACAAACATACTTTTATTTCCTTGGCCAATGAGCTTTGAGAAATTGGAATTTGGGGGGGAGATGTTAAAATGGAAAATAAGCAAAAGGTAGAGCCTCCTCTGGTTTCCTTTGTTACCCTGCACGTTCTCAGCCGTTGACAGGGTGGCCCAGGTGGGACGACTGATGGGCGGTGGTGGTGGAGTCCTGGTCTCAGGTGGTGCGTTGCGGGTCACCAAGGCAGTGGCCTGCAAATGGAAGGTGCAGGCCATTTAACAGTGTGGGGCATTGCTAATTAGTGGCAAATTTGGCTGGTGTCTGTCATGAGAAGCTTGAGCTGATTCTGGCCCCATCTGCTCTGAAAATAATGATGAACAAATTTTACGCAAAGGCTATTCTTTCATGGGGAGCTCCTATTTGGTCTTTCATGGGAAAATGAACCACACCAACTTTTATTCTCATCGTTGCAATTATTTTGTTGTTGTTTTAATGTACAGAGGATGTTCCTCCATGATGTTTTTGTCTTGAGGCTGGTATTAAAAGCCTGCCAGCTTGAGGTGATTCTCCATTTCTTTTGTTAAGCTGATTCTCCCTCAAACCCTGAATCTGTGGAAAATACTTTAGAAAAGGAGATTTAAACTTAGCTCTGCAGGGTCAAGTAGTTTCCCTATATTCCATCTGCCTCTGTTCCTGTTTTACAGCTATACAGGAGCCATGCCTCCAAAAGCTGATTTATTGGGAACTGACTTTTCTTGGAGAAAATGCCAGGAGACTCTCCCTGTTCTTATAGCAGTTTCTGACCTGGGAAACTCATTTCCTCTTGTTTCTATGTGTGTGTATTTACTTTTTTTAGTCAGGCAGCAATTGCTCACGTTTTCCTGTTTAATCACGGTTACCTGGGATTAAAAATCAGAAAAAAGTAAGCAAACAGAAAAACAAGCACACTAAGAACAATAGCATGCAAAATTTCTCAGATCCTGTGTATAGATTCCAAAAATTGAGTAAGCAAGGTAACAGATCTTTTTCATTAAAAAAAATTATTTTATTGAACTATCTATAGTTTATTGACAATGTTTTGTTAATTTCTAGCATAGAGCATGATCTTTTTAATTTTTCCTCCCTTTTTGTAAAGGACAGAGCAGAGAAGTATTCGATTCCTTTATGTATGTATGTATCCATATATGTATGCATTTGTGAACTTATGTGTTTATTTTTTATTATTCTTGTGCCACCCAATCACTTCCTGACTTTTCTTGGAGCTTTCATGAATAACCCTCTTTAGCTGGAAGCTCCTAATAATGCCCAGAAACTCATTTCCAACAACATTAAAAAAAAAAAAATCCAGTAAGAATGCAAGAGTCTGATGCTACTTGGAGCAACTGTTTCTCTGTTAATTATGTTGTTCTAATCGTATTGCTATGAGAAGGACTTTGCTTGCATATCCATTCACTCTGTTGCCCAGCATAATGAAAATTCTGCAAGAACCTTTGCTGATGGGTGCACCTTTGAGTTTACGAAGATTAATGATTTTAAAATTGACTCTACAGACCACTAGAAATGAAATTGACCATATCCAATTTTGAAAGCCCTAAGACCTAAAAGAAACCACAGATGAACAGTGAAACGGTAGCATGTTCCTGGAGATGCGAAGCCCAAGCTGATATTGCTCCAGTGAAGTGTTTGCAGAATGCTGCAGGTTAGGTTAATATTGTCACACTAGGTCAGAGATCAACCCAAGAACGAAATGTGTGGGCAGCCTTAGGAGACATTTGCAATGAAGAACTTGAAATAGTGACAAGACAGTGACCGTATGATTAGACTAGTTACAACGATTAGTTGTTACATCCTACAGGCATTGGATATGAATGAAGAGAAGGAAGTAGTTGAGGTTATTATTTTGCTTCTATTGAAGTAATAATAATGGTGGCCACAATACTAGCTAATATTTATTGAGTGTTTACTATGTTCAGGCATTTGATATTTGTTATTTTATTTAGTTCTCACCAAAACCCTGGGTAGTACATATTGTTATTATTGTTCACATTTTACAGCAGAAGAAACGAAAACTTAGGAAGGTTAAATAACTTTCTTGGCTTCACCAGTTGTCAAGCAGCAGATATAAGAGTTGAACCTCCATCTACTTGATTACAAAGTAAAAGTGCTTAGCCTCTATCTTTTGCTGCCTCTTGATAGAACACTGCTACTCTATTTTGTAAGAATAAGATTGACAGGAAGGGGTAGCCAAGATGGCTGCTATGGGCAAAACTTTAGTCTTTTAAATAACATCTGCAGCTTGCTGTGAGAAATTTTCTTTGTTTAACAACCAACTTAAATTCCTTATGCTGTACTCTCAAACTCTTAGCTGTCATTTCCTTCCCCTGTGCAATTAGAAGCTCAAACAATGGGATCCTCTTCCTTCTTCATAGAAAATAGATCCAAAGATAAGTTTTATGGCCTCTCTACTTCCTTAGTTAGCATCCCCAAGCTCCCAGCCAACTCTCAATGACACCCTTCCTGTTGAAACATTTGGGCATCTTCCTTGTTGAGGTATGTAACCTGGATACTCAAAATGCCTGGCCCCTCAACCAAGTGACTTAAATGCTAAGGCACAAATCCCTGCCAAGTAATAAGTAAGATGCTAATCACTTACTATTCTGATGTAACTCAATTTCCCCTTCAAATATTACAACACAGGATTTGTAATTCAACTTGTAATTTAAGTGTTTTCTCAAGAACAGATTCCCCTAGTCATTAGTTAAAGGGGAAAATGCTATTTTGAAGACTTCTGTGAGATCTTAAAGTTTTTATGCTTTCCTTTCTCTTCTCTCTCTACTCCCCATCCCATTTAGCATTTCTCAATGGCTCTGTTCTTAGCAATACCACATGCAAGTTGAATACGTGCTTTACAGTAACAAAAGCTAGAGTGGTGGCTGTACTGGATTGATTTTCAATTTCTTTTCAAGAAAAACTAAGAAAACTTGGCTCGAAATAATGGCAATCAGGATACAGCATTCTGCCTATTTCTCTCTCAACACTCAGCGGTTAGTTTGGGTGCTTTATCTTATCTGTCTGTGAATCTTAAGACTTATTTTAGACTCTAGTCTCAACTGTACTACCTTTTGGACTGAACAGTCTCGGTTGTGACTGGTCTCCAGGTGAGTTCTATTTATTTGAAATAAGATTAGAAAAAGAAAGATTGCATGTCATCTCAAGCACTAGAGAAGAGTGGCATGTCACACAACTGTAACCCTCTCTTTTCTATACTTCTCCCCTAGTTCATTAAGTTTCAGGATAGATAGAATACCCAGGACTAAGTGTTCACTATAAGTGAAGCTCTATCAAGTCCAGAGAAAATAAAATGGAACAGACAGATGAGTTCTTCTGTCTTGGCAGCTTTATCAGTTACAAGAGCCAAATGAAACTGCAGGTTTGCATTTCCATCACATGGAAGATAGCATAATTTTTTTTGCAGCCACGTCACAGTTCATCTAAATTTGAATATGTGAGACATAAGACTCTCAAGTTAGATTTTCTGGCTTATTTCTATAGCAACTGGAGTACGGCGCTATATACAGAGGAGCAACTCTTTAAATATGTGCCAACTTCAGCACCTCTCAGCGTTATAAGATGCCGCAATGTTTAAGAAGCTCCAGAGAGAGGTAGATGAGAATGATGAGCACAAGAAGGCAAAAGTGATGGGTTGTTGCAGATATCTTAGCTGCCTGGAGCCTCTATAAATTATGAGAGTGTGAGCTGATCCCAGCTCCTGATTGCCATACAAAATTTAAGGGGGATTCCAGTGAATCCACCAGAACAAGAACATTTCAGGGACATATTGAAGTATGCAGTTGGTATAATTGCTATTGAAAATTAGGAGATGAGAAGCTGTGACCAAAATTTGATAATATCATTTAATATAAATTAAATTTATATTAATGCTTAAGCACAGATGAAAATGATGGAAATAATAGCACTTCTAAAGTGGGGAAAGACTATAGATCTCTTCAAGAAAATTAGAGATACCAAGGGAACACTTCATGCAAAGATGGGCACAATAGAGGATAGAAACAGTATGGACCCAACAGAAGTGGAAGGTATTAAAAAGAGGTGGTAAGAATACACAGAAGAACTATACAAAAAAGATCTTCATGACCTGGATAACCACGATGGTGTGATCACTCACCTAGAGCCAGACATTCTGGAATGTGAAGTCAAGTGGGCCTTAGGAAGTATCACTACGAACAAAGCTAGTGGAGGTGATGGAATCCCAGCTAAGCTATTTCAAATCCTAAAACATGATGTTGTGAAAGTGCTGCACTCAATATGCCAGTAAAATGGAAAACTCAGCAGTGACCACACGACTGGAAAAGGTCAGTTTTCATTCCAGTCTCAAAGAAGGTCAATGCCAAAGAATGTTGAAAGCACCGCAACATTGCACTCATCTCACACACTAACAAGATAATGCTCAAAATTCTTCAAGCTAGGCTTCAACAGTATGTGAACTAAGAACTTTCAGATGTTCCAGCTGGTTTTAGAAAAGGCAGAGGAACCAGAGATCAAATTGCCAATATGCATTGGAGCATAGAAAAAGCAAGAGAATTCCTGAAAAACATCTATTTCTGCTTCATTGACTATGCTAAAGCCTTTGATGGTGTGGATCACAACAAACTGTGGAAAATCCTGAAAGAGATGGGAATACTAGACCACCTTACCCACCTCCTACAAAACCTACATGCAGGTCAAGAAGAAACAGTTAGAACTGGACATGGAACCACAGACTGGTTCCAAATTGGGAAAGGAGTATGTATATTGTCACCCTGCTTATTTAACTTATATGCAAAGTACATCATGAGAAATGCCAAGCTGAAGGAACACAAGCTGGAATCAAATTTGCCTGGAGAAATATCAACAACCTCAGATACCAATGTAAAGGCAGAACGTGAAGAGGAACTAAAGAGTTTCTTGATGAAGATGCAAGAGGAGAGTCAAAAAGCTGGCTTAAAACTCAGCATGCAAAAAAACTAAGATTGTGGCATCTGGTCCCATCAATTTATGGCAAATCTATGGGGAAACAATGAACAGTGATAGATGTTATTTTCCTGGGCTCCAAAATCACTGTGGATGGTGACTGTAGCCATGAAATTAAAAGATGCTTGCTCCTTGGAAGAAAAGCTATGACAAAACCCTAGACAGCATATTAAAAAGCTGAGACATTACTTAGCCAACAAAAGTCCATAAAGTCAAAGCTATGGTTTTACCAGTAGTCATGTATGGATGTGAGAGTTGGATGATAAAAAAGGCTGAGTGCTGAAGAATTGATGCCTTTGACCTGTGGTGTTGGAGAAGACTCTTGAGAGTCCCTTGGATTGCAAGGAGATCAAACCAGTCCATCCTAATGGAGATCAGTCCTGAATATTCATTGGAAGGACTGGTGCTGAAGGTCAAGCTCTAATACTTTGGCCACCTGAAGCAAACTACCTGCTCAATAGAAAAGATCCTGATGCTGGGAAAGATTGAAGGCAGGAAGAGAAGGAGATGACAGAGGATGAGATAGTTGGATGGCATCACTGACTCAGTGGACATGAGTTTGAGCAAGCTCTGGCAGATGGTGAAGGACAGAGAAGCCTGGCATGCTCCAGTCTGTCTGTGGGATTGCAAAGAGTTGAACATGACTGAGCGACTGAACAACAGCAAAAGATTTGTCCGACTCCTAAACCCTAGGACCTGTGTGTGTGACCTTCTTTCGAAAAAGGGTCTTTGTAGATGTAATTAAGTGAGGGATCTTGAGATGAAATCACCCTGGATTAACTGAGTGAGCCCTGAATCCAATGGTGTCCTGATAAGAAGACAGAAGGACAAAAGGAGGAGAAGTCAGAATCACAAAAGCATGACATGTGAAGATAGAGATTGGAGCAACACAGCCAAGCCGTGTGGCCAGAGCTGTTGAAAGCTGGGAGAAGCAAGGAAAGATTCTCCCCCAGTGCCTTCAGAGGGAACACGGTCTGCTGACACCTCAGTTTTGGGTTTCTGGCCTCCAGAACTGAGAGAAACTAAATTTTTTATTACTTGAGACAACACAGTTTATGATTAGTTCTTACAGCAGCCCCAGGAAATGAGACCACCCAGTAACTCCAACTACCACAAGCCCAGGAGCCTGCTGAGCATGAAGTACTTTCCTATCCCTCATTTCAGTGAATCTTCCCGAGGAGATCAGAGTAGAAGCCTGGTCTTGCCTTGACTGATGAAGAGCCTGCAGGTCAGAAAGGTTGAGTTCCTTGCCCTGGTCACAAAGCTGGAACTAAAACAGTTACTTCTGTGCCTTTCAACTCAACCATATTTTTTTGTGGTTTTGCTACTTCTCTTTCCATGTTCCTTTGTCCAGGATCAACCGATATCCAGTCCCAGCACTTCTTTAATTTGTAAGCAAACACTTGTGTTATTGTTCAGTCTCTCAGTCGTGTCCAACTCTTTGTGACTCCATGGATTGCAGCATGCTAGGCTTCCCTGTCCTTCACCATCTCCCAGAGCTTGCTCAAACTCATGTCCACTGAGTCGGTAATGTCATCCAATCATCTCATCCTCTGTCATCCCCTTCTCCTCTTTGTCCATTGATCTGTTGATGGACATTTAGGTTGTTTTGATGCCCTGGCTATTATAAACAGTGCTTCTATGAACATAGAGGTACATGTATCTTTTTAATTTTAGTTTTGTCTTAAACCAGTAATTCTTGACCCCATTAGGGACCTTACCTTGGCAAAGTCTGCCAGGAGAGCCTTACTCTGAGGGTATTTTTATTGACTTTAAAAGTCTGCCTCTTCCTAGTACTCCTGGAATAACTGGATTCCAGAGGGCAGCTTAGGAAGAGCGATCTGGACTCTGTAACTCTTCCTTGTCCTAATACCTGTGACATACACTCATTTATTCTAAATCACAGCTGAGCTGCAGTGACCATTCAGCTCCATCATAAGCACTCTTTCACGTGCTTCTGTTGCATTATTTTTCTTCAGTTCTTACAGGAATCTTGCAAGGTGGGTACATTATTGTCTCCACTTTCAAGGTTAAGAAATTGACAACTGGAGAATTTCATTAACTTGCCCAAAGTCATATAGGTGGTAGGTGGAAGCTCCAGAAATCAAATCCAGATGCCTCTAACAGCAAACTGTAACCCACAGCTCTGGGGGGTTCCTTGGGCCACAGTTGGAACAATAGAAGGAACCAGGGAGGCGTCCGGAGAAAAAGAAGTTTCTCACAAGGAAGAAGGGCTCAAAGACCTAAGCAGTGAAGCCAAATTTTCAGACGACGTGGCAGGTTCAGTTCCCTCACGGCTCAGCACCCTGGCCTTGAGTGTTCCCCGCCGTCAGCATACAGCTTCCCACAAACACCAGTGAGACAGAGCGGAGCTGCCTGCAAGAAGGCGGTGCAAGCTGACAGTATGGAAATGTTGCAGGTCAGCTCTTACTAGAATTTCTACTTTGAAATCAGGATAGCCTGGGTGGGGGGGTGGCGGGAAGCAGGACAGAGGACAGATGGTTGTTCTCAGGAAAGCTTCCTTTAAGAAATGGGATTCCATGTCCTTACTTAACACAGAGCATACCCTGTCTTCAGGTGTCTTGGGTCTCTCCCTGGCCACAAGTATTACAACTTTGGAATTGTGAGGCTGGAATCTTCATAGTCATGCTGGGAAGGGAGCAGCACAGCTGGCTAACAGGAATTCAAACACATGATAAATGTGAGTTGATCGAGACCCTTCTACCCCTTTCACAAGTTACTGTGAATAATTCTGAATCTGAGACCGCTTGCTATTTAAAATGTGCAGTGATAATTGAATACAGCTGTTTGAACATTTCTAAATGATTTTTATTTTAGAGTTAGGAAACACCAGAGAGCCTTTTGCTGCTCCAATTACCAAAAAAAAAAAAAAAAAAGGATTTCTTCTTGGAAACTCAAGTTGTAGAAAAATAAGTGTATATGTATCGGAGGAAGAAAACCATGTGAAATTTTTTGACAAGTAATACATAGAAATGAATCCGATGGCCTGCCCATCAACTCATAAAAGAAAAATATAATTTTAAACGTCTACATTCTAGGTTAGTCCCATGGCTTATTATAAAGAGGGCCATATTTTCTGTTAACCAAACAATTTTTTTCACATGTTAACTCCAGAAAAGTTTAAAATAATGGAAATTTCTCCTTGAAAGAAAGTGTTTCAGTTACTCCTGCTGCATAATAAATTGCATCAAAATATAGCAGCTTAAAATAACAGCCATTTTTAATATGCTTACGGGTTTTGTTGGTCAGGAGCTTGTATAGGGCACGAAAGGAATGTGTTGATTCTAGTCTACAATGTCGGAGGTCTCAGCTAGGAAGGCTTAAAAGTTGGGGATGATTAAGAATTCTGGAGGCTGCTTCACTCCCATATCTGGCACCTGGACTAAGAGGACTTGAAGAGCAGGACTGCTGACCAGGGCCCCTATGTGTGCTTGGCTTCCTCACAGCTTGGCGGCTCCAGGGCCCTATATGCAAGCATTCCACTAGACAAGGCAGACACTAAATCACTTGTTCTAACCCGCAGCGTCACTCCCACCACACTCTACTGGCTAAAGCAATCCAAGGCCCACCCAGACTCGAGGGGCAGTGGATACCACTTGTTGATGGAGAAGGACAGATCACTTTGTACAGGAGCATGGGAGATGGCAGCTGTTGTTGTAGTTTGTCTTTAAATGTGCATTATTCCAAGCATGAGTTGACACCTGGCAGGAAAACCTTAGTTGAAATAAGCTCCTGGAAGGGAGAAATATTTTATTCAAGTTACAGATAACAACAGTAGTGATAATGATAGTAATTAAATCTTATAATGTTCACTGTGTGCCAGACACTGTTCCAAGGGTCTGTATTAATTCAGTTCATCCTCCATGGAAACTGGGTTACAAAGAGGTTAAGTAATGAGCCCAAAGTTGTAGAGCTAACAATCAATAAAACCAGGCTTTGAGCCCTGGCAATTTAGCTGCACTTGCTGTGTGCTTTAACCACTACTCTGGATTGTCTGCCCACTCCAAGTACAATGAAAAGCAAACTGCAAATGGACATTCATTCCTAGGCTGTACTAGAGAATAGGGACTGATCTTTATTGATTACCCACTACATGCTAGCTATAATGCTCTGCATGTTACCTCTCTTAATTCTTACAATGACCCTATGAGGTAAGTGTTATTACTACCATCTCTCAAAAGAGAGAATTGAGGTTCAGAGGTTTCCCAAAGTCATAGAGCTGCCAAATAGTAGCCCTGGGATTCGAAACCAGATTAATCAATTTATTTGTTCAACTTTACCTGGTCTTTTCATTTTTCCATAGCTACAGTCTACCTGATCTTAGGGTTTTTGTGTAAGGACCCATTCAAAGTAATTCACTATGGAGTCTTTTGCTTCTCAGTAGCATGGCATTTGGGGAACATAATTGAGTGATGCAGAGCAGCTAAAATGCTTTGGTTTGACTAAGGAGCTTTAGGGACTGATATTGCAACATTTGAGCTTGACTTTGCAAATTCCTTCTGGACATGACCCATGACTTTTATCTGGGTAGTAAGCCTGAATTCTAGAAGGACTCTCCTCTCTCTCTAAGAAAATGACTTATTGAATACCTGACATTCTCAAGAATTTATCCTTTGTTCCATCACACCATTAAGTGAGCAGTAACTGCTCTGAAAAGGTCTGTGCTTTCCTTGGTCCTTGGCTATAATTTGATAGGCAGTCACCCGTAACATTATGATTATGAAGCACTGAGGGAGGATGCTATCTGTAAGATGCTTTCTAAATATTTTCCCATCTTGCGCTTCTCCCTTTTAGTCTCCAGTTCCAACTCTGCTCAGGCCCTCGGTTGATTCTAAGTGAGTTCCATGAGCTGTCATGGGAGAAAGGGGTAATTTGATTTTAAGATCCAGAGATATTTATACACTCCTGTTTATTCCATTAATGTAACCGAGGCTTCAGCCCTTGTGCCAGATTGCTCTTTTGACTTGTTTCCTGTGCCAACAACTGGTGTTTTAGCTCACTTGTGATGTGCGGATTCAGAGGGTTGTGTTGTTAGCCTTTTCCTTCAACAACAAAAATGGCCCCAAATATATCATTGCTTAAAGACTGACACTGTGCTTAGTGGACTTTGCTAGACTTAATTCACAAGGTGAGTTGAGGGCTTTCAGCTATTAATGCTCTTATCAAGTTGTAATGACATTATTTGGAATCATATCTGTTCTTAATGGGATAGAATTTAAACTAATGATAGGAGAAGAAGGAGAAGTCACAGGGGTCTTAAACAGTTACACAACCCACCAACACAACATCCAGGCATCAGTACAAAGTGGAACCTAGTGTATGGATGACATTTCTTATCAGGATATAAAAGCCATTTGGATGTGTTTAGCTTAGATCACTTTCTAGTTCAAGGAGCTAAGCTCTTTTCATCTTAGTGTATGTTTAGTGCCCAGCACATAGTACATTTTAAATAGAGGTCTATTGACTTGTTCAGGATTATCTCAGAAACTTGCTCACAGGACTTTGTTTAAATTTGTAATCCCTTGTCAGAGAAACTCAAGCAAGAAAGGGCTGAATTTTTTTTTTTATGTGCAGTTCAAACCCCTAAAATCTCCAGGCCAGTGTTCTTTGTTCAAAATCATCCTCAGCTTTCAGTGGACTAAGGCATATTATATAATAACTGTGACTTACTTGTGGTCGCACTGGAAACTTTATTTATAGTTCACCTAATCTCCTTGAGGGCTCCAGGACTGTTCACAGTACTCAGCAGATAGAGTGGACACTGAATGTAATATGTTGAATGATTGCAATGCCTGAATCATCCGTTTTATTAGGAAAAGCTTTTCTATTAAGTTCCATTTCGGTCATAGACGTTACTCATCAAGGTCCATCCTGGATGAAACAGCTGGTCTTTGCAAATACTTAAGATAAGCACGCTTTGGTATTTGCCTTCCATTTTCTTTAGGGAGCATCAGTAGTGGAGACCATCTCTTTGGTCCCTTCTGTCTTTCAAGGCATACTAAGTGCAGGTCATTCCGATTTAAAACATGCACATAAGAAACAGAATTATCTTAATCTCATCACAAACAAAACAAATACTTAAGCTAGTTGAAATAAAGAGGAATTTATTGTAAGAGTCTGAAGAAATCCTGTGAATCTAATGATACAACTGGTGACTTATAAGAACTCTAACACCTGCAGGCAGATCATTTCTCTTGTTTTTCTCAGAACATTGTCTTCTCTTTCTTTGCATGTCAACTTCATCTTTCCTGTGGAAACCAACTTCTGTAGACATCTTAGAGTCCACTTCCCCATAACTTTACCTATATTGAACTTTGCATTTAGCTCTGTTTTAATTTTGGCCATAAAGTCAATTCTATTACTAGTTCTGTATAACCTTATGGCTCTGGGGGGGCTTCCCTGATGGTTCAGCAGTAAAGAATCCATCTGCTGATGCAAGAGACTTAGGTTTGATCCCTGAGTCAGGAGGATCCCCTAGAGAAGGAAATGGTAATCTACTCCAGTATTCTTGCCTGGAAAATCCCATGGCTAGAAGAGCCTGGCAGGCTACAGTGCGTGGGGTCACAGAGAGTCAGACACGACTGAGCTACTATATAAAGATGGCTCTGGAGCCTAAAGTGTCATTTAAATTAGTCCCTATCTTTCAATTTCCAAAGTTCCTAGAAGAATTTGAATGGCCTTGCCTGAGTCAACTGCCCACTCTTGGTTTAGTTACCAAGGGGATGGATCATATGCTTTTAGGGCTGCTTAGCAAATATGTTCTCCAAAAATGTGGTGTGGGCAAGAGGGAATATATCGAGAACGTGAAGTTTCTAAAAATCTGATTTTGAAAGGAGAGACTTCTGTTTCAATTAACTGTCATGAGAACATGTAAAATAAAAATGATAAAAATTCATTCTCATCCTTTGTACCTAATATTACTTCATTTTTTTATTGCTAAAATACATCTTTATCTCTGAATGTGCTATTTCTCCACCATAAATTATCTTTAGAGGATAATTTTGTGAACCCTGACCTTGTAGGTCCTAAGCTGAAAGCCAAATAACAAAGATAAATTCTTCAAACATTTCTCGTTGCTTCTGGCAGTTTCATTTGTAATGATCATTTGGCCTAAATTAAAGTGAAGTTGAAGATAGTGGAAATCAAACTCCAGGGAAAAGATTGAAAAAGCTAAGGATACTTTTTGAAGCTTAAGAAGATGAAAGAGATTGTAAGCAGTCTTGAACCTTTCTTTGATAATTTACTCATTTAAAAATCTGCTTTTTCCAAAAATAACACATGATTTTATTGAAGAATTAACTTTGGAAGTTGTGGATAATCTTACATCTTAAAGATTAAAATAAAGACCATCTAAAAATGACTATAAATTTGAATAGTAAAAAAATCTTTAAATGGTGTTCTTTTAATTGTATAAAATGTATAATGTTAATAGCCTCTTACCAAGAGCTTGCTTCAATTCAGTCCTAGATAGCCCATCTATGGGCTTCCCTGGTAACTCAGCTGGTAAAGAATCTACCTGCAATGTAGGAGACCCTGGTTTGATTCCTGGGTCAGGAAGATCTGCTGGTGAGGGGATAAGCTACCCACTCCAGTATTCTTGGGTTTTCCTTGTGGTTCAGCTGGTAAAGAATCTGCCTGCAATGTGGGAGACCTGTATTCGATCCCTGGGTCAGGAAGATCCCCTGGAGAAGGGATAGGCTACCCACTCCAGTATTCTTGGGCCTCCCAGGTGGCTCAGACACTAAAGAATCCACCTGCAATGCAGGAGACCTGGGTTCAATCCCTGGGATGAGAAGATCCCCTGGAGGAGAGCATGGCAACCCAGTCCAGTGTTCTTGCCTAGAGAATCCCCATGGACGGGGGGAGGAGCCTGGTGGGGCTACAGTCCATGGGGTCTCAGAGTGCTGGATGCAATGGAGCATCTAAGCTCACAGTACAGCCCATCTACACTAGATGTATTTACAGTAGTTGCCAGCCCGCAATAGCTTCTGGTGAAGCAATGTCTACTTGAAGGAGAGAAAGAAAGAGCCGTTGGCTCTTTTTCCTACCATATGATTCATTCTCACCATCACAACTGACTGGACCAGGGGAAAAGACCCAGCCTGAAACTGATCTTTGACTGAAGAGCCAATATTCAAAACACGTGTTGAGCCAATTGTATTCCTTCTCTTAGGAATGTGGACTAAAAAATGCCAAGTGAAGGAATTCTGGAAGTATTAGGAGCAGAGGTTGAATCCTTATAACATAGAGAGACTTCATTTCCAAAAGTCAGAGGGAAGAAAATATGACTCAGCAGAGAAAAACCACCTAGAGATAGAGAAACAGGAAAACAGCAACACATCAGGCATCTTCTGGGATGGACAGCCCCTGGCACCTAGACCTACCCTACTGCCATTAAAAAAAATACTTTTAATTTTGTATTGGGGTATGGTCAGTTAACAGTGTTGTAATAGTTTCAGGTGAACAGTGAAGGGACTCAGCCATATATATACATGTATCCATTCTCCCCCAAACTCCCCTCCTATCCAGGCTGCCACATAACATTGAGCAGAGTTCCCTGTGCCATACAGTAGGTCCTTTGTGGTTATTCATTTTAAATACAGCAGTGTGTACATTCCCACTGCCATTTTTAATCCATGTGAAGACTTGCAGAACAACCTCCCTTTCCTAAAGTATCGTGAGTGGCTTTCTGTTTCTTGTAACTCAAAGGATCTCACGTCAACACTATCTTATCCTGGGTTCATATAAAATGGCTGAGGACCGCCAACTTACCTCAGATAATGAAACTTGATAATGATGTTCATGATACTGACATCGATCCTTTTAATAATGAAATTTGAGAAAATCTGGGGTTGGTGGCAAAGCATCTGCAGGTTGGCCTGCTTTCCCAGAGCAGTGAGTTTGGACCGCTCCCTCCCCATCACAGGTTGATGTAGGCAAACTCAGCAGCTGGCTTAGGACTTACAGACAGGTGACACATCCACAACAGAGAGATGACAAACTTGTGTTGCTCAGAGTAGTCTGGGCTCTTCCAGTTCAGGGTCTTTTGAGTGTAGCCTGGGGGATGGAGGGGATGCCTTTCCAGTCCCTGAACAAGCAGGTGGTCCCTCGGCAAGGCCATGAACACCTGTCCTCGGAGCGGGGAGTCAGAAGGGCACTGACGTTGAAGCAAGCCGTACTGTACTCTGTCACCTCGTGTGCAGTAGTCACTCTGCTAGCTGGAGCAGAAGTGATCAAGTAAAGGTAAATGTGCCAGTTGCTCTGTAAAAATGAGGAGACCCTGAGTGACGTGTGTGCCTGTGTATGGTACCAAGGCAGTCGAGCTGTGAGGAAGAATGAGGTTTTAATCACTGGCATCCCCTAGGAGAGAAATGACTCAGGAAGCATTCGAGGTGCCTCAGCTGGCCTCAAGACCTCAGCCAGGACAGGTGATGGTTCCTCCACACAGTATATTGTGAATAGGCACCTCTGGTCCTGTGCTTTTAGTCACTGTGGGACAAGGAAGTATGTCTGGTTAATTAAATGGTCTTACATGCTGGGTATGTATATACGACAAAAACTGCTATTGTGAATAGATCTGTTAAAGGACATTCAGCCAAAATTGCCAATAGGTATAAATTAAAAATTTTAAATTTAAAATTGTAAAAGATTAAGAGACACCATAGCATGTGTATGGACTCTGGACCCAGATATTTTGGATCTAAAGTCCAGTTCCACTACTTTTTTTTTAAGAAGTTGCTCAGTCATGTCCAGCTGTTTGCGACCCCAAGGATTATATAGTCCATAGAATTCTCTAGGCCAAAATACTGGAGTGGGTACCTTTCCTTTTTCCAGCGGATCTTCCCAACCCAGGGATCGAACCCAGGTCTCCCGCATTGCAGGCTTACTACCTGTTTAATCTTGGTCAAAGGACTTAAATTCTCTATATGTCAATTTCTTCATCTATGTAGTGGGGATAATAATCATTGTATCTATCTCAATTGGTTATCATGAAGATTAAATGCTTACTTGTGTAAAGCCTATACAACAGTGCCTGGCACATAATAAACATTCAATCAACATTATTAAGCCATAGAGAGAGACTTATTGAAAGCCATAATGATCAAAACAAAGTTCCTGTTTGACACTGGTTCTTTAACACTAACATAAAACCAAACTTTGCATTTCTCATGCCTCTGAAAAGGAGATATAGTGGTATCCATACTTTAACCTCAATTATAGATGAAGGAAACTAAAGAATAGTTTTAAAGGATAAAAAATGAAATTTTATTCTAAAGGCAATTCCCTCTCTAATTTACTTTTTTAAAAAAAATCGTTTTGTGACTGAGCAGTTCTGACTTCGCTGTCATTCTCTCTGTAATAACACACAGGAGTAGCTGTACAGGCAGCCCTCCAGCAGTTTGTACACTTCAGATGCTCTAGAACCACATCATTAAAACAATCCTAGGGCTCAGCACAGAGGCTGGCACATAGCAGACGTTCACTTTCTATTCACTTTCTTTGCATGATTGAATGTCAATTTCCCTCCTGACAATTTTAACCTCATCACTCCCTGTCTCAAAATCTTCAGTAGGACTTCTCCTCTTCAGGTTTAAATTATGAACCCTATATTTCAAATCTTCAGGGATCTCACCTCTTCCTTATCTCCTTTTATTTGTTTACTGTTCCCTGCTCGCTTCAGGTAATGTATCTTCTTTGGCTCTTTTCTACTTACTCATTCTTATCCCACACATAGTCTTATATATAACTCCTTCTACACTTAAACATTTTGTCTACACTCAAAGTTTGCTGCTTTGTGGCCACCAGAATTATGGTTATAGACAATTTAGAGGTGTTTTCCCAGTCCACCTGCTGTCTTCTTTAAAATTTTCTCCCAAAGCAGCTATGTTTGAACTTCATGACCCTAACCCTTAACTGCCCAAGAGTGGTTTTTTGTTTTAAGCCACTAAATTTTGGAATATTTTGTTTTACAGTAAAAGATAGCTGATACATCATTCTTCTCAAAAGTAGCTTCATAAAATCTCTAATTTTGAGTTAAAAAAAATATGCTTTAGGACCATGGTCCTTTGAACTTAATAGTCATATGATTTTATTATAAAAAGATTATAGAGTGTAAGAAACTTCTCTATTGAATATGATGTATCGAATAAAACATATGGTAAGTCTGTGATAAATGCCAGAAAGATTATGATTTTTAAAATGCCTAGAGGAGGAGGGAGATGGCAGGGGATTTGATTTTTTAAGAATTTTCTTTTCTTGGCTTTCAGCATCTGTTGTCCTGGTCATAGAAGAGTTTATAGATAACAAAACACTTAACATTTAATTAAATGTTTATAATTTCATAGAAGAAATTAATTTGGCTTGTTCGGTTAAGATTCTTTACATTCCTTGTGTTTGGTCAACTTTTCATCTTTCTGTCATATTGACTTTAGCCAATCATGACACAAGGACTGAGCTAAAGAGGGGGAAGATCCCTCATATAATTGACCAGTGAACAAGCAAAGAGAAAGGTTAACAGGAACTTAAATTGACCAGACAGGTGAATGTTTTACAAATTAACAGTCTTTATTATTGTGGCTCTTAAAGTGTTCAATTCCCCCATTACTCTGATTAAGTTGCCGCCATGTTTTAAAGTCTTGCAAAAGGAATGGAAAATGCTTTGCCTTATTATTTAGCTTAGGGGAGCAGTGATAACTTCTATTTGTTATCAGGTGCCCGTTCCCACTTCAGCGGTTGACTGTGGGACTCAGTTCCATCTGTGCTGAGCTTGTGTATCAGCGTGTCCTTGGAGTTTTTTGTGTGAACTGTGGTAATGGACACTAGGTCCCTCTGCTTCATGTGTTGATTTTGCTGCTAAACACACCTAGTCGCTGCACATGTCTGATTGTAATGACTGAAATTAAAAGATTTTGAAAGGGTAAGGAGAAAACAAATGCATTCAGAATAACTTAAGTTCAAATGGACATTCATAAGCAAGTTGGAGAGGGATGAAACATCAGTTCAAAATGTTAGATTGAACTTCCTGATAGTTGATCTTTTAGCACCCCCTCATAATCATGCTGTTATATAGCACCTTACAGTTTGGAAAGCATTCTCATTTGAGTTCATTTCTTTATGTATTCCAATTTTCTAGCTGCTGCAACTGGAAAATTTCACAACCAGCAGGAAAGCTACAGATTGTGGAGACTCTGCCAACTGGAGTCCCACACCCTCCCTCACTGTCCCTCATCTGAGATAAGGATTTTACCTCTAAAGTATAAGCCCTTGGGACTCCTGGCTATATCTAGCACAGTGTCTTAACATAACAGATCCTAAGTAAATATTTATCAAACTAACTTACTTACAGAGCTGCACAAAGCCAGTGCAGGAAGCTTTCAACACATATTTATTGATTCATTGTTATTTAATATTTCCATACCCCCATCCCACAATATTCTTCCTGTAGTTTTATTTAAAAATGACAATGCTAAATGTGTTTTCATACTTTGCGGTACATTAGTTACTGTCATATACATTATCTCATTGGATTTTCTTAAAAACCTTATGAGCTGTATAGGCAGGACATTATTTTTCCTAGTTCACAGATGGCCTAACTAGAAAGTGAAAGTGTTAGTTGCTCATTTGTGTCCGACTCTTTGCTACCCCATGGACTGTAGCCTTCCAGGCTCCTCTGTCCATGGGATTCTCCAGGGAAGAATACTGAAGTGGGTTGTCATTCCCTTCTCCAAGGGATCTTCCCAACCCAGGGATTAAACCCAGGTCTCCTGCATTGCAGGTGGCTTTTCTTTTTTTTGCCAATGAGCCACCAGGGAAGCCCAAACTAAAGACATTAAGTGATGTAGAACTGAGGTCCCTGTCTTGTAAACTAGCCTGTTTTCTACTCAGTGAGGATGCCTTTCTCCTGCCTCAGTTCAACCTGTTTCCTGGAGTGCCTGTATCAGTGGTGAATGAGGGTAGGGAGAATTTTTTCCAGCACAATCTCGTTGTTACAAGTGCCTTTCATTGTTTGCAATAATTCTGGTCCTGGGCTAAGAACATAACAATGAATTCTTTATTCCAAAGTCATTTATCTGTATCTTCCAAAACGTGTATATTGATTTTGCATTTTTATGGTCTCATGATGTCTATGGAGGTAAAATTGTTATAAGATTTTAGTATTTATTGTTTCAACAATCTTGTTCAACTCTCCAGTGATCCCCAGCGTCAAAGAGAAGCAGTCATTACCCCGATGCCCTGTATGATCTGGCTCCTACCTACCTCTCCGCTTTATCTTTTCTTTTCTTTTCTTTATTTGTTTATTTTGGGCTGCACTGGGTCTTTGTTACTGTGTGCAGGCTTTCTCTAGTTGCAGAGAGCAGGGGATATTCTCTAGTTGCGGTGTGTGGACTTCTCATCGTGGTGCCTCCTCTTGTTGTGGCACAAAGGCTCTAGGTACAAGGGCTCAGGAGGTGCAGTTCGTGAGCTTAGCTGTCCCACGCATGTGGAAGCCTCCAGGACCAGAGATTGAACCCATGCCCCCTGCCTTGGCAGGTGGATTCTTATCCACTGTACCTCCATGGAAGTCCCCAGCTTTATCTGACACCCATCTCCAGCTCACACAGTAAGCTCTGGCAACATGAAGTTCTTTCTCTTCCTAATATATGCCAAGCACAGCCCTATCTTAGGGCATCTGCATTTGCTGCAGCTTGTGGATGGAATATTGTTTCCTCAAATCTTGCACAGGTGACTCTGTTCTACCATTCAGTCAACTGCCCAGAGTCTCCTGAAAGAAGACTTTCCTGGTCTTCTTGTTAAGTGAAAAAAGCTAGGCATATAATAGTAAACATAGTGTACTGCCACTTCTGTGTGTTTTTAAAAGATTATACAAACACACACAGAGAATAGTGCTGGGAAGATACACATAAAAAAATGATAACTGGTTTCCACTAGGGACGAGAACTGCTGGATAAAAGTAGGATTAAAACATTTTTTACTCTCTTCTATTATTTGAATTATTTACTATCTGTATCTGTTACTTTTTGAAATAATTAAAGCCTCTTTAAAAGAATGAGAAAAAAAGAGCCCAGTTGATTGTCTAAACCTAACGAATTAGAAGTAAAACAAGAATAAATATTTAATATTTTACTTAATAATTCAAGTATACAGGTCCTGGTGAGATGGATTCTGGTTAAAAGCAGTTTATCTGACAAAGACCTAAGGTTTTATTGATCACAATCTCAACAGGACCCAACCACATGGCTGTTAAAGGACTGAATGCCACCACCCAACAGTGGCAGAATACAGATTCATCTCAAGTACACATGGAACATTCTCCAGTATAGATTACATATTAGAGAACCAAACAAGTCTTAACAAATTAAAGGTGATTGAATTTATATCTAGTATCTTTTTTGACCACAATGGACTAAAACTAGAAATCAATAGCAAAGAAAGTTGGAAAGTTCACAAATGTTTGGAAATTAGACAACACACTCTTGAACATCAAAGGATCAGAGAAGAAATCAAAGAGGAAATTAGAAAGTATCTTGAGACAAATGAAAACAAAAATACAAATACTGGGACCTCCCTGGTGGTCCAGTGGTTAAGAATTTACCTGCCATTGAAACATGTATATTACCATATGTGAAATAGATTGCCAGTCCAGGTTCCATGCGTGAGACACGGTACTCAGGGCCTGTGCACTGGGATGACCCTGAGGGATGGGATGGGGAGGGAGATGGGAGGGGGTTCAGGATGGTGACGCATGTACACTCATGGCTGATTCATGTCAATGTATGGCAAAAACGACTACAAAATTATAAAGTAATTAGCCTCCAATTAAAATAAATAAATTAATTAAAAAATTAATTGGGGAAAATTGACATCTTTATGATACTCAGTGTTCTAATCCAGGTTTGTCATCTACTTCTTCCTTGATCTGCATTTTAACGTTTTTTCTCAGTTTTGTTTTACATTTTGCAGTGTAGCAATCTTCAAACATTTTCTCAAATGCATTTCTTAATAAAGTTTTTAAAGTATTTATTAAAAAAAAAAAGAATCTTCCAGCCAATTTAGGGGACACAGGTTCAATTCCTGGTCAGGGAAGATCCCACATGCCAAGGACAGCTAAAGCCCGTGTGCCACAATTACTGGACACACATGCCTAGAGTTCATGCTCTGCAATGAGAGAAGCCACTGCAATGCGAGCCTTTGTACCACAATGAAGAGTAGCCCCTGCTTGCCACAGCTAGAGAAAGCCTGTGTGCAGCAACAAAGATTCAGTGTAACCAAAAGTAAATAAACAAATTTATTTTAAAAAATACAAATACCAAAACTTATGAGATGCAGCAAAAGCAGTACTAAGGGGCAACTTTATAGTGATAAGTGCCTATATAAAAGATGAAGTAGGATCTCAAATATGAAACATTGCTATATATCAAGAAATTAGATAAAGAAGAACATAAGCCTGAAGTTAGCAGAGGGAATGCAATAAACATTAGAAAAGAAACAACATAGAAAATAGAAAAACAGTAGGGAAAAAAAAAACAATGAAACTAAGAGTTGGCTCTTTTAAAAGATTGGCAAAATCAACAAGTCTTTAACGAGACTAAGAAAAAAGAGAAAGACTCAACTAAAAAAATCAGAAATGAAAAGGGACCTTATTACCACTTCCATAGAAATAAAAAGATTACAAGAGTACTGTGAATAATTGTACAACAAATTGGATAACCTAAAAGAAATGGATAAATCCCTAGAAACATATAACATACCAAGATTGAATCATGAGAAGATGGAAAATCTGAAAAGGCCAATTAGTAATGAGATTCAATCAGTAACTAACCTCCCATCTAAGAAAATTCCAGGATCAGCTGTCTTCACTGGTGAATTCTACTCAACATTTAAAGAAGGATTAATACCAATCCTTTTCAAACTCTTCCACAGAATTGAAGAAGATGAGATCAGTATCAACCTGATTTCACAGCCAGAAGATGTTGCAAGAAAAGAAAAGAAGATTACAAGTCATTGTTACTGATGAATATGGGGGAAAAAAATCCTCAACAAAATACTAGCTAACTGAATCCAGCAGCACATAAAAAGTCTCAAATTCCATGAACAAGTGGAATTTATCCCTGCAATGCAAGGATGATTCAACATATGAAAATCAACCAATGTAAGACAGCATATTAACAGAACAAAGGATAAAAAATCTCATGATGATCTCAACAGATGCAGAAGAAGCAATAGATAAAACCCAATACCCTTTCTTGACCAAAAAAAAAGAGAAGAAGATGTAGCAAGTTAGGAATAAAGGAAATTATCTCAAAATAAAGGCCATATACAAAAATCCCAAAGCCAACATCATACTCAGTGAAAAACTGAAACATTTCTAAGAATACACAATGGGAAAGGAGGGTCTCTTCAGTACATGGTGTGGGGAAAATTGGATAGCCACATGCAAAAGAATGAAATTGGACCCTCACCCTACACCATACACAAACATCAACTGACAGTGGATTAAAGACTTAGGCAGAAAATGTGAAACTATAAACTCTTGGAAGAAAGCTAAGAAGGAAATCTTTGTGATATCAATTTTGGAAATGATTTCTTGGATATAATACCAAAAAGCATCACCAGCAAAAGCAAAAGTAGACAAGTGTAACTACATTAAGTAAAAAGCAAAGGAAAGAGGCAGGCTACAGAAAGGGAGAAAATATTTGCAAACCATATATCTGATAAAGGGCTAATATTCAAAACATATAGAAGACTCATGTAACTCAATAGCAAAAACACTAAATAACCCAATTTCAAAATGGGCAGAGGTAATGAACAGACAATGCAGATATCTTTCTTGGCCTTGCAGATGTCCTCCTGGCGTGGGGAGCATGCCAGCCTCCTTGCTTCCAAAGAAGATAAGTAAATACAACAGATATCTGAAAAGATATTCAACATCATTTTCATCAGGGAAAGGTAAGTCAAAATCACAATGTGATACCACTTTACACTTGTTAAGATGTTCATTATCGAAAAACCAGAAAATAGCAAATGTTGACAAGGATGTAGAGACACTGGAACCCTTGTGTCCTGTTTATGTGAAATGGCATTGGTGAAGTAGAATGGCACTTCCTCAAAAAATTTAAAATAGAGCTACCATACAGTCCAGCAATCTTACTTCTGGATATTTATTCAAATAGTTAATCAGGATCCCAAAGACAGTTGTATTCTCATGTTCATTGCAGCCTTATTCACAATAGCCAAGAGGTTAGAGAGCCCAAATATCCAATAATGAATGACTTGATTAAAAAAAGAAGTTATACATACATACAATGGAATATTGTTTGGCCATAAAAAGGAATACTATCATATGTCATGTATGAAACCCGAGGACAGTTTGCTAAAAAATAAGCCAGTCACAGAAAGATAAATACTGAATGATTAAACTTATATATCTAAAGTTGTTAAACTTATGCAAGTAAAAAGTGCAATTTCTAGGAGAGGCAGGGAGGGAGAAATGGGAGCTGCTGTTCAATGGGTATGAAGTTTCAATTAGGCCAGGTGAGGAAGTTCTAGATATCTGGTGAACAGTATTGTGCTTATAGTTTACAGTACTATCAGTTCAGTTCAGTTTAGTCCTTCAGTCAAGTCTGACTCTTGGCGACCCCATGGACTCCAGCACGCAAGGCCTCCCTGTCCATCACCAACTCTTGGAGCTTACACAAACTCGTGTTCATTGAGTTGGTGATGCCGTCCAACCATCTCATCTGCTGTTTTCCCCTTCTCCTCCCACCTTCAATCTTTTCCAGCATCAGGGTCTTTTCTAATGAGTCAGTTCTTCACATCGGGTGGCCAAAGTATTGGAGTTTCAACTTCAGCATCAGTCCTTCCAATGAATATTCAGGACTGATTTCGTTTAGATGGACTGATTGGATCTCCTTGCAGTCCAAGGAACTCTCAAGAGTCTTCTCCAACACCACATTTCAAAAGCATCAATTCTTCAGTGCTCAGCTTTCCTTATAGTTCAACTCTCTACATCCACATATGACTACTGGAAAAACTATAGCTCGGACTAGATGGACCTTTGTTTGTAAAGTTATGTCTCTGCTTTTTAATATGCTGTCTAGGTTGGTCATAACTTTTTTTCCAAGGAACGAATGTCTTTTAATTTCATGACTGCAGTCACCATCTGCAGTGATTTTGGGGTCCCCCAAAATGAAGTCTGTCACTGTTTCCATTGTTTCCCCATTTACTTGCCATGAAGTGATGGGACCAGATGCCATCATCTTAGTTTTCTGGATGTTGAGTTTTAAGCCAACTTTTTCACTCCTCTCTTTCACTTTCATCAACAGGCTTTTTAGTTCTTCTTCACTTTCTGCATATCTGAGGTTACAGTTATTTCTCCCAGCAATTTTGATTCCAGCTTATGTTTCATCCAGTCCAGCATTTCTCATGATGTATCCTGCATATAAGTTAAATAAGCAGGTGACAATATATAGTCTTGACAGACTCCTTTTCCTATTTGGAACCAGTTCATTGTTCCATGTCCAGTTCTAATTATTGCTTCCTGACCTGCATACAGGTTTCTCAGGAAGCAGGTCAGGTGGTCTGGTATTCCCATCTCTTTTAGAATTTTCCACAGTTTGTTGTGATCCACACAGTCAAAGGCTTTGACATAGTCAATAAAGCAGAAATAGATGGTTTTCTGGAACTCTCTTGCTTTTTCAATGATCCATCGGATGTTGGCAATTTGATCTCTGGTTCCTCTGCCTTTTCTAAATCCAGCTTGAACATGTGGAAGTTCACGGTTCACGTACTGTTGAAGCCTGGATTGGAGAATTTTGAGCATTACTTTGCTAGCGTGTGAAACGAGTGCAATTGTGTGGTAGTTTGAGCATTCTTTGGCATTGCCTTTCTTCGGGATTGGAATGAAAGCTGACCTTTTCCAGTCCTATGGCCACTGCTGAGTTTTCCAAATTTGCTGGCATATTGAGTGCAGCACTTTCACAGCATCATCTTTTAGGATTTGAAAGAGCTCAGCTGGAATTCCATCACCTCTACTAGCTTTGTTCGCAGTGAAGGCCCACCTGACTTCTCATTCCAGGATGTCTGGCTCTAGGTGAGTGATCACACCACTGTGATTATCTGGGCTGTGAAGATCTTTTTTGTACAGTTCTTCTGTGTATTCTTGCCACCTCTTCTTAATATCTTCTGCTTCTATTAGGTCCACACCATTTCTGTCCTTTATTGTATCTATCTTTATACAAAAATTTCCCTTGGAACCTCTATTTTCTTTAAGAGATCTCTAGTCTTTCCCATTCTATTGTTTTCCTCTATTTCTTTGCACTGATCACTGAGGAAGGCTTTCTTATCTCCTCTTGCTGTTCTTTGTAACTCTGCATTCAAATGGGTATATCTCCTTTTCTCCTTTGCCTTTCACTTCTCTTTTCATAGCTATCTGTAAGGCCTCCTCAGACAGCCCTTTCACGTGTTTACATTTTTTTTTCTTGGGAATGGTCTTGATCACTGCCTCCTGTGGACTCTAAAAGTTTTGTTGAGGGTAGATCTCATGTTGTGTATTGCCTATGCCAATTTTTTAAAAAAGTGAGTGTACCTCACACTAGCAAGCAAAGAGATGCAAATAAAAATTATCACCTGTCATATTAGTGAGGGTTTAAAAATGCTAGTGAGAGTTCTCTGAGGCAGGCTCTCTCATTTACTGCTGGCTGCAGTATAACTTGGCAGGCATAATCATTTTGAAAAACGGTTTGGAAATATGTATCAAAGGGTCTTAAAAATGTTCATGCCCTTTGATGTAATAATTTTACTTTAGAAAACTGTTTTCTTGCAGTAATAACTAAATATGTTTATTGTTTAGAAGAGCAAAAGTTAGAAATCTTCCCAATGTTTCATAGGAGGGGGGAAGGTTAATAGATGTTGATATAGATGGTAAAACAACAAAAATGAAGTTTTAGTGACAAGAAAAAAACTGCTCACAATGTAATAATAAGTGAAAAAAGGGGGATAAACTGTGTGAGAAGTGACTATAAACAGTATTATCACACTATGTAAAAACTTAAAAAAGGTGAAGGAAATGCATAAAAATGTTACCCAGGGTTGTTTCTGGGTAATTAGCCTATGGATAGTTTAAATAAAATAAGAACAAAAAAAATCTCCTTTTTAATGCTTTTCAAACTTCTGACAAGGAGTTCAAGTTACTTTCCCAATCAGGAAAAAAAAAATGTGTATATAT
The DNA here is from genome assembly GCA_007570785.1 of Antilocapra americana. Lineage (NCBI taxonomy): Eukaryota > Metazoa > Chordata > Mammalia > Artiodactyla > Antilocapridae > Antilocapra > Antilocapra americana. The sequence goes on along the minus strand of ML664174.1, from coordinate 17,168,370 downwards.
AAAATTTAAGAACAAAAATGTGATCTAAGTTTTCATGAAAAAATGATGTTTATCATAAAATACATTTTTGAATGTATCTTCTTACTCTTTAGTCTTTGCAAACATAAACATCTAAGGTAGAATGCAGAGTGGCTAAAAATTAGACTATTCTAGAAATACTGGAAGTCATTGGAATGATTTTATTTAAGGGATGGTTAAGGCAAACATAAACTTCTTCAGTAAACCTTTCATCTAACTTAAAAGAGATAGGTATAACTGGGGCAGGGGAAATGTAAGAGGAAGCTTAACATTTTTTATTTTGAAGTTAACATATGGCCTTAGGTAGCCCAAGAAGCAGAATCAGCTCCCTGTGGGACACTGTGGGTGGGTGATTCTCTTCAGGAGAGTGGTTCAGGGGAGACACAAATGGAATGGCAAACAGGGAGGAAAGGGGTGGGGGTCTGTCCTGGCAGCCAGGTCAGTCAAGCCCACCCTGGCTTTCAGTGGGTTGGCAGATGGCACAGCCAGATTGTCCCACCAGCCTAGAGCTACTAACTAAAACAATTACATTCAAGGAGAGATAAATTCATGCTACAATCAGATTCCTAATGTTAGCAGGGAATAGTGAGGGTAATGCTCTAATTGGTTTAAGTTGTGAACAGAAAACCCTAATGAGGAATAGACAGAGAAAGGTGCAAACTGGCTTTTATAGGGACACAAGCCACAGACACGGAAAAAAATCAAGTTTATGCCCCACGACTCGCAGCCTTGCCATTTGATTCCACTTGAGAAGTGTTTTTCTTCTCTTTTGTTGTTGTTGTTTTAAACTTTCACTTATATATTTTCTTTAAACCAGACAAAAGCAAATTTGGGGTACTTGGGCCCAATCTAGAAAACAGACATGGTTTTGGTGGATCTATGCTGTATTTAAAACCTAACAACAGAACTTATATGAGTTGCCTACAGTTAAAAGTTAGGAGATTTGGCATAAAACACAGGATTTGCACTTTTAAAAGAAAGTCAAATTTAGCAACTTTAATAAGTAAACTATTATTGTCATATGGCAACAAGTAACTGGAGAAGAGTGACCGATGCCCCTCTGAGAGGGCACCAATTTGCCACAGTCCTCAGTCGGCCCTTTTGCTCATTTGGATTTCCATTCCTGGTCGCTGTATGCATTCCTGAGGTTTTCCGGTGTATGATCCCCCAAACTGGTTTGCCAGCCCTAGGATAAAAAATTGCCTAGGATAAAAAGCCTCCACTGCAACAAAAACTAGATTCAAAGCAACATTTCCTGTAAGTAACTCTGATAAAGATAGACCTGGTGAAGAACTTTAAATAAGCTCAAAGAAATGCAGGGAGAGCAAAAAGAGAGATGGCCTTCTGGAAGTCAGAGATGCTCTATGGGAAACTCTCCATTCTAGCAGACAGCTAGAACAGAGGTCCTGCAAAGACTGGGCACCCTATGGGAAACTCTCAGCCTAGGGTTTGAAGCTTAGTAGGAGGTTAATAAATGTTTGTTTCCATCTTCCTAAGAGCAGATGCAGAGCACAGCAAGGAGGAAATGGAGCCAGAACAGTGTAATGCAACGCACAAAAGCACAGCATGCCAAGAGAGAGGGAGAGAGGGGGTAATTGTAGCCTAGAAAGCAGTAGCAGCAACAGAACAAGCCTGGAGGAGTGAGAATAACAAAGCCAGGTACTGTAATAACTGGGGGCTTCATAACCGCAGCATGATTCTGATAGAGCTTTGCTAGTCACACATCTATATGGTAAGTAGGAGCATAGAGTAGATAGATGAAGACTACATTAATTAGGCGGAGAAATTCACACAGAAATTCACTCCAAGATTCTAGTGATGAGAAAGCATTCAACCCTTTAGTGAAGGATTGTTGGTTAAAACTAACAATACACACACACACACACACACACACACACACACACACGTTACAGAGGATATGTAAAATATGCAGAATAGCTGTGTGCAGTTGAAGTAAAGAATTTTTATACTTAGGTGAAGTAAGTTGTTTAAAAATTTTGTGTGTGTTTTATTTACCAATGATGTGGCTTTAGTTATTTTGAAACAATTTCATTCTAAAGCCCCACTTAAAAAACATGAGTCACTCACTGAAGTAAAATTTCCTGCAGATCATGTCACTGTGGCAAGAACCTATCAGAGAACGTTAGGCAGTGGGTATTGAACAGCGCGGAAGGTCATCACAACCGCGGGGAAATTTTTTCCCCTAGTCCTCTACTTGAGGTCAGAGCCAACCAGTCAGTGTTTATGCATACGGTTTGCAGTGATGTATTTAAATCTTTAACCATCTCGAGAGGCAGTGGCTGGCAATAATATGCAGTGTCCAGTATGAGTGCTTAATGGTAAAACAAAATACTGCATGATGAGAAACAGCAGTCGGTAAATCTGTTATACTCTAAAATATTTCAAAGCCTAGTATCTATTTAGAAACGCATAAAAAAGCAAACATAATGTGTTGGCTAAATTATGATAATAAAGGAAACTTTATATTCACTAAAAAGTTTACTCAAATATTTTTCTTTGAAATTGCTTAGAGGATTGAGAGAAGGTATGGGAAAGGGGGAGAGAGAGTATGGATTTTAACACATACACACAACTTTTTTTTTTTGAACCACGTGGAAGTCTGCTGACGACAGACCGGGTTGCTACATCCTGCACAATGGAGGGGTGCTCCAAGTGCCTTCAAAACTCCCTCTAATCCAGTGCCAATTGGCAAAGCCCTCCAAATTTCTAGACTTCTTCAAGCTTTAAAGGACTGGGTTTTGGGAGAGGAGGCTCCAGGTGCCCGTGTGGAACACCTCCTCCGCGACACGGTGACACCGGGAAGGCAAATGCTCCCATATCCGGAGAGTACGTTCTTTACTTACAGCTGGCTAACCCGAGGAATCTAAGTTAGGCCTGGGAGCCTAAACCGCCGTGCTCCCGGGGATGCTGCGCAGCCTTCGGCCGCCGGAGAACTCGGCGACCAGGGCTGAGATGCCCACGCGGTTAAGTTTGGGAAAGGAAGCGAGAGAGGGGTAAAAAAAAAAATAGAGCTGCTCCTTTAAGAACTTCCTTTCCCTTTTACTCTATGTTTACATAACACGGGGGCGAGCCGCCGCCGGGCCCGGGGGGGGGCGGGGAGCGGACCTGGGCGGCCCCGCGCGGAGGGCGGCGCGGCTCCCACCTGCCCGCGCGGGCGGGGCGGCTCCGCGGCCCGGCCCCCGGCCCTCCGCCCGCGGCCCCCGGCCCTCCGCCCGCGGCCCCCGGCCCGCCCCGCCCGCGGCCCCCGCCCCTCCCCGGCTCGCTCGCTCCCGCCTTCCCTCCCTCCCGCGGGGCTCAGGCGGCGGCGGCGGCGGCGCTCGGCGCGGTAGGTCTCCCTGCTGCCCAGTCCCATTTGTTGCCGAGTCCGGCTCGGGGCAGCCGCGGCGCGCGGAGCTCCAGAGAGCCCGACAGGGCAGCCACGCAGCCACGACGGAGCAGCCGCGGGACTGGCCGCCCCGCGCCCCCTTCGCCGCCGTGCCCTTTCCCGGCGCGCTCACTCCCTTCTCGGGATGGGATTGTAGCGGCGGCGCGGACTCGGCGGGGATCGCGGCGGAGGCGGCGGCGGCGGCCGAGCAGGGCTCCATGTTTTCCCCGGGCCAGGAGGAGCACTGCGCCCCCAATAAGGAGCCCGTGAAATACGGGGAGCTGGTGGTACTGGGGTGAGTCCGGGGATCCCCGACCAGGGGAGCTTGGGGGCAGGCAGCAGCAGCTCCTGGCTGGGTGGCCGCTGCGCACCCACATCCCGGAGCAGGGCCATCGGGGTGGTTTGGGGGTTCTCTGGCCATCGCAGGGCGCTTGGACCGGTAGGAGCGTCTCGGAGGGCTGGGACGGCGGGCGTAGGGGTGGGATGCCCGCATCCGCGCGCGCGGGTCGTTGCGGCTGGCACAGGGATGCGCTATCCGCGCCGAGGACGGTGGCGGAGCGCCGTCAGCCTGGGGCAGCTGCAGCGGCGGGGACTGGGGCGACCTAGGAGCTACGCGGGGCGCAGCTTTCGGGGACCAAGTTCTCGGCAGTACCGCGGGGGCAGAGGCTCGACTTCCCCGCGTGCCCCGGGCTGAGTATCGGGGATAGGGACCAGGGTTGAAGCACAGCCGTCGTGGGCACCTCGCGGTGTCCGAGGACCACCCCGCCACCTTGGCGAATCCGAGAGGCGCCCAGGGTCCCTCTGCTCGCGCTTACTGTGAGCCCCGGGCCCGGAACTCCAGGCGCGGCGCCGGCGGCTCGGCGCGGCGGGCAGTGGGATCCGCGCGAGGGGCGTCCGCGGGCAGCGCCTTGCATATTGTTTTGGTGACCGCCGCTGCAGCAGCAGCCCGAGGGCAGTGAACTGTCTGTGACCCGGGCGGCCGGGCCGGCCCTCGGCTCGCTCCGCCGGGAGTGTGGTGGAGCGGACAGGAAAGCCGCTGCGCCCGCCCGGGCTCCGGGGGCGCGCGGGGCTGCATGCTGTCTGTCCCCGGTCCTGGGATTCGGCCTCGCGGATGTCCTCCCAACGGCGGGGAGCTCGCCAGCCTCGCCTGCCTCTGCTCCCTCTCGGCTTGTGAAAACCACATTCTGAAGATAGTAATTATCTACAATCTTTAAACGGCAGCAATTAGAGACTTCATCTACTTCCTGAGTTTCCTTGTGACATTTCTATTGTTTACCCTTAATAAGCCTGGAGAGAGGCTTCGCCGGGATTAAAGCAGGATAAAGTGGGCAGTGAAAGGGGAGCGGAATGGGGAGGGGGAAGTCCGGTAAATTCTGAAGAAGGAGCAACTTGGGTTTAGCCTTGAGCAGAAAAGAGAAAGGATTATTTTTTCCTTTGGATCTGTCCCTCTAGGAAACCCGCGCTTTTGTCTTCCTCTTTTGAAAGACTTGTGTTCTGAACATTATGGGTGCTGAAAGGCAGGCTTAGCACACATGTGAAGAGTCAAGGGTATGGAAAAACTCAGGGCACTCTAAAAAATGTGTTTTGATAACTGAATACCTTGAAGTAAGTGGCGACTTAAAGATAATTTTAAAGTGACGAATTTTTAAGAGAAGCTTCCAGACACAGCCCAGCTCAAAGTTGTCCAGTTTGGCATACTTTGTAGCTACATTGTTAGGTGGAGTATCAATAGAAAGCTCATTTACCTCTTTGGAAGCTGTTTGCAGATAAGCATTTTTCTTACCTGCATCTAATTGCACTTAAAAGACAAACATCAAGATTCATTGGAAGGCGAGAGGACTGGAAGGCAAAAAGCTAGAGTTTAGCTTGTCTTATGTAGCCTCAGCCCAGCCTAATTTTGTGCAGTTTGGTTTTGTTTGTGTGGCTGGCTTCAAAGTATGTTTAACATTGTGAACCTGACACGAAAGATTAACTTAGGCCAGGACTTTATTTCATTATTTCCTTTTGAGGAAATAGTCGTTGAGATGTTTCATGAAAGCAGGGTGTGAGTGGGTCTGGAGAGGGTTTGTGTTCATAGCTGAAAGTGCAGGACATTCCAAAGCCCCGAAAGGGATTTTTATCCTGAATTGTCCTCCGATCAGGCTTATACTAAAGAAGACTATGTAAATACTTTGCCGGTTGCATGTGCTCTGTTATTTACAAATGTTTTTCCAGGAGACACTTAGTATGATGGAATTAAGTGTTAGTTGCTCAGTCATGCCAGACTTTTTGCAGCTCCATGGACTGCAGCCCACCAGGCTCCTGTGTCCATGAGATTTTCCAGGCAAGGATACTGGAGTGGGTTGCCATTTCCTTCTCTAGGGGATCTTCCCAACCCAGGGATCAAACCCCAGTCTCCTAGACTGCAGGCAGATTCTTTACAGACTGAGCTACAAGGGAAGCCCATGATGGAATTAGCACTTACATTAATATTTTAGGCCAGTCAGCAGTTTGTATGCACCTACTATGTGCCAGCACTGTTTAGGCGTGGAGGATCCAGAAGTGCACAGGGAGCTATTTCACTTGTAGTATGGAGTGGCAAATATAAACAGAAGGAAACATGTAAACAAATGAATAATAAATGCAGTTTCGGGTGCTGCCAAGTTCTCAACAGAAATGGGTTAGCTTAGGAGATGTCTGCAATAAGCAGGTCTTGCCTTCTTTATCTGGGAAGGCAGGGAAGGTTTCTCTGAGGAGGTGAAAGGTGAGCTGAGACCAGGCTCTGAGAAGATGCTAAGTTTGGTTTTTCAATACTTGAGAAGAATTGGGGCCATTTTCTATTTTTGAGAGTACTTCTCTGACTCTCTAACAATATTGAACACACTGAAGAATGTGGGGAAATAGTGAAAAGGTAGGTAGACTCTGAGGCAACCCTTATTAATCATTATCCTACCCTTAGGACTTGAGGTAGCGCCCTCCCTCCCTTATTATCAAATAAAATTATTTATAAAATAAATAATTATTATCAAATAAAAATTATTTGTGAACTAAATAAAAATTATCAGTGTTGTATGTCTGATCATCTATAACAAAATGTCAGAATTTCTAGTAGATTTTTTATTGATGAAATTAATCTTGAAATCTAAAAATGCCCCATATTAGTATTCATAAAAAGCTTTTTGCTTATAAAATACAGTGCACTTTTCATTAAAAAAAAAAACTGTTGTGTGGTTGCCCTTTTTGTTCTCTTCTAAATTTTGTAGTGAAATGTTGCTAAGAAATCCTGGAGTGCAGATTGAGGAGCTATATATGTATATGTCTATATTCATACACAAATACTTATGCATCTTTTCATGCATTACACAATGTTAAGAGAATCCCAGTTCGGATTTTAGTAGGGTCATCCTTTTCTTAGCATCTTGGTAGAATTTAATTTTTTCATGATTCCAGCCAGTGAATGCATCAGAGCCACCATTTTGCTGTGTCCATTGCATAATGAAAGACAGAGAAATGACTATCTACCTGACAGGTCTTTTTTGCTGTTCATTTTAAACCTGGCTAAAATGTTAAACTTGGGGAAGTGTGTCAGGATTTGAGAGGTAGTTCGATGTAGTTTGTTGGTAAGAGTATGAACCAGCATTCAGGAGACCTGGACTGAATTTCTCCTTTCTTGCCCACTGGCTTTGTGGTAGTGGGCAAGTCCTTCACTCTCTGGCTCCCCAGCTGGCCCAGTGGTAAAGAATCTGCCTGCCAATGCAGGAGATGCTGTAGAGGCTGTTTGGGTCAGGAACATCCCCTGGAGTAGGAAACCTGCTCCAGTATTCTTGCCTGGAAAGTTCCATGGACAGAGGAGACTGGTGGGCTACAGACCATGGGGTCACAAAGAATCAGACATGACTGAGTACTCGCACCCAACCCTCACTTGTTTCTGTTTCTTTAGCAATAATGAAATATGATTGGATTGGGTAATTGTCAAGAATCTTTCTGGTTTATACCCTGTAATGTTGGTCAGTGGCTCAAATGTGGAAAACATAGTTAACATAATCTCAGTAGTTCAGCGTGCATTGACTTTGTGTATTCCTAAGGTTGTGGTGCTAGAATTTGAATGGGAACTGTGGTTTAATAGTGGAAAAGATCGATGCTGTGATTACTTTTTCGGAAGTTGGTATGTGCAAAACAGGCATTTTTTAAAGTTGTAATGGTATACATATATCTGACACACTGGTGTTAGATTGTACATGAGGGTGTTCAAAATTTGATAAAACTTTTTGTTCTGGGTTTTAGGAGGGCAGTGATGTTTCAAAATTAAGCTCAGTAGGCTAAAATAACCAGCACAAGGAAGAGATAATCTGATGATGAAATTTTAGAACTGAAAGGGCCTAAAAGGTTATGGTACATACTTCACTCTTTAATTTTACTGATGAGGAAAGTGAGACTCCCACAAAGAAGGAGGTTTGTTCAAGTTCATAGTTGAGCTGGCTCTCAGCACTGCCAGGTCACAGTTTCACCACTTCAGGGCAGATTCCAGCAGTGCTATCAGTTCCCCAAAGCTTCAGGTTTTTTGTAACTTGCATGAGGGAAGCTGAATCTCTTTCTGGATTCGATTTGAAGCATGCAGCTCTCTTGCTGACTAATAGCCCATCGTGATTTTTGGAAACATATTGCTTTACTCTTAGTTCCCCTCACCTCACTGCTGAATGGATAATACCTTTTGCAAAGCTTTCTTTTTCATCTGATGCTTCACAAGATGTATTTTTATTGGATCTCTCAACTAAAGGTTTTTAACCTAGAGTTCACAGATGGAATCCAGGGAGCCCTTGAACTGGGATGGCGGGAAAATATATTTTTACTTTTACTGGATTCAAACTGAGATTTAATATTTTACTCCATTATGTGTATAGGCAACAAACAGACCTGCTGCTGGATTTCCTATTTAATGCATTAATCCATTATTGTATCACAACTTATCTTTGATAACCAAGTATGAGTGACTTCATTTTTAAGCCTTTGTATTGTATTTTATACATGTAAAATTATTTTTCTGCAAAGGGCTCAGTATACTTTAAAGACTGCCAGAAGGATCTTTTGCGCAAAAACGTTAAGAATTTCTGCAGATATGACTCAAAAATTGCATGTTGTAGTTGAAACTGCTCAAGATCTACAAAAGACTGAAGATCAGGGGGAACGTGTGGTTTTCCCTTTGGATTGTGCAGCATTTTCTCAGGTAAGACAAAGAGGGCTGCTGCTGGGAGAGTTTATGGTCTTTATTTTTTGAAACAAGCAGCTCCAATTTCTAGATGCCAGTTTTGTCTTAACCTTTGCACTGTGCCTTGGCCCCTCCCCTTGGTAGTAATAAGAAACCTTAAAAATACATCCTAACATTTCTCCTTTTCTTGTCCTCCTCTCTAATTTGGGCTCAAACATCAAACGCCTAGTCTCCTTTATAGACTGAAAGGTCTTTGAACCTAAAAACAAAGCAAAACAAAACAAAATCTTTGCTATCTCTCAGCGTTTGGGGTGATCTGAAGAGCACAGATCTGTTTGTGTGGATGGAGTGTCTACTTCTGTAGGCTATAAAGGGTTGTGATGCGACTGGCTTTGGGTTGCTATATTTTCCTTTACTAACTTTAGCCTTGTTTGGAGTATGTGGCTGTCTGTGTGGTTTCTTGTCTGGGTCTCTCAGATTTGTTTGTTTCTCTCTTTAACACACCAAGCCTGAAACCTTCATTAGAACTCTTCATTTTCAATTGTATTTCATCAGGTGATCCATATTTGGGGATGCTTTAGGTAAACAAAAGCAAAACCAGCTTGCTTTAGGTTTTAGTAACTTTGCATGTGTGCCTGCTAAGTTGCTTCCGTCCTGTCTGACTCTGTGTGACCCTATGGACTGTAGCCCTCCAGGCTCTTCTGTCCATGAAATTCTCCAGGCAAGAATACCGAAGTGGGTTGCTATGCCCTTTTCCAGGGAATCTTCCCAACCCAGGGATCAAATCCACATCTCTTTAAGTCTCTTGCATTGGCATTTGGGTTCTTTACCACTACCGTCACCTGGGAAGCCCTCCAGCAGCTTTACCAAAAAATATTGGTAAAATGGGCAAAAGGATGAAACTTGTACACAGAAAAGACCAAAAATCCAAAAACATGCCAGTTGCCGTATTTGAAGGAGACCGCCCTTGTCACATTGAGACAGTGGTTTTGTGTCTGCTATGCAGTAATCAGCAACATGGAGACATGGATTGGCTTTGGAGCTCTTTGATGGAGCTTATTGGTGTGGGAGTAAAATAACTGAACAGGAATTTCTAACATCATCTGATTTAACTAAGGGCTTCTCCTAGGGTGAGCAGAATCTATTTTATAAGAAGAAAATTGAAGGTAAGAACGATTCTGTTAACAGTTCTTATTGAGCTTACTGTTACCTTCATTTTCTGGAGAATAAAAATAAGGAAAGCAAAAAGTGCTGTATAGTTCTTAGCTTTGTCTAAATCAGCTGTTCTCAACCACTGTCTCAGCCACCTTACGCGTGATGATCAGTTTTGAGGTATGTAGCCAGTAATTTATGACATGTAATAAAGTGTGGATCTTTCAAATGATTCCAAGATGTCTCGGTAATAATGTGACTTTACCCACTTGCATTCTGCTGTGTTCTCCCAAGTGGGAGAGAAAGGGGTGGAGTTACATCAGGCAAGCCAGGAATTTATTCATTCAACAAATATTTAATGGGATTGTACTCTTCCAGGCACAGGGGATATAGCTAGGCAAGGCAGACATGTGAATTACTGTCTTATTCTTGTCACAAGCCTTTAGAGAACAGCTATTACAAATATACAGTTCATTTATTTATTCCACCAATATTTGAGCATCTGCTACACGTCGGATGCCGTCCTTGGCACTAAGGGATGCAGTGAACAAGACAGGTATCATCTCTGCTGCTGTGGAGCCTACCTACATAGAAAGCAGTTTAGAGCATAGGCTGTGATGGGGGAGCACGATGGGTCACCTAAAACCATGTGCCAGGACAAGAAGAGGATAGCCAGGTGGAGGTTAGAGGGAACGATTGCTCTATCAGGACGGCCCACAGGATTCTAAGATCCAAAGATGAGCACGCATGCTCCTTTGAGGAATGGAGTAAAGTCCCAAATGGCTGGAAGAGAGTGGTTGAAGTGAATCGTGTGGGCCAGGAGGGTGGGAGGGCAAGCCCGGCAGGATTTGGGACTTTATCCTTCTGACCTGGGATTCTGTAGCCGGACTGTCAGCATGGAAACTGGGAGGAGAGAGATCACTTCAGCAGAGCGGGCTGCAGCAGCGTGGGGTGGGGGGTGGGGGGTGGGGTGGTGGAAGGAGAGGCACCAGGGCGTGTGGGAGCTAGGATCTGATTCCTGTCCCTCAAGACGTCCAATCACACCACTGTCCCGGGTTGTGAGTGGGCTGCCACTCATTCACTGATTCAGAAACACTGACCGAGGAGCAGCACTGCCCTGGGCACTGGGCTGCGTACAGTAGGAGTGAGGTAGACCGCCCTGCAGGGAGCTCACCTTTCAGGGCAAGAGGTGGGTGGTGCGGACGAGCCAGCACCTTGGTAGGTACAGCTTTAATTCAGAGAGGGCCCCGGGGAAATCTGACGTAGGACACAGGGCAAGAGGGTGCTTGGGTGGCAGGGCGGGGGGGGGGGGGCTAGTTGGGTCAAATGCAAGGGATAAGGTAGTAGGGGCCTGGGTGATACAAAAATCAAGGGAAGCATTTCTCAGAAAGTAACCCTGTATCCTCGGAGAGCTCCCACCTTTTTCCAGTTTTTTCTTTACTTTCAATCCTGTCTAACCCACGCTGGGTGGGTTCCACTCTTATGGGCCAGAGGATTCCGAGTAGTCTTATCAGTGTCACATGCTCAGAGTGGTAACTGCATTCTCTAGGGCTCCTTGAGACGATCTGCTCTTCCCTCCTAGAGGACAGGGTCCCCCCTTAGGGTATGAGGTACACCTTTTCAGGTGCACAGGAGGGGGGATGTCTCCGGCACACCGCAGCGCCCTGCTCAACTCAGCCTCCTCTCTGGGGCTCAGGGACTGTTTCCTCACTTGGGAAGGAATGCGGATTCCTGAACACAGCTGCAGTTTTGTAAACAGCCCTCCCCACCTGAAGGGCCCAAGTTAAAGGCGCCCTGTGATACTAAACATGTACTTTACTCACATCAGATACTCCTGTTTCAACTTTTGTTTGTTTTGCTTGTTGTCAGTCACCTAACAGTCATTTTGTCACCTGCAGAACGTTCTGCCGTGAAGGGAAGCAGGCCATCTGTTCCCGTTCCACCGGCTGCTGAGCTGCAGTGCGGTGCGCAGGGGCGGTGCCGAAAGGCTGCCGTCATTAGTGCGGGCTCGCATGGCTGGGGTGCAGGCCTCCTCCTGGATGGCAGACCTAATAAGTATGCATTGGGGGTATTTGCAGCTACAGATTTAAGACTACTGCAAGTCATTCTTGATTGAGGTTTTATGTCCAGCCATCTGCATAATGCTTCTCACTTGCACACACTTAACTCCATTCATACCTGGCTTTTCTGCTAAGAATCTCTAGCCTTGTGCTCCCATTCTAATTAGTACTGGTTTAGCAGAATCCAACTCAAGCAGGCAGTTGTGTGTTTGGCTTCCAGGCTGTTGGTATGGAATGGCTGTTTACTAATTACCAAGCACCTTCAAGGTGCCTTCAAAGCCCACTCCTCCCGCCCCCCACTGCCCCTAGTCTGTACCTGGCCTTCTTGTGCCTCCTGCTGCGGGGTTGTGGGGCCTCTATCTATCCTCAGAACTTGTGATGGGTGAGCAAGGAGGGGTTTCTGGAGTGCTTGATTGATGAACTGATTATCTTGAGGAAATCCGGCCCTTTTTGCACAAAGACCACACACAGAAAGAAGTGTGCTTCTTGCCAGATCCCCAGAAACTTACAGACTGGGTCCTTGCTATGGTACGTGAAACTGCATTAGTGTTGGGGTGCTTTTATTATCACATGCTCTTGGATAGAATGCAGAATGGAATCTGTTGTTTTGCTCCAGAGCTGTTTGTCTAAGGTATGCAGGAGAGCTACTGGGGAGAACAGAGGACTGTACTATGTGTCAGCAGTGTATGCTTCTCAACAGGGTTCTCACATTCTTGAACTATTTCCATGTAATAAGCATTCAGTTGTTTGACTCTGTAAACCATTCCGTGAAAGAGCTGTATCTAAAGGCCTCTGGACTTTACCAGACTTTCCTCATGTGGACAGTACCAGACGTTCCCAGTAGGACTCGGAACCAATTGGAGATCAGATAAGAGAACTCGGGGTTTTAACTTAGACCCATGTTTTCCCCCAAGCATCTTCAAATCAGGCCTGCGTGCTGGACCTCCCTGAGGCGGTGACTCCCCTCCCCTGCATCTGGGCTGATTTTGTGACTTGCTCTGAACCATCTTCGTGACGGAGGTCTGTGACTTATGGATGTGCCATAAGGGGTGTTCTAACTTCCGTTTTCGTTCTCTACACTCGTCTGCCAGGCTGCTATTACGAAACACCACAGGCTGGGTGGCTTAAACAGTAGACACTTACTTGCTCCTAGTTTTGCAAGCTGGAAGTCTGAGATAAGGTGTCAGCAGGTTGGGTTTCTTCTGAGGCCTCCCTCCTTAGCTTGCAGATGACTGTCTCTCGCTGTGTCCTCATGTGGCTTTTTCTTGTGTGGGTGCCCGTCCCTGGTGGCCCTTCCCCTCTTTATAAGGACACCAGTCATATTGGATGAGGGCCCACTTATGTGACCTAACTTAACCTTAATTTTAATCTCTTTAAAGGGGCTTCCCCAGTGCCTCAATGGTAAGGAATCTGCCTGCAATGCAGGAGATATGGGTTCAGTCCCTGGGTTTGGAAGATGCCCTGGAGAAGGGCATGGCAACCCATTCCAGTGTTCTTGCCCGGAGAATCGCATGGACAGAGGAGCCTGGTGGACTCCAGTCCGGGGTCACGGAAGGTTGGACATGACTGAAGCGACTTAGCACGCGCACACGCACCTCTTTAGAGACCTTGTCTCCTAATGCATTCACATTCGGAAGGACTTCAACATATAAACTCAGTCTACAGCACCTTCTTAGAAGACAGCTGCCATGTAAAGAAGTCTTGGCTGCCCTGCTGGAGAGGGTGGCCCTGGCAGGATTACAAAAGGAGAGGCCTGGCCAGCCCCTAGCCGTTCCAGCCGCTCTGCTGAGGCACCTGACCTTGAGTGAGGCCATCTTGGCTCCTTGGGCCCATCAAGCTGCCCAGGGCACACCACATGGGGCAGAGATGAGCCGTTTCCTTCTCATTCTGCCCAATCAGTGAGTTCCAAGTGCCGGTTGTCCTTAGAAGCCATTGTGTTTGGGGGTGGTTTGTTATGCAGCAGTAGACAACACCACAGTGCCCCACCAGCATGTGGTCAGTTGTCACATCTGACAGACTAATGGGAATTAATTCACTGAGTTTTTGTTTCCTTCAGGTTATTGATTATTTTAATAAGCACAATTTCAGCCTTTTAGATGCGCTCTTCCAAACATTAAGTACCGTATGGCCTGAAAAGCTCAGCTAACAAAAGCATTTGTGGAAGAAGTTTATTATGTGTAAGTCATCTGTGAGTCTCTCTGCGTTCATGAATCTCCATAATCAATATTATCTCCTGAAATTCTTTTGAGAGCAGGCAGTTGAAGAACGACCCAGCGGAGCTGAGAACCATGCTTCTGGAGGATGGGAGCGTAAGCAGCTTTAACACCAGGACAGCTAGTGGATGATGGACTTTCAGGCTTTTAGAGGCCACCCAAATGAAATAACAGAACTAACAGAGATTTGAGGAGGTGGGGAGGTCATCTGTACTAGCATCCTACAGGTACAGGGCAATGAAGAGCTCATTTGTATGAGTTGTGCCTATGACTGTCAGTGGTACGAAGGAAGTATAGTTCTTGAAATAGTTTCTGGGCCTCATTTTCCCCATGGGTTGTGTGCCGGCCAGGGGGCAAGCAACGTCAGAAGGTGGCCTGGCATGATGCAGTGTGGGCTGGGCCAGTGTTCTCCCTTCAGAAGCGGACAGTGTGACAGCCAAGCTGCCAGCCATGAGCACGGTCCTCAGGATGGAGGGAAAGAACTACAGGCGCAAACTCTGCACGTGACTGCCTTCCAAGTGAGCAAGCACCTTGACGTAAAAGGAGGACGAAGGATTCCTGTAGTAGCTGAAATGAATGGAATGTCTTAAAATTCCCCCAAATTCTGTTTAGAAAGTTTTAACATTTGTCATTTGTAATCAGAAGTACTCATAAAATGAAAACTTTTGCATTCAAAATTTACCAACTAAGTGTAAAAGAAGTTTAAATAAATGCCCAAATGGTGTATTTTGTAGCTGTTATAATTTTGTAGATTGTAAAGCTTAAAACTACACTAAAGGGACTTCCCTAACGGTTCAGTGGTTAAGGATCTGCCTGCCAGCATAGGGAACATGGGTTCAGTCCCTGGTAGGGGAACTAAGATCCCACATATGGCCGAGCAACTAAGCCCAAGCACCACAACTAGAGAATCTGTGGGCTGCAACGGATGGGTCCGCATGAAGCAAGGAAGACCCCTAATGCCACAGCTCAGACTTGATGCGGCCAAATAAATAAATACTAAAAAAAGAAAAAAAAAACTATACTTATACTAAAACCTATGCAAATGTATAGGTAGCTATATTTTATTGCACATATATGGATATATTGAATTGAATGTGGCATTCTCTATACATGCTAGAAACTGGACAGTATCTAAGCATATGCAGTAAACATTAACCACTCAGTTTGTGTGAGATGATGCTGTTATGGTTGCTGTTTTGGCGATGCCGAGGATCTAATGTTTAGGAACCCACATAAGGAAATGCCCTCCAGGGGCCTCCAGTCTAGGGCAAGACAGATAACTACGCAACAAACTATCCGTGATGTCGAGGAGGGATGGATGGAGGGAGCCGTTGTTTCAGGTGTGCTGCGTGCCGGATTCTTTTGTGTTTTCCTTAATCAGTCCCAGGAGCTAGATTGCATCATTTGGAAAGTGAGGCTTCTATTCGGGTAACTCACCTTATCAGTGGCAGGGCATGATTGGAAGGTAGATTTGTGTTACTGTGAAGCCTGATTTCTCTCCACAGAGTGAAGGTCAAAGGCATGTGAATTGCTGGGAAACTGGGGGAAAAAATCCTGGAAAAGGCAGCCTTTGAGCAGAGTTTTGAAAGTTGGCCTAGATTTTCATAAAGCAGTAATAGTAAAGGCGTGGGGTTTAGGAACCTTGAAGGATTTGGCTGGAGATTGAAGTGCTTGGGGAAGGAGAGAGAGTTGGAGTATCATCAGCTGGTTGGCATCTACTCACGCTGGGGATACAGGGGGTGATAACAGAGTGGTCCCTGCCTTCTTGGAGCTTATTGTCCATCAGGAAAGAGGGATTTTAAGCAGATTAAGCCTGGGCAGGTAAAATCTTTCTTTTTTCTTTTGCCATTGTCTGTGATGATTTAGGCTCACATTTGTATTTTGTTTATAGCTTAGAAAGGGGGCTTCAAGACCTTCTCTCTGCATCTGCCTGGATTCTCATGTCCCTGTGTATTGATAGTTTTCCTTTCCTGTCTCTTGATCTTCCTGTTAGTATTGATTAAGGGGAAGGCCCTCCCCACTCACTCCACTGCCTCCCGGCTGGTCCTCAGCACAACTTGTTGCAGCGGCAGCACTGGTTTAGCTAATCCAGAAAGCTGAGGGCCAACAGAAGGCCAGGAACGGGGTGGTGCCTTTTAATTGCTTATTCTAAGTGTGTTAACTTAGATCAGATGCCAATTAAGACTTTGATGAAACTGTTGACTTAGACCCTTCTGGAAGCTAGTGTGGCTTTATGCTGTTCAGTTTCAACCTTCCTGTGAGGGCAGTTGAGCCTTTTCCATTACAGATGTGAGGTGCGCATGACCCAGGATTTCCAAAAAAAAAAAAAAATCCTTAACAAATAGACATCCTAAGATATCAGATAGTAAAATACTGAAGGACAAATATAGCCTCTTGATAAGCAACGTTAGATGTTGTATGGGTGAAAAGCAGAGACTTGGATGCTCTGCAGGGAAGTAATTAAATCAGGAGGTTCTGATAATGTAATAAACTGCACAAGGGTGAAACTTGAGTGGTTTACACACTAGAATGCCCTTCGATTGAATTATTGTCTTATAACAGTTGTCTGCTCATGTACTACTCTTTTAAATATTAAACAATAGCACAACTCATGTTTTCCCCAGAGGGGAGAGAAAAGACACAAATCTTCATCACCTTGATAATTGTGCGCCCTCCTTCTCTACCCACCACCTTCACCTCCCATGATTGTCAGAGCTCCTGTTTGGGGTTGAGAAACCCTGTCCCTGGTGATTAAGCATACAGCCTCCATGTTGGATAGGAAATAGCAGTGCTCCTCTCAGTGTGCCGGGCAAGTTCAGCCAGGGTGGTGAGCCCGCTGGCTTCTTTAGCTCCGAGGGGACCCTCTGGAGGAGAAGTTACCCACTTCATCTGATCTTCAGGGGCGGCTGGGTGGAGTGGCCTTTCTTTCTGTAGGGAGCATGAGGTCCCTGGTAGCTGTACTGTCTCCTGACTGCAGGAGGCAGCACTCCAGGTCCCTTGCACAGTGTGAGACACCTGTTAGGGAGCCCCAATCCCTGCCGCCAGCCAGGTGCTGAGTGTCCTGAACCCTCAGAGGAGGTGATGTCACCACCCTTGGAGAAATGGGGAAGCAGAGGTGCCTGGAGATTGAGCTTCACCTAGGAGCCTGCCCGGTTATTAACAGTAAAGGATTGGAAGCTCAGGAATTTGAACCCGGGTCTCAGATTCTAAGGCTTATGCGTATTGGGCTTCTCAAAGCTTATACATCTAATGTCATTATTGGTAATACCTTTTGATTACTATCTGAAGGGTGGCATGCTTCATGTTTGGCATTAGATTCTGAAGTTGTGATTATGACAATAGAAAGGCGAGTGACTCCCCTCTGGACCAGCCAGGCTGGGTACACGATGGTATATGCGACAGCTCCGCGGGGAGCCGGCCCCTCCTCTCAGTGTGAGGCTTGTCCTCTTCCACTTCCCTTTGTGTTCCTCTCCTTCAGGGCCGTGAAGGTCAGAGGATGCCTGCCCCTGTTTTTCCTGTTGCCTCCCGTTCAGATTAGATTCAGACAATAGAGCTTGCACTCCCTCAGGAGAAAGGTTCTCCCGTGGCCCTTTACTCTCAGCTGAAATGCATCTTTCTCTGATCTAATTGGGGTTTTAAAAAAATCCACTCGACTACTCACCATGTTAGTTACCATAAATCATTTTGCTTGTGTACTTATTTCACCCCAATTTCTCCCAGGGTTAAACCAGTATTAAGTTTGTGTCCAATTCTTGTAACTTTTAGAGGTTAACACTAATCATTAATACTAATCATTTAGCTTTTCTCCACTAATAAATTTGTAAATGAATTTTTTTTTTGAGGCAGACCATTTATATTCAGGTAATATGGAATTAATTTTAAAAAGCTGTATGTTGAAAAGATGTATAGAGAATATTAATGACAGTTTTGGAAGAAGGAAGACAAATCATCCATTATGCTAGTGTTATTTTCACTTTTTGCATATTCACTTGTAATCTTGTCTCTGCACAAAAATACTCTATGTATTTCATTTTATACATAGTTTATGGGCTGTTTTTTGAAGTTTTAGTTAACTGACCCTGATTTTTTTTAATTAATTAATTTTTTAAAAATTTTCTTTACATTATTGTGTTGGTTTTGCCATACATTGACATGAATCTGCCATGGGTATACATATGTTCCCTTTCCAGATTTTAAGAGACCCTGATTTTAAGAGAATTAAATTAATGTTAGAAAGACATTTAAAGTAAGCCAAATGTATATATTTTTAAAAACAGTAGATATTAATAGATTATCTGACACAAATTCTGCCTTTTGTTTTTTGAGGGGGGGGTTTGCAGAATCAGAATTGCCATGTGATTTCTAAGGTCTCTGTTCTAACAGGATATGTGGGAGGAGGAGAATTATTCAGGGTTATTCTAGCCACTGTTTGAAGACTTTAAACCATCTCTGAAAGGTTAGTGTGTATGCTAAAGGCATGATTTCTGAAAATACGTTTTTTTAGGTACTTAGAGAAAAGGACCCTTTGAAGAATACTGAATTCTACGAAAAACGTCCAGTCGAGCCCAAGATAACATACTTCCTTGTCCTTGGGGCCTACTTTCTGAGCCCCATTTTGCACCCCCCCCCCATTATGTGTTCATGGAGAAGGAAATGGCAACCCACTCTAGTGTTCTTGCCTGGAGAATTTCACTGACAGAGGAGCCTAGTGGGCTACAGTCCTTCGGATTGCAAAGTTAGACACGACTGAGTGACTAACACTAACCTCTACCTAACTACGTGTTTATAGAACTTTCTTTCTCCTCTTGTCTCGATTGCTTTCACACACATGTGTCTCTCTGCTTGCTGCATCCTGCTCACCTGCTAAAATTGAGCTCAGTTGTTGTCTCCAGCAAGAAGCCCTTCCTGACTCCTCCTCCCTTTTCCTCCAGGCTAGAGCAGTTATTTCTCAAGAGCTCTCTGTGCCTTGCAAACGTCCTTCCTTATGGATCCCAGACAGGGTAGAGCTGGGGTCTCCCTCTTCTGCACTCTGTCCCAGCGTTGTGCTATAGCCTGGCACTGGGTGGACCATCAAGGGTATGGGTGAGAAAGTGTGGCTCTGGAAATGTGAGCTTTTAATGTGGATGGTCTCTTCCCCCATTTCTTCGCTACCTGATCCGGCTTTTGAGAATGATTATTTACTTTTCAGTAGGTATTTTATGCATTTACGTTTCTTTAAGTAGCTTCCTAAAAGTATTCTGTTTGCCTCTTCCAAGGTAAATTGAAGAGTTCTTCAGTGCCTGAACATGGTGAACACTCGTTAGCAATTGTTTAGCCCTGAAATGATGGTGGATTAAAATTTTTCCTTTTACGCTTAAAGGGGTTAAAGTGACTGAGTACTGAGATGTGGTCTGAACCTGATAGGAATTTCGGCTTTCAGCTTTAAATGCAGTATTAAAAATGTCGTAAGAAAAGTCAACAGATCCAAACACATTTTGATGGTGGTAAATCTTTATATTTTACTTAAAATTAGTTGCTCTGGTTTCTTTCCTCTCTGAAGTCACAGATAAATATTCTTTATTTCTTTACTGATATTTATCACAGCTGGTTTTTGTGTTTGCCTGCTGGTTGGGTTTGTGTATTTTCTCACTCTATATCTCCTCCTTTCCAAATCCTTTCTTTTGATTTTTAGAGAGCTTTATACTTAAAACATATGTATAGTGTTTGCTGTTCAGCCAGTTTCCCAGTGTGTTTTTTCATCTCCCTACAAACATCCTTGCCGTTTGTTGACTTTCCCTCCATTCTGCCATGTTGAGTACAGCTCATTATATACTTGAAGCAAGACAGCTGGGGTGCTCTGGAAATCAACTTGAGTTTATTTTTTCATTCCTTTTCTTTATTTTTTAAAAAATCATTATCACGAGGAACCAGCAACCTTGTCATTAAACTCTGTTTCTTTTGCTAGAGAGAGTTGTGTATTGCAGGGGTTACAAGCCATCTTTCTCCAATGGTTTTCTTTTATTCTGCCCCCGCCCCACTCCAGTTTCCCACCCTGCCTGCTGTTTAGAAGTTAGAATTAGTCGATGAATATTTGTCTCCCTTCTCCGTTCCAACTCCAGTTCTTAGCAGGACCATAATAGATAATGAAATGTCTAAAATTCAGGTTATTCATGAGATTTATAACAAATAAAAAGGGAAATGTGGTGATATTTTTTAAAAATTACCTACCCGTTGGAGAGCAGCTTGGCAATGTACATTATTATTATCTGTATTAAGAACTTTCTTTGTGGTACCCCTGCAACCCCTAAGCTATATTCTAAGTATCAAACGTACACAAGCCTGGCTCTCTGAGCAGTGTGCTGACTCATGACTTACCAGCAAGGAGAAAGGAAATGGTCTGCTTCTCAGCGTGTGCACAGATCTTTGGCAGTAAGCTGCAGTCCGTATGATCTGTGAATTGTGGTTCTATAAAGTGGCTTAATGAATTTGTTCATTTAGTTTTGACTGGGTTAGAACAAGAGACTGTATTGTGGTATTTGGCTGAGTATTTTTGCCTTGTTGATTTTCTTACTGGTGCATTATTTGGCACCTGCTCTCAATAAAACTGTGACCTAGAAATTGCATGTGTTTTCTCAGAATGAGAAATGATGTTTAGGAACGGTAGCTCAGTGGTTTTTGGTGAAATGCTAGTTGATGAGTCAGTTTATTCCTGAAGATATGTCTCAAGTGCAGTTTCTCCAAGAGCTGACATTTTTGGCTTTGTGTTATAAATATATTAGGTATATATGGTGACTGTTATTAAGTTGAAAACAACCTTTATTTTCCTGATAGGATATATTTCAAAAGCTGGAACTCTTGTCACTTCTGTACCAGAAGTAACTGGGTTAAAAAACGGCTAATAATATGCTGCATTTTCTGCTTATTAGGTAACGTTAACCACGAAACCTCAGTCTTACAATACAGAGCTCAGTGAAATAGAATGCTTCAGGAGTGGCATACTTAAGGACCATTGAAGTTTTACATTAACTGATGATTAAGCAGAAGTCCCTGTAGAGGAAAGTTTTAAAGATATGTATAACATAATCATTTCTGCTGTACAACAGGATGATTTAATATTTGTATATATTGTGAAATGATCACCGTGGTAAATCTAGTTCACGTTCATCACTGTGCATAGTTACATTCTTTTTTCTTGTGATGAGGATATTTAAGATTGTAGAAGATGAAAAAAAACACTCCAGTTCATGATGATGCTATTACAAATCCAATGTGAGTTTGCTTGAGTCTGTCTTTGATGAGTTAGGCTTACCTTGTTGATCCTTCTTAACATTAGCAATCATTGAATACACTGTAAATATAAAAGGCAGAAACCTGGAACTCAAGGGAATCCTCTGCAGTGCTTCTCAAACATTTTGTAAGTTAGATTTTTAAAATAAAAATAATGTTAAAGGTAACTGAGCTTTCTATAAGACCTGACTGTAGGGACAGCATTTCTGTTGGCCAAGGGCTTCATTGGTGCCCTTCAGTTCAGTTCAGTTGCTCAGTCGTGTCCTACTCTTTGCTATCCCATGAACTCCAGGCCTCCCTGTCCCACACCAACTCCTGGAGTCCACCCAAACTCATGTCCATTGAGTCGGTGATGCCATCCAACCATCTCATCCTCTGTCGTCCCCTTCTCCTCCTGCCCTCAATCTTTTCCAGCATCAGGGCCTTTTCAAATGAGTCAGCTCCTCGCCAAAATACTGGAGTTTCAGCTTCAACATCAGTCCTTCCAATGAACACCCAGGACTGATCTCCTTTAGGATGGACTGGTTGGATCTCCTTGCAGACCAAGCAACTCTCAAGAGTCTTCTCCAACATCACAGTTCAAAAGCATCAATTCTTTGGCACTCAGCTTTCTTTATAGTCCACCTCTCACATCCATACATGACTACTGGAAAAACCATAGCCTTGACTAGACCGACCTTTGTTGGCAAAGTAATGTCTCTGCTTTTTATATGCTGTCTAGGTTGGTCATAACTTTCCTTCCAAGGAGTAAGCGTCTTTTAATTTCATGGCTGCAATCACCATCTACAGTGATTTTGGAGCCCCCCAAAATAAAGTCAGCCACTGTTTCCACTCTTTCCCCATATATTTGCCATGAGGTAATGGGACCAGATACCATGATCTTAGTTTTCAGAATGTTGAGCTTTAAGCCAACTTTTTCACTCTCTTCTTTCACTTTCAGCAAGAGGCTTTTTAGTTCCTCTTCACTTCCTGCCATAAGGGTGGTGTCATCTACACATCTGAAGTTATTGATATTTCTCCTGGCAATCTTGATTCCAGCTTGTGCTTCCTCCAGTCCAAAGTTTCTCATGATATACTCTGCATATAAGTTAAATAAGCAGGGTGACAGTATACTCCTTTCCCTATTTGGAGCCAGTCTGTTGTTCCATGTCCAGTTCTAACTGTTGCTTCCTGACCTGCATATAGGATTTTCAAGAGGTAGGTCAGGTGGTCTGGTATGCCCATCTCTTTCAGAATTTTCCACAGTGTTTTGTGATCCACACAGTCAAAGGTTTTGGCATAGTCAATAAGGCAGAAATAGATGTTTTTCTGGAACTCTCTTGCTTTCTCGATGATCCAGCAGATGTTGGCAATTTGATCTGGTTCCTCTGCCTTTTCTAAATCTGGCTTGAACATCTGGAAGTTCACGGTTCACGTATTGCTGAAGCCTGGCTTGGAGAATTTTGAGCATTACTTTAGTAACGTGTGAGATGAGTGTAATTGTGTGACAGTTTGAGCATTTTTGGCATTTCCTTTCTTTGGAATTGGGATGAAAACTGACCTTTTCCAGTCCTGTGGCCTTTGCTGAGTTTTCCATATTTGCTGGCATATTGAGTGCAGCACTTTCACAGCATCATCTTTTAGGATTTGAAAGAACTCAACTGGAATTCTATCACCTCCACTAGCTTTGTTCATAGTGATGCTTCCCAAGGCCCACTTGACTTCACATTCCAGAATGTCTGGCTCTAGGTGAGTGATCACACCATTGTGATTATTTGGGATGTGAAGATCTTTTTTGTACAGTTCTTCTGTGTGTTCTTGCCACCTCTTCTTAATATCTTCTGCTTCTCTCAGGTCCATACCATTTCTGTCCTTTATTGAGCCTATCTTTGCATGAAATGTTCCCTTGATATTTCTAATTTTCTTGAAGAGATCTCTAGTCTTTCCCATTCTATTGTTTTCCTGTATTTTTTTGCATTGATCGCTGAGAAAGCCTTTCTTATCTTCTTTGGAACTGTGCATTCAAATGGGTTTATCTTTGCTTTTCTCCTTTGCTTTTTGCTTCTCTTCTTTTCACAGCTCTTTGTAAGGCCTCCTGAGACTGCCGTTTTGCTTTTTTGTATTTCTTTTTCCTGGGGATGGTTTTGATCCCTGTTTCCTGTACAGTGTCACGAACCTCTGTCCATAGTTCATCAGGCACTCTGTCTATCAGATCTAGTCCCTTAAATTTATTTGTCACTTCCACTGTATAATCATAACGATTGGTGCCCTTACGTTCTGCATATTTGGGTTTTCCAGCATCTCCCAGGAGGTGGGGTGGAGTGTTGAGGTCCTCAGCTTCTTTGATCAGAACCCTCAGGTTCTGGATTTAGATCATGTGGCAACAAAATAAACACATTTGCTTCTGTAGAGCGTATAATTTAGAAGCATCACTGCTAACTGCAGGATTATATTTTTAACCTTTTAAACTGGTGGTTTCATTTAATCTGTTGGGTTGTTGAAGATGAGATTAAATCTGGGTTTCAACTGAGGAGGACTGAGACCAGAAAGGAAAGCTTGAGATATCATATGTGGTAGATCATTCTCCAGGGCTGTTCAGTTAGAAGGATGCCTTTTGTTTAAACAAGAATAAAAATAATAATTGAGTACTCCAGTTCACTGACCTTGGTGATTGTGACATCCTCTGATGTAATTTATTGAGTGCCAAGTGTTTTTAATTGATGGATAAAGCATGGAATTTGTATGGGATGCCTGCCAGTGGTCTCACTCTGAAGTTGAATGCCTGTCTTTCTTCTACTCATTCTTTTTCTCTTCCCTTTTCTCTCCCCCCCCTCCTCTTTTCGTAGGTGTGTGCTCTGAGATCATTCCTTTCCAGGGAGACCTTGGCAGTTTGCCTTTGGCAGCTTCCTCTAGGAGCCTCCCATGAAGAGCCCGCCTGTGTAGTTAGTCTGTGTTCCAGCTCCCCCTTGAAAGTCGTTTTGCACTTCCCTACCCTGTTGATGGAGGTGACGATGGTTTCGTGGGGCTGGTCCTACATCTGCTGGGAAGGTTTGGTTGGGTGATAAGGTGAATTTCCCCCACCCAGTGAAAACTAATTTTTGTCTACTGCTTACTGCAGGGGAGATGCAGGCATCAAGTTTACAGCCAGGAGCCTAAGATGGGGTCTATAACCTCTTCCAGAAGGTGATTTATGGCTTTCATTAGCCTAACTTTTCTTTCCTTGGGAGAGGCTGTTGACTGTGCATAATAAGATGGTTTTCTCAGGTGAAATTTGAGAAATTTCTTTTCAGTCATTGGACTGAGTAAAAAGAGAAAAAGAGCAGTCTGAGCTGTGTAACAAGTAATTGCTTTGTATCTGGATTAACGTGGAGGAAAAGAATGAAAACCTAAGCTGCCTGAAGCTTAGGGAACCATTGGATCCTATTCTGTGGCCAAGATACACTCTTTTCCCCAGGCCCCCTGTCTCCTTGTCACCTCCAGAATATTGTGATCTGAGTGTGTTAGGGTTGATTCTTCTGCTGAAGATAATGTACAAGTGTAGAAAAGATGGTTTTGTGCTTGTTTTCCTTCCCCGAGGTATTTAGCAGGATTGTTTGTGTGTGAAAAACCGCTGCTCACCTTCCTGTGTGATCTTTAACTTTACCATCGGTTGTTTAAAAATTGCAGTTGTCCGTGTGATCAGATTTGAGGCTGGTGGCTTGGATTTAAGATCTTAAGCTGTTTGGAGTTTAAGTTGCCAAGATGCTTTATTTAGGGAAGTAAACACAGATTCATTTCTGCAGAAGAGTTCAGAAACCTGTAAGAGAGATGATTGGATTATTCTCGTAGCAATATTACATGGTTGCAGACATTTCAGTTTGAAGTGAGGGTCAGCTCATCTGCTCTAGGCTGCAGTTCCTCTCCGATCATCACTTCCTTACCTCTCTGGATTCTGGGGGGCCCCAGGATGTCTGCTTCCCTCTGGCAGTATCTGCTGGGGGAGGGTGCTCCCTGAGCTCTGCTCTCTGCTCTCAAGGCTTCCACTGGATACGGCCTGACCCCCTCACCCAGCAGCCTGTGTCTTTTCTGTGCTCATCAGAGCATCACAATGCTCAGAAAATTGCTTTCTCCATGAACCGGCTGTTTTTGTTTAGAGTATTCATTTTTCATGAGTGTGTAAAAGTAAGTTCAGGAGTGTTCTTTGAAAATTGTACATGTAGTTAGCAGAAAGTGCTGAAACCCCAAACAAACTGTATTTTACACAAAGCATCTTCTGTTCAGAGTTTTGGTTCTACCGTGGAATTAGCAAAGCATCTTTCAGAATTTGAGTTTTCTTCTCTTTGGAATTCCCTGTAACTTTTAAATCAAATCAAAGTACAGATGGTTCTGAGGGTTTTTGGTTTTTTTTGTCTTTCAAAGACTGAAAAATATTCATAAATTATTATTTGTCTACAGAAAAAGACGGAAATGGCAACTATTTTACAAGAAATATTGTGTAATAGGGTATTTACAAACTTGAATTTGTAAAGCTCTGACTTTGGAAATTTCGTAAAATGATCTATTTGGCACATTTAAGAAAAAATGGAGTCTTATTGTCAGAGATGTGTAAACAGTAATGAAGTATTAAAGTTGTAAAGGTTTGATCCATTAAGTTAAAACTGTTCACTTTATTCCCAACTGTGCTTGATTTGTGGCATAACAAAAAGATATGGTGAGCGAATTGTTTTCAGTATCTTGTCAATCTGGTGATGTCTATTGTTCACGCACCCAACTTGTTTGAAGTCTCAACAGCATGATTATGGAAATACTCAGTTCATGTTGAAACAATTATTTCTCCTGTGTTGTTGGTGTGTTTGTTTTCTCAGGTGCCTTTTCCCAGCCTGGCTTTCTCTTCTTTCCTGCTGACAAAATCGATAAACATGTAGGGAGGCTGTGGGAAAGAATGGGGGTTACAAGGAATTCAAGCTGGTCCGGCTAATGGGAGCTGGAGGGATTTTCAGGATGCAGGCAACACAGTTGCAGGGACAGCTGCGTGGAGGTGGACTCATTGGATAAGCCACAGAATCCTTAATTACCTAACTGCAGGGCTGGCTTCTCAGATATCCTCCATCACAGGGCATTACCTATCCAATCCTTGGCCTTGGTGTGGTGCTGGCAGGGGGAGGGGCAGAGAGAGAGGCAGGGCTTGTGAGGTTGAACAGAGTGGGATTGAAAAATACTGGGTTTTCTCTGTATTTGATGGTTTCAAGATTTAATGGTCTTAGACTGGTTATGAAGCTGTAATGAAAACTAGTAGTCTGTGCTTTGTGTATGCAGTTGCTTATTTACTAAGCAGAGTTTAAGCAGAGTAAACTGTAGTTTTTAGTTTATCGCTGTATTATCGTTTCTTGAACCAATTCCTTTTTCCTGCTCTGTTCCTTTTCTTCCCATTGTTTACTTTTCCTGCTTTCCTTTTCTTTGGGTTCCTTTATATTTTGGTCTGTGTTTTAAATCTTAGATTAACTTTTGAGTCAAGTGTCCAAGTGCCTTTTTCACTTATGCCTTTTGGGTCTCTGCTTGCCTTGTTGTCGTGGTTCTTCCATGTTGCAAGGTTTTTTTTCTTTTCTTTTTTTTTTTAAGTTTCTAAAAATATAATTCTGGTAACCAGGGAGACTCCCCTAGCACAGATGAAAAACAGAAAAGCTGGGGCCAGAAGAAGCCCTGACAATAATCACATCGCACACTCCTCCCATTTGGTGAGCTAGCTTTCTAGTTGGAAAATCAGGCTCCTCCTATCTTTGGAAAGGGTGGTGCCCACCAGCTTCCCTATTAAAAAGGAGAGATGGGATTTTAGTATTTGAAGCTTGTTATTGGTGAGGCATGTCACTGCTGCTTAATTTTGCTTTCATCAGAAACGAGTAATTGTCTGAAAACTAATCTTTCTTCCTCCCCCCTTCTCTCGTTTCTTGCTTGTTGACATCTTAGGGCACATCTGTGAAACAAAGATGCAGCCCTGTTGGTTATGACTGAGTCGTGTGTCAAGTGTGTCATTCAGAGCACGTGTCTCTTCCACTAACAGATTTAAGTTGATTGTACTTATATCTGAAGAGTTTGTAATTTTACAGAACTGATGCATCTTTCCCATTAATATCTTTAGGATTTGTAAAAAATAGGTAATAACAACCTCTTCCCCCCAAATACAAACAAACTCTTTCCAATCCTGGGTACCTAATTTAAATGATATTAAATGGTACTAGTGGTTGCTTAAAATGAATCATTTAAATATATTCTTGTTAGGTGCAAATTAATCGAACTTTTTTAAAGTAGCAAAAGCCAGAGTCAATACAACAGTAATGATCCTTAATTTGTATTTTGTGGTGAAAGCTAAAAAGAAAAGGTCATTAATTTTAAGCGAATCTTTAAAAATGACTCCTTCTTTGGGAATAAGTTACTTTTGAAAGTTTCTGGGTAAAGGCTGCTACTTGAAAGGGTTATGTGCAGAGGCCACTCAGCCCTCCGCAAGATCCCAACTTTCTTTGTTGTTGTTGAGTCGCTAAGTCGTGTCTGACTCTTTGTGACCCCATGAACTGCAGGGCACCAGACTTCCCTATCCTTCACCATCTCCCTGAGCTCTGCTCAAACTCAGAACTCAGTTTGAGTCTGCTCAAACTCATGTCCATTGAGTCAGTGATGCCATCCAACCATCTCGTCCTTGTTGTCCCCTTCTCCTCCTGTCTTCAATCTTTCCCAGCATCAGTGTCTTTTCCAACGAGTCCGCTCTTTGCATCAGGTGGCCAAAGTATTGGAGCTTCAGCATCAGTCCTTCCAATGAATATTCAGGGTTGATTTCCTTTAGAATTGATTGATTTGATCTTGCAGTCCAAGGGACTTTCAAGTGTCTTCTCCAGCACAGCAGTTCAAAAGCATCAGTTCTTCGGTGCTCAACCTTCATAGTCCAACTTTCACATCTGTACATGACTACTGGAAAAATCAGTGTGGCTTTGGCTATACAGACCTTTGTCAGCAAAGTGATGTCTCTGCTTTTTAATATGCTGTCTAGGTTTGTCATAGCTTTTCTTCCAAGGAACAAGCACCTTTTAATTTCATGGCTGCAGTCACTGTCCACAGTGATTTTGGATTCTAAGAAAATGAAGTCTATCATTGTTTTCATTTCTTTCCCCATCTGTTTGCCATGAAGTGATTGCCAACAAAGATCCGTCTAGTCAAGGCTATGGTTTTTCCAGTAGTCATGTTTGGGTGTGAGAGTTGGACTATAAAGAAAGCTGAGTGCCAAAGAATTGATGCTTTTGAACTGTGGTGTTGGAGAAGACTCTTGAGAGTTGCTTGGTCTGCAAGGAGATCCAACCAGTCCATCCTAAAGGAGATCAGTCCTGGGTGTTCATTGGAAGGACTGATGTTGAAGCTGAAACTCCAGTATTTTGGCCACCTGATGCGAAGAGCTGACTCATTTGAAAAGACCCTGATGCTGGGAAAGATTGAGGGCAGAAGGAGAAGGGGACAACAGAGGATGAGATGGTTGGATGGCATCACCGACTCAATGGACATGAGTTTGGGTGGACTCCAGGAGTTGGTGTGGGACAGGGAGGCCTGGAGTTCATGGGATCGCAAAGAGTTGGACATGACTGAGCTACTGAACTGAGTTGAACTGATGGGACTTCATGATCTTAGTGATGCCATGATCTTAGTTGTTTGAATGTTGAGTTTTAAGCCAGCTTTTTCACTCTCTTTCACGTTCATCAAGAGGCTCTTTAGTTCCTCTTTGCTTTCTGCCATATGGGTGGTATCATCTGCATATCTGAAGTTGTTGATATTTCTCCCAGCAGTCTTGATTCCAGCTTGGGATTCATCCAGCATGATGTACTCTGCATATAAGTTAAATAAGCAGGATGACAATATACAGCCTTGACAAACTCCTTTCCCATTTGGAACCAGTCTGTTGTTCAATGTCCAAATCTAACTGCTGCTTCTTGACCTGCATACAGATTTATCAGGTGGCAGGCCAGGTGATCTGGTATTTCCCTCTCTCTAAAAATTTTCCACAGTTTGTTGTGATCCACACGGTCAAAGACTTTTAGCGTAGTCAGTAAAGCAGAAGTAGGTGTTTTTTCCTGAAACTCTTTTGCTTTTTCTATGTTCCAACGAAGGTTGGGAATTTGATCTCTGGTTCTGCTGCCTTTTCTAAATCTTGCTCACACATCTGGAAGTTCTCTGTTCACGTACTTTAGAAAGCCTAGCTTGAAGGATTTTGAGCATTACCTTGCTAGCATGTGAAATGAGCACAGAATTGTGTGAATGTTCTTTGGCTTTGTTCCTCTTTGAAAACTGACGTTTTCCAGTCCTTTGGCCACTGCTGAGTTCTCCATATTTGCTGGCATATTGAGTGCAGCACTTTCACAGCATCATCTTTTAGGATTTGAAACAGCTCATCTGGAATTCCATCACTTTTACCAGCTTTGTAGTGATGGTTGCTAAGGCCCACTTCACACTCCCGGATGCCAAGGACCAAGGAGAAGTCAAGCCCTTCCTTCCCATGGAATGAGCAGGAAAAGAGAACGTTGAAGTCTTAAAATTATTTTTAGTTTTTAACTTTATGCCGAGGACTCAGTGTTTTCAGTTTGAAATTTTGGTTCAACCATAAGACAGGGAAAAATTGATGATATGCACACGCTAGAGCCGATAGGTCTGTGGACGAGTTAGGGGCTGACTTTTCAGGAAATGCTGATTTTTCTCTGGGCGAAAGAGGAAGGCCAGCAGAATGTGCAGATGCAGGGATCTTAGAAGATTGCTGGCCAGCGCTTGTCGAAGTTGACACAGCAGCAGAGTGTTTATTTCTATCCTCATTCCTCATGTAGTTTGTCTGGTTGTCCTGTCACCCAAAGAGAGTGTTCATTCATTAATAAAAGAACAGTAGTCTTGTCTGGGTGGTTGGAACCCAGGAGGCTGGCGGCAAAGCTTGGACCGTCAGGCTGTGATGGCTGGTGCCTAGTTCTGAATTATTTCCTTGTAAACCTGGGGTTCCCATGGATGAGACGAAAGTATAATTTGATTTTTGTTTATTTTCTCTTAGTTTTGAGATAGAGTTGGTGTACAGCACCGTGTATGTTAAGGTGTATAGCATAGTCCCTTGACTTATATTCCTTGCAAAATGATTACTGCAGTGAGTTTAGTTACCATCCATCTTTCGTATAAGAGTGTGACTTGTTTTAGTCAATTTTAGACAAAGTGGATATGATTCAAAAACTAAAATGTTTAACACTCTTCAGGTGTTATTATGTCTCCTGTGTGTCTAGATCTGGAAAATTAAATGCAGCATAAATGTTATTAGACAAGAATCTTGCGTGAACCTTCAGGACCCTTGCCTCGGGAGCTTCTGTGGAGGACGGGGTGGCAAATACACACCTACTCCTCTTTGGTCTGCTGAGATTTTTCTGAGGTGGCATTTGTTTCCCAGCTCTTAGGAGGTGATTTGTTTCATGGGCCATATTCATGGATTTGAGATATTTTGTTACAAGGAAAGTGCCGTGTAGCATTGTACAAAGGCACGGGCTCAGACAAATGAGCAGTGTATTGTTTGCAGCCATTCAGTGCAGTATCAGCGTGTTCTGATCTTTTCCAGTTCTAGAGAGTTCTTTCATGAACAGTGATCTCTAATTTACTGCGGCTTGAACCCGCCCATCCCTCTTTAGTGACCTTTGAAATAAAACGTAGCTGTGAGCCCGTGAGCAGAATTTCACGTACTGACAGTGGTCTCTGTTCAGCCGTTTACATTTTTGCTCATCCTCTTAAACTCAAGTTTTCTGGAAGTAAATATACAATAAATACATTATCCATTTAAAAACTGTGGTATAAAATTGGGACCTGCCGCGTCTTGAATGTGATAAGCTCTGATGGGTCTTTGTGTCCCCACTGAGCCGAGAGCCTGGGGGGCTCACACTCGGAATCTGCCCACTGACCAGCGACTGTCCTCCCTCAGAACTAGGGGCTTTGTGCTCAGAAGTGAGAGCTTTCCCACTAACTCTTGGAGTCTGTTTCAGTTAGAGCCATTTCTTCCCAAATACGAGAATGAAATAGTTTCCTGTCCTGTCACTTCCCTGAACGCTCTCCTTAGAAGAAAGGATTACTAGAGGAGATCTCAAGGTTACTAGAAATATGCAGTCTCAGCAGTGGCAAATTGACGTAGCTTTTCATTTCTTTTTCTTTCTTTCTTTTTTTTTTTTTAACAAATAATTGCCTTTTCTTAAGGCAGCTGTCACGTGTTTCATCACTGAAGATACGGAAAATACAGAAACATATGAAGGGGGAGATCAAGTGCTCACAGGTCCCAGCACGTGGAGGAGGCAGCTGCTGCCGTGTCCCCTGGCCACCCCCAGATCCCACCTGCCCCTCTGCCCGGCACTCACTCAGCACATGCAGAACCAACTAGAACTGGACCCTGTCCTGGGTCTGCCTACACTTCCCAGTGGCTCCCAAGGCCCTGGTGGTCTGGCTCGTGCTTCTGTGTTCTCCTTTCTTGCCCCCTCAGTCTCTATCACAGCATTTGTGTCCTTTATAGACCATCTTTATGGACCACTTCCTATTTTGTATTTTATATTTGCTTATTTGGGTTTGGTCTGTCTCTCACAGTGGAATGTGAGCTCTGTGAAGCACGAGGGCCATGTCACCTTAGTATCTCTAGGGCTGGCAAGGGCCTGGAATATTGTGGGGGCTTAGAAATTTATGATGCAATGAGTGAATGAATGAATATACACAATTATATATACCTATTTGTCCTTTACAAAATTCTGTGGCTTTTTCCCCCTGTATTAGTAGTTTCTTTTCATTTTAAATGAAGAACATGAGGTTACAATGGCATACTTTTTTTTAAAGACGCTAAAGATTAATATTTTTAGTGAAAAATAGGAGTATATAGTCTTTCTATTTTAAATTAAAAAGATCCAGACCACTGCACTATATTTAAAACTTAAAAAAAAAAAATTTAGGCTGGATTTAGATCTCTTTTTTTAACCTGTACCACTTTTTTTTTTGAATAACTTTAATCTTACATAAAAATCACAAAAATAGTACAGAGTTCATGAATACTCTTTCCCCACTTCCTCCAATGTTTGTAAATTTCTGTAACCATGGAGCAATAATTAAAATCAGGAAATTAACCCTGGTATAGTACTAGAACCTAAACTACCAACATTACGGATGTGCATTTCACTGGATGGTCCCCTGCTGCCTGTTTTCCATCCTGGGATGACCCGGTCTAGGCTCTTGCATTGCATTCGCTGTCGTGTCTCCTTAGTCTCCTCCAATCTGGGATGATTTGCCAGTGTTTCATGACCATGACCCTTCTGGCGAGTGCTGGTCAGCTGTTTGTAGACTGTCTCTCAGTGTGAGTTGGTAGATGAGTAGATGGAGGCTATGCAGTTTTGTCAAGAAGTAACATGCTCTACTCAGGATAGCCTGGCAGGAGTATGTGAAGGTGAAATGTCTTACCTTGAGCATTTGGCTAAGGTGATAGCTGCATAGTTTTTCCTCTGTACTGATACTGTTTTCCCTTTGGATCAGTATCTTGTGGGGGAGACATTTTGAAACTAATTTTTGTGTTTTCTGTAAACATCCTGCATCCGTCTTGCCTGTAGCAATTGGCACTGTGATGTCTGCCTCGTAGTGATTTTGTGTTTTCTTCATTCTGCTTACATTTATTAATCAGAATTCTTCTGTGAAGAAGCGTTGTCCCTTCTTCTTTTATGTATTTATTATTCATATCAAGATGAAGCTATGGATGTTATATTTTATGGGTTATCTCTAAAAGTATTACTGCTCATTTTATTGCTCCAGTTGTTCCATCTCCACTGGGAGCTCCTTCGGGTTATCTTCCTTGTCCTTTTGTCATATACCCCAACCTTTGTCAAATGCTCCTTTGTTTTTTGGCACCACAAGATGTTTCAGGCTTATCTTATCTGATATTTTTCCTACCCCAGCCCTGGAATCAACCAATTTTCTGAGAAGCCTTGGTTCCTTTTATTGGAGAATGATATTTCGAAACCAAGGTCTTAGTGTTAAGTGAGCTTATTGCTACTGGGGTGTTATTGGTTCTTTGCTCTTTGAGTGGACAGAGCTAGGAAAACACACACACACACACACACACACACATACATTTATGTATGTGCTGTGTCACATGTCTGCCTCCTTGCAACCCTATGGACTGTAGCCTACCAGACTCCTCTGTCCATGGGATTCTCCAGGCAAGAATACTGGAGTGGGTTGCCATGCCCCCCTCCAGGGGATCTTCCTGACCTGGGGATCAAACTTGGGTCTCCTGCGTTGGTAGGCGGTTTCTTTACCAATAGTGCTACTTGGGAAGCCCATGTATATGTGTGTGTGTGTGTGTGTGTGTGTGTGTGTGTGTACACACTACCCTGTGTTTCCAGATACATCTATAATTTTTCTGTTTCTTTGTATCTGTAAAAATATATTAAGAGCCATTGGTCTATACTGATCCCTCTCATTTCAGTCCAACATCACACATTTCATTCTGTCCTTCTCTCTTATTTCTAACTTATTTCTTAGGCAAGGAGAAACCTGATTCTCATGATCTATAGTGTATTTAGTTTTTAGTTCAATCCTATTGTATCATTGAGGTTTCAGCTAGAGAAAAAGAACTATTAGAAGATATATTAAAAGATTTATTGCAAGGAATTGTCTTATGTGATTGTGTGGGCTGCCTCAGCAAGGCTGAAATCATAGAGCAGGCCATCAGAGAGGGCAGACTGGTACTCTTGGGTGTAAGCTGAAGCTGCATCCACAAGTGGGATTTTTTTAAATTAATTTTAATTAGAGGATAATTACTTTACAATATTGTGATGGTTTTTGCCACACATCAACATGAATTGGCCATAGGTATACATGTGTCCCTCCCATCCTGAACCCCGCTCTCACTCCCTCCCCACCCTACCCCTCTATGTTGTCACAGAGTCCCAGCTTGCATGCCCTGCCTTATGCATTGAACTTGCACTGGTCGTCTATTTTACATATGATGTATATGTTTCAATGCTGTTTTCTCAAATCATCCCACCCTCTCCTCCTCCCACTGAGTCCAAAAGTCTGTTCTTTATGTCACAGGCGGGATTTCTAAGGAAGCCTTAGCTTTGCTGTTAAGGCCTTTCAACTCAGTGAATCAGTCCCATGCAGATTATCTGGGATAACCATAATCACCTGGCTGTGGACTTTAATCATATTTACAAGATAGCTCCATGGCAACCCTAGGTTAGTCTGCTATTGACCAGGTGGGAACGGTAGTCCAGCCACATTGACTTACCCCATCACACCTTGCATATGAGCGAAGTGGTGATGGAATTGCTAACCCATAACTCTCGGAGAAGCAGGTATAGTAGTGCAGCTTGGTTTTTAAGCACTCTGTTTTCTGTGTGAAATTTATAGACACAATGGTGAATATAGAATGACATTTGTCATAACCTCCAATTACCCCTGCTGTTTGTAACCTTGTTTATTGTTTGTAACCTTGTTTATTGTTTGTCTTCTTCACTGGACCCCTATTAATTTTTGCCCTGTATCTCCAAGACTGGTCTGGTGCCCTGCACAGTGACCGAGTGTTGAATGAGCAAAATGAGTAAGACCACCCATTCTAATATTTCTTTTCTGCCAACTTTCTCCTTTCCCAGTGTTCCAGAGAGAGAACACTCTCTTTGGAGAGAGAGAAGAGTAAAACAGAGGATGCAGTTTGGAAGTGGATTAAAAAGAGACTAAAAAATGGGTGTTAGGTTAATAAATCCTGGTTACCAGGGAAATGTTTTACAGGTATTCACTACCTTGGGTTAATAGTGGAATAGTTTACTAAAAGGCAGAAGTCCACCCTGTCCCTCCTTTCTCCTTCCACTCCTACCCCCACCCCTACAACTGCTGTTTTCTGTCTTTGAGAAAAGAATAACCTCCATGGTTTAAAGCTTCGGAATAGATTCGTTGAGGGCATTACCAGACAGTAGCAATTCACATTTTTGCTGTTTAGGAGTAGTAGCATAATGTAGACTGTCATTTATTGAACCATATTTTATGAGTATTTCTCCTATGCTGTGCATTTGGGCTACAGAGAGGAAAAGATGTGGACTCTGCTATTAATGTATATATATTTTAGTGCACTGTTTCTAACTTCAGTAACATATAGTTCTATTTCAAAGGGAAAAAAGTACCTTGCATCCTCAGTGTTGACTTACATTACTTTTGTAATGATGTGACTTAGGTATGTACAACCACATTACTAGGAATGAACACATTATGCTTATATCTCTTACCACTATAAATCCATTTGGATGTAAATCCAAATGAACTGAAATTAATGTGACAGATGATGCTGTTTTGCTAAATCAAAAGCAAAAATGTTTGTATCAAACATTTTTGATACAGAATTTTGCATTGACTCGTAAGGGTTGAAGTTTTAATGCTTCTATTTCTCACCATCAGTTCCCTTTGGGGACTGAAGTCTTTGTTCTTGTTAAGTGCAATGTAATTTCACTGGGCCTTCTCTTGACCCGGATGCTTCATCTGCATAGTAGGTCTGCCTCCTTTGGTTTCTTGTTAGAGCTAGACAATGAAAATGGGCATAGTTTGCACCATCTCGATTCTAAATGCAGAACAAACTGGGCTGCTGAAAAAGAAGACAGAAAATATGCTTCTTGATATATTATGGAGTATGTCCATGAATCCCTTCTGGAGAAACATTTGTTCAGGATAGAGAGAGATGTGCAAACGTAGTTCCCCCATGAACCCAGTGCTGTGCTGGAGTTGTATGTAAGGTGCATTGGGATGGTAGGCAAAAATGTTAGTGTTTGCAGGGGAAGCTTGAATGATGAGAAGGAGGAGTTGGAGAACTAACAGCATGTAGAAGGTTGCGGGGCCTTGTAACATGGGGAGTTCAGTACTGTTGTTGGAGTATACATACTACAAAGGAGAACTTTTGAAGTTGATGGTAGCATTCTAACATAGTCTCATTGTGAAATTCTGGTTAGAGTCTTCATATTTTTTCTTTTCTGTTGACGAGCAGTCTGTTTTTCTTTTTTTACAGCCTTATTGATATATAATTTATATACCATTCCATTTACCTGTTTCAGCATGTATTTCAGTGGTTCAGTAGATTTGTATATTCATTTATGCATTCATCACCCCAGTGCAGTTTTAGAACACTTTCATTAGCCCACAGTGTTCCCTCATGCCAGTCTGTAGTGAATTCCTGTTCTCACCTTAGCCCTTAACAACCATTGATCTGCTTTCTGTCCCTCTAATTTTGCCTTTTCTAGTGATATCATTGGATCATACCGTATGTAGTCTTTTGTGTCTGGCTTCCTTCATTCAGCATAATGTTTTTGAGCTTCATCCATGTTGTAGCGTGTATCAGTACATCCTTCCTTTTGATGACCACATGATATCCCATTATGTGGATGTACCACATCATGTCTGTTCATTCACCAGTTGATGGACTGACCCTTGGGACTGTGTCCAGTTTTTGGCCATTGTGAATAATGCTGTTGTAGTCATTTGCTGCTGGCAAGTCTTTGTATGCACACATGTTTTATTTTTGGGGGGGTTGTGGAATTACTGGGTCTCATGATAAGTGTCTGTTTAACTTTTTAAGAAAGTGCCAAACTTTTCTAAAGGCAGTGTACCATCTTACTGAGTGTATAGTCTCATGGGCAACACGTCATTTTGTATCTGGGGCAGAGGGAAGGAGAAGAGATCAGTCACTGTCGTGGGCTCGGTTCCTTCTTTGACTCCCACTTGATGTCCTGCTTTCCTACACCAGCACCAAATTGCACAGGATGGCATGCTGACAGTGTTGCTTTTTTTCTTTTATTGGAGTATAATTGCTTTACAGTGTTGCATTAGTTTCTGCTGTACAACAAAGTGGATCAGCTATGTGTATGCATGTATTGTCTCCCTCCTAGGCCTCCTTCCCTCCCCATCCCACCCTTCCAGGTCATCACGGAGCACCAAGCCGAGCTCCCTGTGCTGTACAGCAGCCCCCACTAGCATTTGTTTTACCCATGACGTTGTCTGTATGTCAGTGCTACTCTCCCAGTATGTCCCTCCCACTCCTTCCCCGCCGTGTCCACTTTCCGTGTGAAGTTAATTACTTTTTCTCTTTATGAACTCTGATTTTATGTGAACTATTTGTCAGATGCTGGAATCTGCAAAAATACCCTAATAGTACGCTCCAATTGGATTAAAACAACACCCTCATAGCTGTCTATCTTCAATAAACTACTCTGGCCCAGCTTTGAGGAAGTAAGGGAAAAGCCAGGAATGTTGTAGGAGGATGAGCAAGTATTTTTAAGTGTGTGGTTTGGGTGTGTGTTGAGAAGGAACACTAGAATATCTTTATATCATTACCTATGTGGTGTGTTGACCACAGCGTCATTACTGTGGCATTGTCTCTGAATCAGATTTGGTACAAGACTGAATATTCTGTTTGTAACTAGCCCTGGGTCAAACTGGATGAGGTTTCAAGTGTTAAGAGCATCAAGTGGTAAGTACAGATGATGTCATACCTTTTGGTCATGATGTGAAGTCCAGCATCCAGATCACTGTCTCTTCAGTCTGCCTCCTTT
The DNA here is from genome assembly GCA_007570785.1 of Antilocapra americana. NCBI lineage: Eukaryota > Metazoa > Chordata > Mammalia > Artiodactyla > Antilocapridae > Antilocapra > Antilocapra americana. Next base: position 17,130,526 of record ML664174.1, on the reverse strand, counting down.
CCTGAAGTCCTTATGTAATTGGCACTGTGAGCTAGGCAAACTTGACCTGGAAGTCAGCTTAGATCCTTCCTTCACCTCTCACATCACGGTGTTTTAAAACATTTTCTTCCTTACATCCCACCTGCCTCCTCTTTCCCATCCCTGCCATATCTGTACCTCCTGATTCTTTTTCATCTTCTCCCCCATTCGAGTTCACTGTTTACTGATCTACTGGAGAGGTCTGTTATCAATGGAAAGCAATGTGTGTGACCCTGTTAGGATTTGTGTAAAAGCGTGTGTGTGCATGTGTGATTGACTACAGGATAAAGTGTAAACTCTGCATGGGGTAGAGACCCTCACACGAGCGGCCTGCCCTCCTAGGCTGCCTCCAGTCCGAGTGCACTGCTCGCAGCCTCCTGCTGCTCTCCTGGGGCTTCCAGCCTCTGCAGGTCCTGCTCTGGTGTCTGAGAGACCCTGTCCTTCCCCACCCGTGTCCATTCTTAACACATAACTTCAGCCTTCTGCAAGTTAGCGTAGGTGCCCAGGCTGCATGAAACCTTCCCAGATGTCATTCCCTACTCTGCCCTCTGGTTCTCTTGCCTTGCAGGGCTTTTCACAGACCTCTCTGTTTATTTGATCTTGTCCCAGAGTACTGTCACCCTGTGCTGCTCTGTCCCTCTCTGAGCTGTGTACCCCCTGGTGGAAATGCTTTTCTTACACATTTGTGACCTTAGTGTCTAGCACAGCGTGTGGTACCAAGTGTGCATTCAGTAAGGATTTGTGGGTGAGAGAGCTGAGGGGTCTGGACTAAAGGTGATGGGAGCAGCAAATGCTCGGTCACTGCATCTTCATGCAGCTTTAGACCCAAACCCACCTGCTGTTGAAAGGACTTCATGAGAAGTGCCTCCTCTTTATACTGTTTCAGTAATGAACACCCTCATGCTCAGAAAATGGAAACTTGTATTTTACCCAGATCCTTTGTACTAGGGCTTAAGCCTTCTTTTCTAGCCTTAGTATATCCGGATCCTTCTGTGAAAGTAAACAAAACATATAAGCCAGAATTGTAATAATTCATGGCACTGAAACAAGAGTTGGGAAGTTAGATGCCAAGATGTGTGAACTTATTAGATAGGTTTAAACCATATATATCCCCAAGTATTGAAAAGTGAGGGCTTTGTATACAATACGCCTTTTCCTGTTTAACTTTCTCTTTATGCACAGTTCTGCTTTATTTTGGTTAGGTATTCTGGATGCAGCAGTTCATTCTTTATCCCTTTTTATTTCTACAACTCGCCCAGTGTAATGCCACATGGAATTATGCTTTATAAAATAGCGCCTGCCTGCAGGAGCATGAGCGTCTGTGAGGAAGGAAATGGAAAGAGAATCTATCCCATCACCAAGTATTTGGTTTCAGTGGTTCCAGTTTCCTTGGAGGTGGGAGCCCACCTTTTACATTTTTAAAAAACTATATCACAGTTGTGAAGAATCTTTTTAAGTCATTCTACTAAATTAGTTTTTACCTGATCTTCAGGAGTTGTATTCTTAGTTCATTTCCACATTTTATCACTTCTCACACCTTTGCAGCATGTGTGGATAAGGTGTTCAGATCTCTATTTAAAATATTGGATGCTTTATTATTTTTGTTCTTGGTTTAAAAGCAGGTATCTTTTGGAGGTGGTAGTGGTGGGGGGTGCTTCCCAAGTGGCACTAGTGGTAAAGAATCTGTCTGCCAGTGCAGGAGGCGCAAGAGACACAGATTCAATCCCTGGGTCGGGAAGATTCCCTGGAGGAGGGAATGGCAAACCGCTCCAGTATTCTTGCCTGGAGAATCTCATTGACAGAGAAACCTGGTGGGCTACAGTCCATAGGGTTGCAAAGAGTTGGACACAATTGAACACACACACACACACACACATATGTTTCAGAGGATAATGCAGATATTTTGTGTTTCTTTTATTATTTTTAAGGGAGATTTAATGTCCTTTATGTTCAGAGCATACATTTTTTTTTCCTGCCTTCTTCCTTTTTTGGTGATGGATTGGGGAGAGACTTAACAGCTCCTGCTTTCCTATAACTTTCTGTGCTGGCCCCAGCGACGTTGTGGACAAGATTGATGGCTTTTTCTAGAAATCCATGGCCTAGACATTACCAATATTGTTGAGAAGAAATTTTAATAACTTAGCCCTCTATAGTTATGCTTGTTACTTTCCTTCTCAAGGCAGATGTAAGAATAAATAAGGTAAAGTGTTTTGATCTCCTCAAAAGCAAAACAGTTTGAGAAGGAATTATAATGGGGATTATGTACCTGGCACAAAAAGCACTGTGTAACTGTCAAGTGTGGCTGGTGGTTAACATTAAGATTCAGTGTTGACTGCCAAAATGCCAACTTGAGGGAAACCATTTCTTCACAGGTAGCCAAAGAAAAGAAACTAATGTGAAGAGAGTTTACAAATCAAAATGTATTTTAATAAATGCTGTGCATGTTGATTGATCCAGTATAACCTTGTCATTGATTCCATTATCTATTTCTCTTATGTTTAGATTTTTTTTTCTTGTACCATTTTGGTAAATACTTTGAGTAGTCACAAAATAATTTTTTCAGGTTAGCCTGTAGATCTGACATAGTACTTAGTGGGGGAATATTTATTAATGAATTTTGGGAGTAGATATTCTACATAAATAAGTGTTTAAATATCTGTTTACATATATTTTGAACTGTTTATAATACTTGGGAAATACCTTAGAATCTTTTATTTCTACAATTATAAATGTTTGAGACCCTAGCTGGTAGAAAAGGGACAGGTTTAGTTGTGTTGCTTGAGAAGACCTGACACAGAGAACTTGATAAAGAAACTAAATGTAATGTAACACAGAGAAGACTTGTATGGGCCCCAACACAAGCTGGCTGCCTCATGGCTGGGTCCCAGTAGTGGGCAGCTGGGTGGCAGTCTGTCTCAGACACAGAAGAGTTGGCTGTTGATGGCAGTGGGAAGGCTAGATGAAGGTTTCTTCAACCCTCAGTTCAGTTCAGTCGCATCTGACTCTTTGTGACCCCATGGACTGCAGCATGCCAGGCCTCCCTGTCCATCACCAACTCCTGAACTTACTCAAACTCTTGTCCATTGAGTCAGTGATGCCATCCAACCATCTCATCCTCTGTCGTCCCCTTCTCCTCTCACCTTCATTCTTTCCCAGCATCAGGGTCTTTTCCAGTGAATCAGTTCATCACATCAGGTGGCCAAAGTATTGGAGTTTCAGCTTCAACATCAGTCCTTCTAATGAATATTCATGACTGATTTCCTTTAGGATGAACTGGTTTGATCTCCTTGCAATCCAAGGGACTCTCAAAAAAGTCTTCTCCAATACCACAGTTCAAAAGCATCAGTTCTTCACCCTAGATCCTGAGAAATCTGATAGAACTTTACAGATAAGACTGAAGTCTTAGGGAGATTAAATGATTTTGCCTTTTGGATGTTAAGAACTTAAGGAAACAAGACCTTTAAGCACCTTTCTCATGTTTACAGCCAAAGCTTAGAAAAAAAAAAAAAGTGAAAATGAGATTGAGGATAAATTGAGTGTGTGTTGCTGACCAGTGTCTGGCAGTGATATCTGCGCGCATCCACCCATGGTACTCTGTGTCACTCTGAAGCATTGTTCACTCTAGGAGCAATTTTAGGGGTTTAATGCCACATAGCTGTTGCATATAAAGTCCCTCCTGCTTCTCCCTGTCCCCTGCCCCTTTCTCCCATCCATCTGGTGAATTTTTTAAATCACTTTTTGTTTTTCTTATTTTTCTGAGTTAAAATTTTTAAAATTAATTTTTATTGGAGTATAGTTGCTTTACAGTGTTGTGTTAGAGAAGAAAGCTGTGGAGTGATGCACGAATGGGAAGTAAAAATTCATCCGATTAATCAGCATATCAGTATGCATAGTATGTATAATATTATGGTATATTATGTTTCTCCCCTGTGACCTCTCTCTTGACCCCTGTGTCTCTTTAGCCCACACTTGACTGACCTAGGCTTCCCTGGTAGCTCAGCTGGTAAAGAATCTGCCTGCAATGCAGGAGACCCCGGTTCAATTCCTGGATTGGAAAGTGATAGGCTACCCATTCCAGTATTCTTGGACCTCCCTGGTGGCTCAGATAGTAAAGAATCCACCTGCAATGTGGAAGACCTGGGTTCAGTCCCTGGCTTGGGAAGATAACCTGGAGAAGGAAACGGCCACCCACTGCCCTAACTCTAGCCCCTAACCCTAACCCTGCAGTGTTTGGACAGAGGGGCCTGGCAGGCTATAGTCCATGTGGTGGAAAAGAGTCAGACATGACTGAGCGACTTTCACTCATTTCACTGACTGGCCCAGGTGCTCTGTTCTTGGTACTCCCTTTGGACTTTAATCAGATCCACTTTAGAACAACACTGTGTTGTGTAGTGGTGAATGTTTCTCAGGGGGCTGAACTTGCTAACCATGAGCTTGATAATGCCTCAACCACTGGAACGTACCTGTTCTGCTGGGACTTAATCAGAGTGTTTGGGTTTTCACTCCAGCTCTGTAATTGTCAACAGGTTGCTTCATGGTGCCTCAATTTATCATCTATTGGGTGAGGATATTAATAGCAACCCCCCCTCCACCCACTGCCATATAGGTTTGTTAAAAAGATAAAGGAGTTAATATGTGTGTTGAGAATAGTGTCAAGTAAGCATTTAATAAGTTGTAGTTATTATCTGGACCAAAACTGAGAACCAAGTTATTAAGAAATGCATTACTAAGTTTTTTGTTAAAGAAAACAAAGCATGTTCTGAGCTAAAACAAAAATGAGGTTAAGTTTCTCTTAATAAAGATACTCCCAAAATACACCTAAATAATAGAGCTGAATTGTAGTAGATGTTCCCACGCTCATGAGAAAGCCTAACATGGAGCAGTCCATCGTTGCTACAGTCCACAGGGTCCTTCGAAAATCCATCTCTATTCATGTTACTACTCTCAGGGAGCTGGTCTCACAGAGTAGAAGGGTCCTGTCTTCTCATCTGTATTCCAGACCTCAGGGAAGAGGAAAGTCAGGAGAAGTGCTCTCAAGCTTAAGGAGAGGAGTGAGAAATTGCCTACCTATATCATTTATGGTCCTATTCCTGTGTCCTAGACAGTCACATGACCACACTTACCTGCAGGGGAACCTGAGAGGGTTTCCTCAGATGGACTGGTTAGAGTCCAGCCTCTCCCACTGAATGGCTGTGAGACTTTGGGGAAGTTGCTTTACCTCTCTGTGCCTGTTTTCTTGTTTTTAAAGTGGAGGTAAGTGAAGGTCCTGAAAAGTGAAATTTAGCCACTCAGTCGTGTCTGACTCTTTGCGACCCCATGGACTGAAGCCCACCAGGCTCCTCTGTTCACAGAATTCACCAGGCAAGAATACTGGAGTGGATTGCCATTTCCTTCTCCAAAGTGAAGCACCCACTGTGCTTCAGTTAACTCAAAGCATGGAGTTACCGTGAGGATCCCATTAAGTTAATTAATACATAGGAATCATTCAGGACAGTGCCTGGCACAAAGGAAGCATTATATATGTGTCAGTGACTATGATTATTTTACCAAAAGATAGAAGGGAGTATGATTATTGGGGAACAGTGAACAGTCTCTTCCACGAGAGGACTGGGCTCCCAGCCTGCCTCATTAGCTGAAGTTTCTGGGTGGCTGCAACTTTGTTATAATCACTGCTGGCCCCAAGAACTTTTACACTCCTGTCTTGCACAGGTCTTTTTTAGGCCTCCCTTGGGTCAGTACGAGAAAGGTTTGTGAGCTGTTGTTTATGGCTTTGACCTCTTAGTTTCTCATTTCTAGCTCTTCCTTCACTGTGGCTTGTCATTAATATACCAAGGAAGTAAATTAAAGGAAACATTCTGTTTATAACTATTAGTTTATAACATTCATTCTTCGTTATAGTAGTTATAGTAGTAAAAAGATGACTGCAAAGTGAAGTCCATTTCCAGTTGGTGTTAATCAGAAAATGTGTATAAATGGGAAATGGAATTGCAATATGCAATCCAGGTGTTTCTAACTTCTGCTTTTTTCCCCAAAGACATTATCCCCTGGGTTTGTAGTAACAATGGGCTGCATGGTGTAAGTGCATACTTCCTTTTGCATTTCTCAAACTTGACTGCTTGGTCCAGGAAGTTGTTGGCTCTGCGAGTGGGATGTTAGACCAAGTCGGTGGGAAATACTGCCTGCTGTGGCTTCCGCTTGGCGATTCATGGGGCATATTAGCATATTATGAATGTAAGCAGATAAACCTGCTTAATTTTCTTTAATTTGCTTGACAGTCTGACTTCAAAATGAATTTTTTGGTTTATCGATTTGAGTAGTAATGCTATAACTATTTCTGGTGAACAGGATTCTATATGTACTAGCTTGGACAGTATGAAAAATCCCAGTCTGCCTCCAAGTTTAATGCAGATTAGGCTGCTAATTGTATGAGTTGCCTGCAGTTCCTGATCTTAACTGCATCAGAGTCAAGGTGTGAACAGAAGGCCTAATACTCTATTTATCTGGAGGGAAACTACCAGAAAGACATGGAAGTTTGACATTGCCTGATTAGAGGTGCTGAGAATTCTCTTTTAGGTAACAGGAATTTCAGACTTCAAATTTTCAACAGTTTTTGTCTTTAGACCCTAGAAATCATTTTCCTACTCTAATGATAAATTACAGGGGTTAGACGTTTGACTGGGATTCTACATAAAATAAATAAGTATATCTGTGTCAAGAATATCTTTAGTAGAAATGGAAAACTTGGAAATCTTTACAAGTTTTAAAAGTTCGAGAATGATAGGTGCAAACAGGTTTTTGTAGAGTAACAGCTTTCACAGCTCTGAAAAACCAAGTTCTCCTTGTGTGCCTGAGAAAATCTGTGCATTAGTGGTGTTTTCAATGTGGCCATTTAACAGTTTAGACACATTGTGGAGTATAAATTTAAATCTTCTTCTTGTTCTCAGGGTCGATTTTATTTCTAGGTCTTGTTTCAGATCTAAATTAATTAATAACTGTATTCTTAAAACCTACCTTTATTTAATGAAATACATACTTTTAAAGCATGTAATGCATTTGAAAAATACACTCAACATAGATTTTATTTAAAAGATACTGAAAATATAAGAACTAAATCATATGATAGTTTCTAACAATCAGTTCAGTTGCTCAGTCGTGTCCGACTCTGCGACCCCATAAATCGCAGCACACCAGGCCTGCCTGTCCACCACCAACTAATCATTTAATATCTTAGTGTTTATTTCAGTCTTCCCTGTTAAGTATTTTAAATATGTTAGAGATAATACCATATGCACATTTTGTGTTCTGTATTTCAAAATCCTTTTTCATTGCTATTAAGAATTTGCAGTAAACACAATTTCATCATATAGAATTATAATACCTTATCAACTTAATCCATTATTATTGAACATTTAGGTTATTTACAGTCTTTTGCCATTATAAATAATGATGTAGTTAACATTTTTGTGCAAAAAACTCTACTTGTATTTCAAAACTATGTTGTGAGGATAGATTCCTTCAAGTTAGAATTACTAGGTCAAAGAACATGAGTACATTTATTAAGGCTGTTGATACATATTACTAATTATTTTACAGTGAGATTGTGCCAATTCAGTTTTACCAGTGATATACTTGAATTCTGTGTCATTTCAACAGTTTGATAATTTTATTGGCAAATAACGATCTTGCTTTAATTTCATTTTCTGATTACTGATGAGATTGAACATTAAAAAATGTCTATTAGCCATTATTTCTCTTTTGTGACTTTTCTATTCATGTTCTTTGCTTGTTTTTGTGTAGTATATCTATGAGGATGTCTGTTTTTCCTTTTCCTTGTAGCAGCATTTACCTATTAATGTTATTAAACTTTTACGTATTATTACCAGCGGTTTTTCTAGTTTTGTTGGACATATAATTTTAGAGTTCTTGATATGCAGAAGTTTCACATTTTTACATATTTAAATGTGCCAGTATTTATGTTTGTAGGGTTTTTGTTTTTTTTTTTAACCTGAGTTTATGTTTAGAACGTTATTATTGACTCAAGGATATGCTAAGTAAGGCTTTCCGGGTGGTGCTAGTGGTAAAGAATCCCCTTCCAGTGCAGGAGACGCAAGAGACGCCCATTTGATTGCTGGGTCAGGAAGAGCCCCTGGAGTAGGAAATGGTGCCCCATTCCAGTATTCTTGCCTAGAGAATTCCATGGGCAGAGGAGCCTGTGGGCTACAGTCCATGGGGCCACAAAGAGTTGGACATGACTGAGCATTTGTATGATAAATAGTCGATTTCGGAATGTTTGTGTAGAATGTAACATTCAGCTCTAAGTAATTTTTTTCTTTCACAGTAGATGGTTGGTTTCTGTACACAATTGATTGAATAATCCAATTTCTTTTGCATTGGCTAGTGGCCGTTAAGGAGAAGGTTATGGGACCCCACTCCAGTACTCTTGCCTGGAAAATCCCAGGGACAGAGGAGCCTGGTGGGCTGCAGTCCACGGGGTCGCTAGAAGTTGGACACGACTGAGCTACTTCACTTTCACTTGGCACTTTCATGCATTGGAGAAGGAAATGGCAACCCACTCCAGTGTTCTTGCCTGGAGAATCCCAGGGACGGGGGAGCCTGGTGGGCTGCCGTCTATGGTGTTGCACAAAACTGGCCATGACTAAAGTGACTTAGCCGCAGCAGCAGCAGCAACTGTGTGACAAATCATACCCAAACTCAGTGACTTGAAAAACAGTCATTCGTTCTAATGAGTGTGGGTTGGTTGAGATGGCGCTGCTCTAAGGTGTGATGGATGGCTCTACTTATGCTATGTTTATACGGCTTGGATCTCCTCCAAGTGTCCGTTGTCCTTCTTGGCAGCCTGGCTGGGACATACTCTTCCTAGGGCCATGACAGAGGATAATCCTAACTGCCAAGCACAACTCAGACCCCTGCTTGCATCCTACGTTAACAGCCTATTGGCTAAAGCAGCTCACTTGGTCCAACCCGAAATCCAGGGCACGGAGGTTAACTGCAAGTATAAAGTCATGTCAAAGGGCATGTTTTCAGGGAGGTGAAGAACTGGGACTGGTATTCCAGTCTACCACATACAGTTTATGCACCTGTCTTAATCGAGGTGATGAGATTAAAATAAAGAAATATGGGAGTGATAAAAAATGAGTGTGTGGGATCTAATATGGTTTTCAAGATTATTAATCGGTGACCAATGTGGAGTGTAAGATGGCAATAATTCTAGAGATTTCCATATTAAATGAAGTAAATCAGACAGATAAGTATTATATGATATCCCTTAAAAGAATATCTATATGTATATTTATATGTATAACTGAATCACTTTGCTGTACACTTAAAACTAACACAACATTGTAAATCAACTATGCTTCAAGTTTTAAAAATGGTTAAAAAGAACACATGATTACTAATGGTAGAGCTGTGACTCAAACTGCCCTCTCTCCCAAAAAAGATGGTGCTAATTCAAGAATAAAATAATGATAAGTCTTTACCTGGTCTTGAATTGTACAAATATTTTACTATATTAAATTCATTTCTTGTTATACTTTAGTTTTTTCCCTTTGTGTGATATTTTCTTTTTTTGCTGTTGGTTTAGTCACTAAATCGTTTCCAACTCTGGCAACCCCATGTACTGTAGCCCAACAGTTTCCTCTGTCCATGGAATTTCGCAGGCAAGCATACTGAAATGGGTTGCCATTTTGTTCTCCAGGGGATTTTCCCAGCCCAGGGATCAAACCTCTGCATCTCCTGCATTGAAGGTGGGTTTTTTACCACTGAGTCACGTGGCTCATTTTCTCTTCTAGGAATCAAAAATTACTGCAGGGTAATACTTACACAATAGTTTTCACTCCTAGGGTAAAAAAAATAGGTACTTTGATATAAAGCAATAATATTAATGTCTTTAATCAGAGCTATTTTGGACTGTTGAAGCCAATGGCAGAATAAAAGATGTAGTCATCAGTGTCTTAAAAATAATATAAATAGCCTTCTCTATGCCTCATGCTTTGTGTACCTTCGATATTCAGTGGAAAAAACCTCTATTGTTGGCCCTCCAGTGATGCTCAAAAATCGAAGATTTAGTACAGTAAAAGAACAAAAACAAAACCTTTATGTGGTGTTTTAGGGGCAGTACCAGTTTAAAATGAGAAAGGGAGGAGAAAGACTTCAGATAACATGCACATGGCTAAGTATTAGATAGTAAACATTTTTCTTTTTGCGAATAGTTCTGTGGACTGGACTTGATTTGCACGTTCTTTTCTTTCCTGTGACCTGGTTGAAAGAAGCAGCAGGTGGGGGTCTGCAACCTTCTTTAGTGTAGAGAGAACAGGGGTCAGTGAGGGGTGTGGTGCTGATGAGGCTGGAGTTAGGGCCTCTCTGGACAGCTTTACCCTCATCTCCCACCCCTAACTGGCTCCCATAATCCAAGCTGTAGGATGTTAGGCCTTCTTCCTACTTTATGGGAAGGAAAAGTAAGGTTCTGAGATGTTCAAGGACTTGGGTGAATGTGGGACTCCATGCAGGGCCGGGGTGGGGCCTCCCTCTTGCCTTTCTGCTGTACCTTTTGCTGCAGAGAGGCTGAGTGAGGGTGTGTGGATGTATACATCCCGGAAGAAGGGCTGAACATCTACTGTGTGTGGGAGCAGTTCTGTGTTCCCGGTAAAACAGAATGTTCTAATGTTTCGCCTTGGGAAATACTGTGGTACAGGGAAGCTGGAAAACCTCAAGATAAAGAAAAAGCAAGGTGCAAGTGTATGAATGGCTACACCTCAGCTGCCATAAAGACTTGAGGGGTCTTTGGATAGCCAGAGCCTCACCCTTTTGAGACAGGATCCTGGTATTTGAGTTGGAGGAAATGCCTTCTCCATATTGAATTGAAATGTTTGAAAGAGGTTTGGGAATCTCTGTTTAATATTGAAATTGTAACACTGTGTTACTGTCTTTGTAGCTGAGAAAACAGTCTCATCTTAGGTTAAGTTCACAGCATGAGCTCAGAAAAGAATTGAAACTAGAAATCCTCTCTTGATCCCTTGAACAACTATAATGATAATGATATTATTTCCATATCAACATGGTGACTATTTCATTGAGACTTTCCTTGGTTTTAAGGTACCATGTAGAGGTGAAGGTAGGGTACACAAAGACACAGGAACTCCTCAAAGAGCATCCAGTCCAAATGTGTGCGTGCATAGTCGCTTTAGTTGTGTCTGACTCTTTGTGACCCTGTGGACTGTAGCCCACCAGGCTCCTCTGTCCATGGGATTCTCCAGGCAAGAATACTGGAGTGGGTTGCCATGCCCTCCTCCAGAGGATCTTCCCAACCCAGGGATTGAACCTGTGTCTCTTATGTCTCCCAGATTGGCAGGCAGATTCTTTACCACTAGTGCCACCTGGGAAGCCCACAGATCCATATGATAGCTCAAATAATGAGGCTGTAATGATGTTTTATTGACTATGCCAAAGCCTTTGACTGTGTGGATCACAATAAACTGTGGAAAATTCTGAAAGAGATGGGAATACAAGACCACATGACCTGCCTCTTGAGAAATCTGAATGCAGATCAGGAAGCAACAGTTAGAACTGGACATGAAACAACAGACTGGTTCCAAATAGGAAAAGGAGTACGTCAAGGCTGTATATTATCACCCTGCTTATTTAATTTATATGCAGAGTACATCATGAGAAACGCTTGACTGGAGGAAGCACAAGCTGGAATCAAGATTGCCGGGAGAAATATCAATAAGCTCAGATATGCAGTTGACACCACCCTTGTGGCAGAAAGTGAATAGGAACTAAAAAGCCTCTTGCTGAAAGTGAAAAAGGAGAGTGAAAAAGTTGGCTTAAAGCTCAACATTCAGGAAACAGATCATGGCATCTGGTCCCATCACTTCATAGCAAATAGATGGGGAAATAGTGGGTGACTTTATTTTTTGGGGGTTCCAAAATCTCTGCAAATGGTGATTGCAGCCATGAAGTTAAAAGACTTTTACTCCTTGGAAGGAAAGTTATGACCAACCTAGACAGCATATTAAAAAGCAGAGACATTACTTTGCCAACAAAGGTCCGTCTAGTCAGGGCTGTGGTTTTTCCAGTAGTCATGTATGGATGTGAGAGTTGGACTGTAAAGAAAGCTGAGCACTGAAGAATTGATGCTTTTGAACTATGGTGTTGGAGGAGACTCTTGAGAGTCCCTTGGACTGCAAGGAGATCCAACCAGTCCATCCTAAAGGAGATCAGTCCTGGGTGTTCATTGGAAGGACTGATGTTGAAGCTGAAACTCCAGTACTTTGGCCACCTGATGTGAAGAGCTGACTCATTGGAAAAGACCCTAATGCTGGGAAAGATTGAGGACAGGAGGAGATGGTTGGATGACATCACTGACTCAGTGGGCTTGAGTTTGGGTAAGCTCTGGGAGTTAGTGATGGACAGGGAGGCCTGGCAGTCCATGGGGTCGCAAAGAATCGGACACGACGAAGCCCCTGAACTGAACTGACTGATGTAAAGCCAGTGTCAGGCACTTACTGGTTTACATGCACCTTCTTATGCACAGTTGCAGCAGTGTGTTAGTGTGTTCACTATTGTGGTGAATTGACATGCACGCCTGGAGATGGGGATCAAGGTGTGGGGTTTATCAGACTCCACGCTCCATCTTTGCATCTGTTGTCTCTGGTGTCCCCAGCCTGTTCATTGGTAGCGTCTCAGTTACAGTAGTTGCTTGTGGTTTATCTGTGCTGGTGACAGATATGTTGCTTTCAAGGGAGGGCAGAGCCTTCAATCTGTAAAAGGAAGTGAGGCTGCCTCTGGAACGTGGCCATTTGGTGCTGACAGTGCCTCCTCTCCTGTAGCCCATGTTCTCATTCCTGTCCACACAGGTGGTGCTCTGTGAGTTAAGGCTGGTTAAGATCAAATGTGATGCCTCTGCAGTGTCCTGGAAGCCCTTGGCATGCCCTCTCTTGCTGTTATTTCCTATAGAAAACTCTTTTTGACAAATGCATTTTTTAGGTGGCACGTGTCTTCTCAAGAATGTATCTTTGTGTTATTTGCCAGGAGACGCCTTGAATTTAAAAGTTGTCAGTATTGGCTGCTGGAAATAGTGCAGTTTGGAGTCAGCCAAAACTGGGTATAGATTTGCCGCTTCTCAGCTTCTCAGGTGACGTAGTGGTAAAGAAGCTGCCTGCCAATACAGGAGACTCAAGAGATACGAATTTGATCCTTGGATCAGAAAGATCCCCTGGAGAAGAAAATGGCAACCCATTCCGTATTCTTACCTGGAAAATCCCATGGACAGAGGAGCCTGGAGGGCTACAGCCCATGGGGTCACAAAGAGTCAGACATGACTGAGTGCATATACATACCCTGCCCCTTTCCAGACGTGTGATTTATGTGTGTTCCAGTCATTCGAGCCTCTTACCTGCCCTCTAGGAGCCTCCCTCACAAGGTTTCTTGGCACATAGTAGATGCACAGCAAATGCCATTAATAAGAATTGATGTGTGAACTCTGGATTTTAAACCAAAAGAAACCATATATTACTTTGCGAGGTTTCTTACAAGTGTTTTTCATTGTCCTCTGCAGCTTCTAAATACATTTACCAATTACATTTGCCTTGCATATATGATGAGCTATATTTTCATCACACATTTATTCAGTAAGTGGATTTTTTTTTAAGTCTCCAGAATTTTTTTTTTTTAATAGTCAGCTTGAAAGGCAGCTTGTGGGTTTGAATAAGAATAGTCCTGTTCAGCAGCCGAAACAGCTGTGCCCGCAGTGCTTGGAAATCTTGTTTTTACAAAGTTGCTGGCTGAAAACCTTGCCAGGCCAGAGAGCATTGTAACTTTCTTTCATCGAAGAGTAATTTTTTGCCTTGATGAGCAGGATCTCCTCTGTCTGTCTGGGTTCTACTCTGCTGTACAAAAGACAGACCGTCTGTCGTGTAGTAGGCTTCTTAGGCCTCACTGCCTGTTGCGTGCCCAGGCAGTAAGGCAGGTGCTAGAGATGGATTCACATTCCGGGGGTGGGAATTGTGACCAGGCAGGGAGGCAAGAAGGGCTTGGGGAAGATTTGGTGACAGTGCTTACCTTGCTTTAGATCAGAGGTCAAAGGGGAGGCTGTGAAACCAGGAGAGGGAGACCGTGCTGAAGGGTGGGGCTTGTCCCAGGTGTCTCTTACCCGTCATCATCTATGCCAGACCTAGGGGATGAACACATCCGCCATCGTGCTTACCACGGGATTCTCTTAGGGGAAGCACACCAACTGAAACCGCCTACCCTGGCCAGGCACCGTAGTACCTATTTGCACGAGTTGTTTTACCACGAGAGGTCCTGGTAAGGAACACAGAACTCATAAGCTACCACCAACCACAAGAATTTGGGAAAGGTCAAAGGGAGACACCAAGTGTCTGGCCACCTCCCAGAATCCTTCTCGCTGGCATCCATCTTGGCTAAGTAATGCATGGGCCACCAGGAGGGACTCTCAGTCAGAATGAATGGTCAGAGACAACCGGGAAACTAATCCCGTCACCATAAAACCTGACACTGCAAGCCACGGGGCAGAGCAGTTCTCCTGATCTGGAGAGGTAAGCTTCCCTTACCCTGCTGCTCTCCTCCTGGGTGCCCCTTCCCCATAAAAATCTCTTTGTCAGCACGTGTGTCTCCTGGGACACTTCACTTCCGAGTGTTAGACAAGAGCCCACTCTTGGACCCTGGAAGGGGTGCCCCTTCCTGCAACATTTCTGTGAGCCAGGAAATCTGGGCAGTACTCAAACAGGCAATTCTTCGGACCCGTGTGGGATCAGCCTAGGTCACCTGGTGTAGTTAGCTGATGGATGGGCTGGTCTGGAGGGTCCACAGCAGCTTCAGTCACACGTGTGGTGACCTAGCAGGTGGTTGGAAGGCTGGGCTCAGCTGGGACTGCTGACTGGAGCCACCTCCGTGTCGCCTCCTTGGCATGGGGGTCCCAGCTTCCTTACAAGGCAGCCCTGAGCTCCCAAGAGACAGGAGTTCTAAGGCTTTTATAAGACCTGGCTTTGCAAGTCTCAGCATGTCACTTTCTTCCATCCTGTTGGCAAATAAGCCACTAAGGCCAGCCTAGGTGTGGGGAGATGGAGTTGGACTCATGCTCCCTGGGAGAAGTGATGGGAACTTTTGGCTGTTTTTAATGACCATGTTGTGTGCCTTGATTGGAGGGCCATTGAGAAATGTAAGGGGGGAAGTTGGATGATGGGTAGATGACATCATCAAATGGACTTTTAGATTTGGAGGCAGATGATGTGTGCTCAAGGTTGGAATTGGGGTGGTGCGGGTGGATCCCTGTTTCAAGGTTCTCGGCTGTGAGGAGAAGATTGGAAAGAGAGAGGAGGTGCTGAGTGAGGCTCAGTGCTGGAGAGGCTTGCTTGTTGTTACTTGTCTGGTTTGCTCTGAAGATAAGTGAGGTCATCAAAGACCCATTCTTTTCCAAATCATACTGGCCTCTTAACTGATGACATGCCATTGAAAGTCTCTCTTCTCCTATCTTTGGCAATACAACTTTCTCCTGGTCCTGGTTCTGCCTGTGACTAAGAAGGGTTTACTTATTTATTTGAAGATATAAAAGGTATTTCTTGCAGTATCTGTGCGTCTCTGCTCCGCCTATTGAAATTAAAATGTTTCTGTATATGTTGACATTCCTGGTTTTTGTGTTTTCCATCTTTATATTAGATATGGCATTGGGGTTGCAAGTAGGAGAAACCAATCTGAGTTAGCTAAAACCAGAAAGGATTTCATGAACAGGGGTCAGAGTACATCTGGGCCAAGAGACGCCCTTCAGGATCCTCTTTCCATCTCTTTTCGTTGCTTGTCCCTGTTCATCTGCTTCACTCCTCACTTCTCTGCCGCTTCATCACAGACAGCTCTGGCCATCCACACAGACTGGCGGGTTGTCTCTGGGTCTCGGCTTTGTGTTTTCTGGGATGAGACTGTCATTGGCCAATTTGGATCAAAGGTCTGCCACCACCCATTCAGTGGGGAGGGTGCTGGCCTGGCCATTTCATTCAGATGTAGTGCTGGGCTTAACCTTAGGGTGTTCAGGGCTGGATTCCCTAGAAGGGATGTCATAGTGAGCAGATCTCTTAAAAAGCATCTGCCACATTCTTTGACTAGTTTCATTGACTAGCAGTGTGTAGTTAGTTGAGAGAAGGGTGCAGTGGAGAGCTGGGCAAATGTGAGGGGCACAGGACACCTTGCCAGATCCTGTACGAGTTGTTCTAGACCACAGTGATGAAAACGTCCTTTTAAATTGTTTAGGCCCTGCCTTTGATTCACATATGTTTCTCTTAATACAGGGTGTTCACCCTGGTATAAGTGATGTGGAAATATATTAAGACACAGTTGATTTATAATGGTTGTTTACTCAGGGATATGTTCTTTAGAGTAGCGATCACAGGTACGTTTAAGAAAATCAGTCCATTATTGTGATCTTGGCTCCAAAAAAGGAGAGGAGGAAGACTTGAAACAAATGCTTTCTGTACTCTGGAGACATTTTCTGTAGCTGACATTCCTTTATGATGGAGATGGAAACAGATTAAAAACACAGCAGGAATAACTTCTGGTAATTTAAATCCATTATCATACTGCAGCTACAGAATAGTAAAACAAACACCACAAACGCTTGTTCCGACTTTTGCTGTTCCTCTTGGGCCTTGTGTCCCCTTTGCCATACTGCCCACCGTGCTCTGAGTGAGATGGGCCAGTGGTGAAGGCAGGACTTCCAGGAGAGGGTGGAGCCGCCACCCACGTCACCCCTGACTTTGGTGCTTGGAGGGAGCCTCGGAGTTGTCATGTTTATCCACACAAATTTGAAACAATTCCTCTTTTGGTTCTCTTCAAAAGAACTTCTGCCAAGAGGGAGCTAGAAAATAAACATGGCATGAGACAGAAGTCAGAATGTACAGGGACCTGTAATCTAGATTAGAAAATACAGGTGAAAATGGAAACGCTCTTGCAAGCCTGCATTCTTTTTAAACACTGGTATTGGCTTTAAGGCAGGGGTCCCCAACCCTCCCGCCAAAAAGAAACCAGGGGACTGTGCAGCAGGAGGTGAGCAGGCAATGCTTCATCTATATTTACAGCTGCTCCCCATTGCTCACATTACAGCCTGAGGTCTGCCTCCTGTCAGATTTGAGGTGGCATTAGATTCTTCCTTGGTGGCTCAGACGGTAAAGCGTCTGCCTACAAAGCAGGAGACCCGGGTTCAATCCCTGGGTCAGGAAGATCCCCTGGAGAAGGAAATGACAACCCACTCCAGTATTCTTGCCTGGAAAATCCCATGGACGGAGGAACCTGGTGGGCTACAGTCCCTGGGGTCGCAATGAGTCGGACACGACTGAGCAACTTCACTTTTCTTTCTTAGATTCCCTAAGAGAGTGAACCCTACTGTGAGCTGCTCATGCCAGGGATCTAGATTCTGTGCTTCTTATGACAGTCATCCCCAAACCATCCCCCCAACCTACCCTCTAGTCTGTGGAGAAATTGTTTTCTACAAAATCTATCCCCGCTGCCAAAAAGGTTGAGGACCACTGGCTTAAAGTATTAATTTAGGGAAATCTGCCTAAGGAGAAGCAATGTTTCCCAGGTGACTTTTTAAGATATTTGATAGTTTATGGACTAAAACTCCTCTTTTATACCTTTCTGCTTTTTAATGGGCAACCTCATAGAGGCATACTTTGTTTAATTTTTGAAGGCTAGCTTTCGCTAACCTGACAGCATAGGGTTCAAATAGCAATTGGAATGGAGGTAGAGAATTCATAACTTTTTAAGAATGCAAGGAACTAAATTTGATTTTCTTATAAATAAAGATCCTATAGACATTAAGATGATTTGAGAGTGAGAGATGAGGTTTAATTAGTATGCTCTTTTCTAACCAGTTCATTTAAAAATATTTCTTGAGTGTTTCTCCAGGGTCCATTAGGATGACGTTTGCTAAATTGAGCTGGTGCTAATACAGCCTCCGCAGAATTCTCATTTGCTTATTTATACTTGGTCTCTTCTGGAAAGATTTGAAGAGTCTGACTTTTATAGAATAAGGAACCTATAATTACTTTGTATATCACTCCTAAATTAAGTTTCTGGAAGTGATTTGAATTTCATTACAGCCGAAGTCTCTAAGTCTGTTTTGTATCCCTTTTGTGGGGTGGTTAGTGGACAAGTCTTTATGAGCATTCCTGTCTTTCCCTTAATTCCATCGGACTTTTATTCTGAATGCCTTTAAAAATCTACAAAAAAATGAACTCTTTCATCTCTCTTTATAGGTACAATGGTGCTTTGCCTAATGGAGACAGAGGCCGGAGGAAAAGCCGATTTGCTCTCTACAAGCGGCCGAAGGCTAATGGAGTCAAACCCAGCACAGTCCATGTGATATCCACCCCACAGGCATCCAAGGTAGGGGGCTCCCTGGAATGGGGAGGGCCGACAATGAATCATGGGTGTCCTTGTCAGCACCTCTTTCCTTTCAGCCTCATTTCTCTGTGGGATAGTGTTTCAGCCATTTGAGCTGGATAATCGTGGTTGTGAAGGGCTGTCATGTACATAGCAAACTGTGTGTTTCACAGCATCCCTGACCTCTACCCACTAGAGGCCAGTAGCACATCAACCCCCATGCCCCCAGTCACTTTTAGGACAACCAAAACTGTCTCCTAAACTTGCCACGTGTCCTCTGGGGGCTAGGAGGGTGGGTATCCCCTCCCCTCTGTCCCCTACCCCCATCCCATAATGAACCACTGCTTTAGGATGTAGTGGCGTCTGCATATATCAATTGAGGATAGTTGTGGTTGAGAGGGAAATGATGTTCCTTTTCCTGAAGAGTGTTTTGATACAAACCTCATTAAAATTTGCTGTTTTCCTCTGTTACTTGAGTAGTGGGTGTTTTCATATAATTTGTATGTACATGGAATTGAATTTGTGTAATTATTAGAAAGATTGAAAGTAAACAGCTAAGTGCAATAAGAAGTCTGTGATACATACTTCTTCTTATAAGTGTGATGTATATAAAATGTTCATTTTTTATGAATATTTCATTTGTTTTATGATCTGTAAGTGTAGAGGAAACCTGAATTTCTGTTCTGATTTATATAGTCTACCTATTAGATTTTATGGCAATTTTTCTTTTAATTAAACATGTTACTTAATGTGTATAGTTTACTTTTTACAAAATAATTATATCCACATGAAGTTATTTCATATGGGGCACTGGCTGTATATATTTATCATAATGGGTTTGAACCATCTGGAATAAATAAGAGACTTTCTTTCAATTTTTTTTTTTTTTGCTGAAAACCAGTGGTTCAAAGAGAAATGAACAGCTTCATGGAAGCATATGTAGTGTTTATACTCAGAAACAGGTCACCTCTCTTAACCTTTTTATTTAAAAGTTCTTGTTTCTGAAGCAGTGCCATGGAAGAAGTTCGCAAGATTGTGCCAACTAAGAATCTCTTGTATTAGGGAGGGAATGGTTAGATCAGAAAATATCAAATACCAAGAAAAAAGAAAAGACTCATACCTAGTGGCCACGTTTTTGGCTACAGAAAGGGAAGTATGGTGCAGGTTTTAGGAAGGGAAGGACACTCGCTAGGGTAAATAGAGGAAATCAGCCTTACTGATTCTGAGAAAAGGAGGAAGTGAAATGGCAACAGAATCTTGGAAGGCCAAAGAATTATGAGAAATATTTTATAGTCCAAAAATATTTGGAGGGGAAGGAAGACAAATGTTTTTAAGCATATGATGAGTGCCAAAAATACTCTGATATTATACGTGGTCTTTATTATTTTGTCTGTGTGTCGATATTTATCTTTGTCTCCTTTTTTTAATCTCAGATTTTATATTGATACAATGGCTTCTGATCCTTAAAAAAATTATAGAGATCTTTGGTTACTTAGGTCTCATGTTATTTTAGGATATGAAATATACCTTCCAATAGCTACTCTTAGAATATCATGGGTCTTCCTTACTCATTACCCACCTCCATCTGCTCCAGTTTTAGTTTTTTCTAATTTACCTTTGTATCTAGATTTTATCTGATGATATTTAGATTATAAATCTTTTGGAAGCTGTCTAAGTCTGTTTAAAAATATCACTGAGAATACTAACAGTAGGGGAAATTGTGTTTTGGTGTTACAACCTGGAAAAAAACTGCATTCTCAGGGCCTCAGTTTCTCATTTATACAATGAGTTCGTGATGGTCAGGAGCCACGTGGATTCAGGGCAGGTACTTTGGTTACAAGCAGCAGAAATTATTCTGGCTATATCACACCAAAAAAAGCAAATTATCAAAGGTTAGGGTAGAGATAGCTCTCTGAATTGGGGGAAAATTTGAGCAACCAGGTTTTGTGAGAGAAGTGAACCAGAGAGTCCTGGTTTTCCCCCAGGGTGCTCTTTTTCCATCTCTTTTTAGTTCATGACACTAGAAATGATTTCATTTTGTTTCCATTTCAGCCTCTTCTTTTGTAACCTTACATTGTTCATCTAAGCTCCCTCTTCCCCTCTTCCTCTAGACCTCACTGACCTGTAGCACAGGCCCAAGTTCATTCTCCTTGACAGGAGCATCCATGGTGTAACTTTTTTTTTTTTTAACACATCCATGGTATAAATTGAAAAATTGTAACTTTTCGGTTTCAGAGACTGTCACTTCTGTGCCACTTTCCCTCCTACTGTGATGGACTTGATAGCCCACCGTCACTTAACCTCTACTGTTACCGTAACCTTGAGTTTGTTCTGCTTGTGTATGCATCTACTCTGCTTATCTGACTTCATCAGGGCTTACAGCCCTTTAGTTTGTCCTTACTTGCCACGGTTGTTAGTGTGTTTCTTGTCTTCCTTCCCACTCTCCTTGTTTGCCATCAGAAGGCCTGGGGCAAAAGCTGTTGGACCTGAACCAGCAGGTGCTTTGCTGTGAAGTTTCTAATGCTGCAGCGTTGGCAACGGAAGGATCATCTTTGACTGGAACTGTATGAGTGAGGTCTGTTAGGGCGGGGGTGGTTACTGCCGTCAGGATGCGAGGGCTTGGCCTCTTGACTGTGTTGTTTCTTCCTTCTGCCCCACAGTCTGGGGGGCGACCAGGGAGACCCCTTTGCTGATGGTGGTAGCAGCTGGAAAATGGGCCCTCTTAGTCTTCTGTGCATCCCAGTATTCAAGCTAAGTCAGGTGAGGGTGGCAAGTACGTGCCAACGTTGTGTAATTGCTATTTGTGTAATCACTGTGTAATCTTCATTTGTGTACGTATTTGCTCTTGAAATAGTAATACTCAAAGATATTTCTCCTTTTATGTAATGTGTTTTAAGGAAACAAAACCTGAAGCCCTGTTTTACTTTTAGCAGGTCTGTTACATAGATATAGGGCACTTAATAATTTATTTCCATTTGTGTTCAACAGATATTTATCTAGCCCTTTTCTGTGGCTGGACATCATGCTAAGTATTGGATGTATTTTAGGGACCAAAACATGTCTGCATGGAGCTACGCGACTTGTGAGTAGGCAAACAATAAGTAATCATGTGGATACATATTTAACTGCACATTTTGAAGAGCATGGTGCAGAAAAAGAATAAGGGGCTGTGAGAAGAGGAGGTGCAGAGTTTAGTCTGGGTGGATGGGGAAGGATCTCTAAGGAAGTGTCCTGTGAGCTTCAGGCTGGAGAATAAAGAGGAGTTAGACGAGCCAGGAGGTCTGGGGCTTTTAGGGTTCTGGTTGGAAAATTTGTTTTTTTTTTCCCAAGGAGAAACATTGAAGAGTGTTCAGCAAAGAGTGTGGCATAATATAACTGAGAATTTAGGTCAATTTATGCTTGTTCATTTACTTTTCAGGATGGGGGTGGGCAACGATTTTACTCTTTCTTAAGCTGTGAATAGTAGATGGTTGTGATGGGGTTGGTGATGATGCCTGATGGGTAAATATTTTGCTGGCAACGTGGTTTAAATTTAGCAGCATTACTGTGGAAAACTCTTCATCATCGTTTCCCCTTCTTAGATTGTGTTTTATTGAAATCTCCTTTTTTGGAAATTTTTACTTTTAAAAAAAAATTGAATATCACTGTGTCCCAGTTGGCATTATTTCAGAATGGAAAATATCAGTGGTCCTAAGAGTGACAGTTCAGAGAAAAATTAGGGCTATTTAGCGTGACTGTCACAACCAGGACTGCTTTTAAGCTATTTACATTGGGATGGCTCTACTGATGGATAAGATATTTAAACTCTTCCTTATCAGTCAGTGAATGATGTAATAGTAAATGTGAGAAGTGGTAAAAACTGATAATACACATTTCAGTGTGAACTCAGTTCAGCTAATTTTCTGGGCTTTAGTGGGGTCTGGTTTTGCAGCTCTCACCGTCTGTCCAGCCTGGGTCTTAGTGGCGGTAGTGGCATATCTCCACCGCACATTCCTTGTGAAGCTGGAGCTTTCTGTGCTTTCAAAGAATCATATGTTTATCATTATCCTTAGATTTTTTAAATTGCTACAGGTTTTTAAATAGCTGAGTTTTAAATAGTTTTTATTTTGGTTCCTTTCAGTGTTACTGCAGTATAATTCTTGAGTTAGTAGTGTCCTTTTGATGTTTAAAGTACAAGAACTAATTTTATTACATTATTATAAATGAAGAGAGCAAAATTTTATTGTCTTAGACGTCATAAACATGAATATTCTGAATCTGTCAGAGGCGATAAAAAAGAATTATTAGTAGTAAGCTGAAATCCAGACTATCTCTTGATACTCCACAGGAATACAAACCTAAAACAAATAATTTGTATGTCTAGGATGAAACACAATTTGATTATTTTAGCAAAAAATATAAACATGAACAGCCTATCTTAAAATTTATTTTTTATTGAAGTATAGTTGAATTACAGTGTTAATCACTGCTATACAGGAAATGAACAGTCTATCTTTATACCTCAAGGTTCTAGCAAAAGAACAAACCTAAGCCCAAAATTAGTAGAAGAAAGGAAATAATAATAAAGGTAAGAGCGGAAATAAATGAATGAGACCAAGGAGATTACAGAAAAGATTAGTGAAACTAAGAGCTGGGTTTTTTAAAAAATATAAACAAAAGAGACAGATCTTTAGCTGGATTCAGCAAGAATAAAAGAGGACTCAAAATTTGAAAGAGATGTTACAACTATACTGTAAAAGTCAAAAGATCACAGGAGACTGATATGAACAACTATATACCAACAAATTGGTTAACATAGAAGAAATAAATTCCTAAAAATCTGAACTCTACCAAGACTGAATCATGGAGAAATGGAAAATCTGAACAGATCAATTACTAGTAAGGAGACTGGCTCAATAATCAAAAACCTCCCTACAGACAAAAGTCCAGGCCCAGACTTCTGGTGAATTCTACCAAATGTTTAATGAAGAATTAATACCAACACGAATCCTTTTCAAATTCTTCCAAAAAATTGAAGATGGGGGCACACTTTTGAACTCATTTTATAAGGCCAGCATTACCCTAATACCAAAACCAGACCAAGACACTACAAAAAAAAGAAAAAAATACATGCCAGAATTCCTGATGAACATAGAAGCAAAAATCCTCAATAAAAATTTAACAAACCAAATTTAACAGTACATTAAAAGTGTACATCATACATTTTGATCAGGAGGGATTTATTCCAGGGAAGCGAGAGTGATTCAACAACTGCAGATCAATCAGTGTGATAGGTACATAAACAATATGAAGGACAAAAACCATATGTTCATCCCACTAAATGCAAGAAAGCATTTGACAGAAAAATCCATTCATGATTAAAAAAAGACCTCAGCACACTGAACTCAGAGGGAATGTACTTCAACATAATGAAGACCATATATGATAGCCCACAGCTAATATCATAATCAACAGTGAAAAACCAAAAGCTTTTTCTTTAAGATCAGGAATAAGACAGGGATGCCCATTATGGCCACTTGTATTCAAGTAGTACTGAAGCCCTAGCCAAAGCAATTAGGCAAGGAAAGAATGAAAAAGTATCCAAATTGTAAGGGAAGAAGTAGGATTGTCTCTGTTTGCTGATAACTTGAAATTGCATATAGAAGACCCTAGCGATTCCACCAAAAAAACTTTTAGAACTAATAAACAAATTCATTAATGCTGAAGAGTACAGAATTCAGTAATGAATTAGAAGAGTAATGAAGAAAATAATTCCACTTACAGTTGTATCAAAAAGAATAAAATCACTCAGAATAAATTTATTCAAAAAGGCAAAAGATCTGTACACTAAAAACAAAAGTCATCGATGAAAGAAATTGAAAGACACAAATAAATGGAAGGACATCCTGTGTTCATGGATTAGAAGAATTAATACTGTTAAAATGTCCTTAGTACTCAAAGCAATCAGTGTAATCTCTATCAAAATTGCAGTAGCATTTTTCACAGAAATAGAACAGATCATCCTGAAATTCTCATGGAACCACACAAGACTCTAAATAGCCAAAGCAACCATAAGGAAGAAGAATGAAGCTGGAGATATCGTACTCCTGTCTTCATTCTATATTTCAAAGTAATTGCGTCCTAATCAGAGCAATATGGTATTGGCACTAAAACAGATGTGTAGATCAGTGTAACAGAAAAGAGAGCCCAGAAATAAACCCACACATATCTGGTCAATTTATGATGGAGCCAAGAATACTCAATGGGGAAAAGATAAATGCTGTTGGGAAAATCAGACATCCACATGCAAAAGAATGAAACTGGACCACTTACACAAAAATGGGTTAAAGATTTGAATGTCAAGCTTGAAACCTTACAATTCCTAGAAGAAAACATAGCTTTTTGACATTGGTCTTGGTGATGATTTCTTGGATTTGACACCAAAAGTAAAGGCAACAAAAGCAAAAATAAACAAGTGTGTATGTACTTAACTAAAAGCCTTTTGTACAGCAAAGGAAACTCTCCACAAAATGAAGAGGCAACCTACTGAATGGGTAAAAACATTTGTAAATCATGTGTCTGTTGGAGGTTAATATCCAAAATATATAAATAACTCATATAACTCAATAGCAAAGCAAAGAAACCCTAATGATATGATTTAGAAATGGGCAAAAGATCTTAAAAGACATTTTTCCAAAGAAGGCATCCAGATGACCAGCAGATACATGAAAAAGTGCTCAGCGTTACTAATCATCAGTGAAATGCAACTTAGAACCAGAGTGATATCACCTCATGCCTATTAGAATGGGTGTAGTCCTAAGGACAAAAAATAACAAGTGTTGGAGGGAACCCTTGTATACTGTTGATGGGACTGCAGCTTGGTGTAGCCACTGTGAAAAACAGTTTGGAGATTTTTTCAAATGACTAAAACGACGGTGACCATGTGATCCAGCAGTGTAGCTCCTACGTGTGGAAAGGAAATGAAAAAGAAAATCTTGAAGTATCTGCTTGAATGACTATCCCATGGTCATTGCTGTATTATTTACATTAGCCATGATACGGGAACAACCTGTGTTCATCAACAGTTGAATGCATACAGGTGTGACATATATGGATCTACAAAGGAATATCGTTTAGCCATGAGAAGGAAGGGTATCTTGCCATTTGCAACAACATGGATGGGCCTTAGGGGCATTGTGCTAAGTGAATTAAGTCAGGGAAAGACGCACACTGTGTATCACATACACTTGGCATCTAAAGAGCTGAGCTTATTAGAAACAGACCAGAATGATGGTTGCCAAAGGGTGGGGGAAATGTGGAGATGTTAGTGTATAAACCCCCAGTCACAATTTGAATAAGTTCTGGGGATCTAATGTACAGTATGCTGGTTATAGTTAATTACACTGTTTTATATACTTGAGAATTGCTAAGAGTAAATCTCGAATGTTCTCACTATATGAAAGAAGTAGTAATTTTGTGACATGATGGAAGTGTCATGAAATATTTCATGAAAATATCAAATCAATCTTGAAAACATACCTGACAACATACCTTGACAACAAGGTATATGTGTGTACTTTGACAACACATCTCATTATAGCTGGAAAAAATAAACAAGTCAATTTTCAAAAAAATGAGAAAATAGCTTCCCAAAATATTTTATCAAAGGGTATTGCTAAAGCAAAGGAAAGACTATTTATGAAATACTGACACAGTATACTATATAAAGTACTTTCTGACTTGAAGTATTTATTAACACTTCAAAAACTAGTTCTTGTATGAGTATGTATCATGGCAAAGTTACCGTTGTGATTGTTGTAAAACATATCTTTTGAGATAGGGAACAACTTTATGGAAAACTTAGGAATTAGGCAGTAAAACTTTAGTCATAGACAAAGCTTCCACCATTTCACATTGAAGTAGTTTAATAATTTACTTAAAATGCAGTATTCAGGATTTTGAAGATAGGTGATGGTTTTTGTTGATCTCACAGAGCTAAGAGGAACAACATCTGAAATATATTAAACTTTATTGTCATACTCAAGAAAAATGGTCTTAATGAGAGATATTTACATGAAAACTTCATGAATTTTGTTCAGATGCTGCAAGTATAGTGCTAGGGAGAAAAAAGTCTGAAATTATAGAAAAACTTCTGGATGTTTTTATTTGATGTTGTTTACTTATTTCTGGATCATGGCATAAAAAGTCAAATAAATTTATGATTTATTTGACCTTATGTTGTTTAACTCTCGTATTTGGTATACCTAAGAACTTGGAATAATGAAGTACAGCTGACCTTTGAACAACACAGGCTTGAACTGTATGAGTCCGCTTATACATGGATTTTCTTTTTTCAATAGTAAATACTGCAGTACTGCGTGATCTACAGTTGACTGAATCCCTGGATGCAGAGGAACCATGTATATGGAGGGCTGACTATAAGTATACTAAGACTTTTGACTGCATAGAGGGTGTTTGCCTGAAGCCCCCATGATAAGAAGTTCAAGGGTCAGTTGTATTTGCCTTTGGGTGGACTCTGTTTGGAAATCATAAAGACTTGACTGCTTACTTTAGTAGACAGCATTTGAATAATTACTTTTATTTTTTAAAAAGATTTAGCTTTATTATATGCTATTCTAACTATTCTTTCTTAATTTTAGAAGAAAGAAAATTTCTACCTATTAAAATGGATAGATTTCTTTGACAAGTAGTAGTTAATAGAACATATAAAACAAAATACAGGAAACTGATAGAGAATCAGAGCATATCAGAGAAACATTTCAAATGAAGTATTCCAAGAGAAAAATTATTAAATTATCCAACGAGTTACATGAAATTACACTTATTTGATGACAAATCTGAGGAATATAGTTAACTTTGAATAACTTCTTTTGAATATATTGGTTCTTAGAGTTTAGCTAGTTGATTATTATCAAGGCACCAGAGATTGAAGGTAAATAATATTTTGTAAAAATAAACTAGATGATTGAATATGATAGTTCAGTAAGTGACTTTCATAATGGTGATAGAAATAGTGAATATTATTAAAGTTAGAAAAAAATTGAATTTAATTAACATTAGTTCACCATAAGATAGTATTTACCAAGAACAATACTGTGTTATGGAGAAAACCTGTATTATCAAAACTCAATTCACCTGTTGTCTTTCAGTAACTAGGGGGTATTACTAGAGGAGCTTGGTTTGTTGTATTGAATCATACCCCAGACACAACTTACCTGTGACAGATGCACATCAAATAAAGGATCACACGAGTATTTTTAACAGTTAACAGATGACTTGGAAATTATTAACATGATTTGATGAATGTTTGGTGTTCTAACTTGCAGTTTTAAACTGTATGTAGTTCATACTTAGAGAATAAATAGAAGGCTAAAAATTTTTTTGATTTATATGCTTATTCATTTTCATTATAATTCTGATTGTTAAATATTACCACTCCTGACATGAATAATTTTAATATATTTGCAATTAGGTGGTTATCTCATTTTTTTGTTTTATGTAGCGTGAGTTTTAATGTCAATGATTGGTTGTTCTTAACTAGTACATTTTGGTAAATTTTCACTCAGTACATTTATCGATGTTTTTGTGAAGTTTTTGATACTTACTCCAAATAGTGTGACATGTAGCAACTGGCAAGTTCTCTTCCCTTCTTACTGTTTTTGGTTTAGCTTTGACTTCTGTTGTTCACAAACATTTTCTTTCAAATCACCTAAGTAAAGCATTGAGAATTTTTACTGCTGTGTTTAAATGAGGCAGCTTGACTTGTACAGGTACTTGTATTTGATTTGTACCAGGACAGCATAATGAGCACCATTTCCCCATTCAGATTTGTGTGAGAGCCTTTATGGTAGTTTTAAGACATTTTATAGTACTTTTAAAGTTAAAGTTTGAAATGTGATTCACTGCTTACTGAGAATAATTCCACAAAGTTGAGGACTATTCCATCTTTTCTTAGTCTCTGCAGTTAATACAGCTTGGCACTAACATTTTTGTTTCCTCTAACCCTTCTTCCAGCATCCATAGTTGCATCGTTTCAAGCACTAACGTCTAATTGTGAGGGTTTGTGTGTGTGTGTGTGTGTGTGTGTGTGTGTGTGTGTGTGTAGAATAATTACTGCCTTCCTTTCTGTTCATTGATATTTAATCTAAAGTTATGCTTTGCTATGTGGTGTGGGTAGAATTATTCATTGGTTCCTAGCAAAAGAGACATTTTTGTCTTTTGTATTTGCCATGTGGTTGGCAGACTAGCGCCCCCCTGTCCCCCTAACTCCCCACCAATCAAGATGCTCATGCCTGGTCCGTGGAACTTTGTGAGTATCTCACATAGCAGAGGGGGCTTTGCCGATGAAGGTCATGGAGCTTAAGATAGGGATTTTACCTTGGATTGTTGGTGGCCCAGTGTAATTGCAAAGGTCCTTACAAGTGGAAGAGGGATGTGGAAGACTCAGATGTGAGGGAAGGAGCAGCAGGAAGGTTTGAAGTGTGGGCAGGACTCAACTTCCTGGATTTGAAGACCGAGGAAAGGGACTATGGGCCTAGAAATGTGGGCAGCCTCTGGGAGCTGAGAACAACTGTGGCAGACAGCAGCAAGGAAACAGGGACCTCAGCCCCGCATCACAGGGAACTCAGTTCTGCCAACAACCTCAGTGTCCCTGGAAACAGATTCCTCCTAGAGCCTCATAAAGGCCCACAACCCTCCTGACCCCTGGATTTCTGCCATGTGAGACTTGGGCAGAGAAGCCAGTCAAGCCTACCAACCCCAGACCTGTGCGACAATAGACGTGTGGTGTTTGTAGCTGCTAAGCTTGGTGGTAACTGTTTACCGCAGCAAGAGAAAACGTACATGTACTTTTTCATGGGACATGCAGTACAAAGTACCTTGAATTCTGGGCAGTTCTTAGGTTTGTGTTGTGGGAAACAAAAGGATAGGGAAGCCATCAAAGAATTGGCAGGCAGGGAAGGTGGTTTTTGGTTCTTTTCTCTCGGATCCAGAGTATTGGAGCCGGAGAGCTTGACTCTGGCACATAGTTAATTATCAGTGTAATTATCTGCATTACTGATACATAAGAATTATATGATTGACTTGATTCATGTATTAGTTGGAAAAAATCATAGTTAATTTGTGTTGTCCCGAAAGCACCACTTTATTAAAGAGTTGCTTTTAACATGTCAGTGTGGGTTAATACTTGTATTTATATTTATAATTAAGCCTTTGCCCAAACTTATTTGAATTATGACTGATTCAGTGACTGGAACCCATCCTGTCTTTTCATGGAGGAAGAGACTCTATTGCTATAACTTTCTTTAATAAAAACATGGAACATGAAGGTTGGAAGAAACTGTATTCGGATTGACTTTACATTTTACACATGAAAGACCTTTAGTTCAAAGAAGCCCAGTACGTAGTCTCAGGTCACTGGGCCAAGTGTGTTGCCCAGGACTTAGGAGTGTCAGTCTTTAGGTATAAGTAGCAGGTGGAAAGTGCTGTGAAGGACAGGAACCGAGCTGGATTCTGCTCTTAGATTCTTACCTCCCAGGAGTATAACTTGGAAAATCCATTTATTTCCAAACTGGGACTCCTGTGATGATGAAAGAGATGAAAGTGGTATTTGTTAGTAGAAATGGAAGTTACTTTGTGAACTTAAGGATCATTAGCATTGTTAGGGTAAGTTGTCCCATTGGAAATCAGGTGATTTTCAGAGAGCGCCTTTGCTACAAAAGGAACAATGATGGAGACTTGAATTGAAGCAGCTGGGCTGTTTAAGGCGGTAGTTACAGCAACAAGTGGTAACAGGTAAGGTTCAGTTCAGTTGCTCAGCATGTCCAACTCTTTGTGACCCCATGGACTGTAGCACACCAGGCTTCCCTGTTCTTCACCTCCTGGAGCTTGCTCAGACTCATGTCCATTGAGTCGGTGATGCCATCCAACCATCTGGTCCTCTGTCATCCCCTTCTCCTGCCTTCAATCTTTCCCAGCATCAGGGTTTTTTCTAATGAGTCAGTTCTTTGCATCAAGTGACCAAAGTATTGGAACTTCAGCAGCCATCCTTCCAATGAATATTCAGGACTGATTTCCTTCAGAAGTGACTGGTATGATCCCCTTGTAGCCCAAGGGACTCTCAAGAGTCTTCTCCAACACCACAGTTCAAATGCATCGATTCATAGTGCTCAGCTTTCTTTATGGTCTAACTCTCATATCCATACATGACTACTGGAAAAACTATAGCCTTATTAACACAGGTTCATCTAGTCAAAGTGATGTCTCTGCTTCTTAACATGCTGTCTAGGTTGGTCATAACTTTTTCTCCAAGAAGCAAATGTCTTTTAATTTCATGGCTGCAGTCACCATTTGCAGTGATTTTGGAGCCCCCCAAAATAAAGTCTGTCATTGTTTCCATTGTTTCCCCATCTGTTTGCCATGAAGTAATGGGACTGGATGTCATGATCTTCGTTTTTTGAATGTTGAGTTTTAAGCCAGGCTTTTCACTCTCCTCTTTCATTTTCAAGAGGCTCTTTAGTTCCTCTTTGCTTTCTTCCATAAGGGTGGTATCATCTGCGTATCTGAGGTCATTGGTATTTCTCCTGTCTATCCTGATTCCAGCCTGTGCTTCATCCAGCCTGGCATTTCTCATGATGTACTCTGCGTGTAAGTTAAATAAGCAGAGTGACCATATACAGCCTTGACGTACTCCTTTTGCAGTTTTGAACCAGTCCGTTGTCCCATGTCCCGTTCAGCGTACCTCAAAGTGAATTTCGTATGGCTGAACAAGAGTCATAGTCTCTGAGGGAATCATTCATTGACTGGCTTAAACTTGCTGTGGCCTGTTTTGTTGCACTCTGCCTTTCTCATTGTAGTACATGGTTGACCTTATCTTTTGTGAGAAAGTGCTTCAGCCTCTTTGAAGTCCTGTGTTGCTGATGGTTTTACAGGGACACCTGCTTACAAGCTCTTTATTGATCACACTCTTGTCACAGGTGAGTGTGAAAGAGTTGCTTCGGGAACCTCTGGCTTTGTGCTACCAGGTTAGAGTTAACGGGAGCTCTCAGGGACATGATAGCTCCTGCTCATCCCTTATTCTGCCGCCAGGTGAGCTCTGCAAGATCAGCCCTCTCACCTTTGTGTTTCAGCCTGAGGTTCAAGTTAAATTCCCCAGGTGGCCAGGTTTTCCCTCTCCTCCACACCTTCCACGTTCTCATTTTTTAGGATGTCTTCCAGTCCTGTGCACCAACCTGTGCTTCCCGATCCTTTAAAACCCAGCCTAGATGTCATGTCCCCCCAGGAGCTCTGACACTCCTCATTCCCTGCCTTAGAGAAGTCCTTCTCTGGACTCCTGAAGTTCAGAATACATGTGTAGGTCTCTCTCAGTGCCCTGATGCTGTGTTAGAGAGTTACTGGTTTGCCGTCTCGTGATGTGGGGCAGCAAGCTCCTTGAAGGCAGGGGCAGTCTTTCCTGTCTGTGTTCCTGCTGCCCAGCGCAGTGTGTGTGGGGTTAGTAGCTAGATGGCATGACCTGCCTTGGACCTGTGCTGGGACAGCTGGTTGTTCTCGTGGGTCAATGACTGATGATTGGGATTCTGCAGACCCACAGGCACATGCACAGGTCAGTTGGTATTTCAGGCATATTTGGTAAATTAAAATTGAAATAATCCTTTTCCTATTGTTTCCCAGTTTTCTTCTTCTTCTTCTTTTTCATAGTTTTTGTTTTGTTTTGTTTTTGGCTGTGCTGGGCCTTTGTTGCTGTGCAGGCGTTTCTGTAGTTGCAGTGAGCAGGGACTTGTCCCTAAGTTGCGGTACGTGGGCTTCTCATTGCGGTGACATCTCTTGTTGCAGAGCACAGGCTCTAAGGCCCTCCGGCTTCAGTAGTTGTGGCACACAGGCTTAGTAGTAGCAGTTCCTGGGTCCTGGAGCACGGGCTGAATAGCTGTGGTGCATGGGCTTAGTTGCTCCATGACATGTGGAGTCTTCCTGGATCAGGGTTCAAACCCATGTCTCTTGCAGTGGCAGGCAGATTCTGTACCACTGAGCCACCAGGAAAGCCTCAAGTTTTCTTTATTATTTACTTATAATAATAAAAAATAATAGTTTATAAGAAAGATAAGAAGCTTTCTATGAAATCTTGTGTCCATCTCTCATCTTTTTTCCTTTTGATCTCAGGAATCACATATTTGTTATTGAGAGTTTTAAGAAGTTATATTTGTTTTGTAAAATATGAATATGAGAATTGAATGACGAGTGTGGGCTTTGGAGTTTTGACTTCCTGAATTCTTAGTTTCCTCTGTTTACTTGCTGTAGACTCTTGGGCAGAATACTTTTCAGTGGTTCACATTCTGCTTTCATATGACAGAGATTTGTCTCAGGCAGTACAGGCCTGTTTAACCTGAAGTAGCAAGTAACTCCCAAATCTCAGGGGTTTTATAGCAACACAGCATATTGATTACTCACACTTTGTCATGGATTAGCATGGAGACTGTATTCATCGCAGACGTTCAGGAACCCAATTGGAAGGTGCACCTTGACTTAACAAATTTAAAGATCATGGAGGGAGGTAAGAGAGACAACATAGCTCTTAGAGCTTTTGCCTGGAAGTGACATAGTTGAATTTCACTGGCTAAAGCAAACGTCTTGGCTAACTGAATTCAAAAGTCAGGGACGCATATCCTTTTGTGGGAAGACATCAGATATTTGCAAATATTAGTGCAGTGTACCTCCAGGCAGTGACTTATGAAGGAAAACACTTGGAACATATCATGTACCTAGTATGTGATAGTGATTGATTAATGGAAACTAATATTATTAGTGATTGGTTTTTCTGCAAAGTATTACGTTATAAGAAGTTATAAAAGGGCTCAGGATACAAAGAAACCTACCATCCATACTGAATTATTGGCAGTTTGGTTATATTGGGTTAAAAAGTTGTATTTAAAATACACTGATACATTGAAGCATGTTAATTGTCATGTGTCTAATCAATCGCCAGCCCAGGATTGATGCTCTGGGCTGGTACAGCGAGATTTCCCGGGGGGGAGGGAGGAGGGAGGGGGGTTCCGGAGGGGAAGCATATGTAAACCCATGGTGATATCATGACAATGTATGGCAAAAACAATAAAAAATTAAAAAATAAAAAAATAATAAAATAAAATAAAATACACTGATAGATTTAAAATTAAAACTGCAGCCTCATGGTTTGAAGATAGGTTTCCTCTGTAGACGATAGAATGTAAATTTATCATTTTCTTTAGATCACAGCAGTTAAGGTTTAATAATGACTAGTTTCTGAATTATTGAACCCAGTAACTTAGAAAATCAGAGTATTGCTTCACTGGAAAAGGTACTTACCAATTATAACATTTTAGAAAGGTATTCTTAGGTGATAGTGCTTCTGGCCTAAGTCATTTCGTTCTTCATGTATTCCACAGACTGCTAACATTAACTCCATTCCTTGCCTTTTGAACAAAGAACAGTTCTGTACTTTTCCAGTGTAGAATTAAACCTTTGTTTCACACGAATAGTTAAGTCATAACAGTTTGTCTTTCCATAGTGCCTAGTTGAAATAAACATGAATATCAGTGATTTTTTACCACCCCCGACCTGCATTTTAGGAAGTCATGTTTATTATATTATGCAACTTAGTATCATAGATCCAAGAATATAATTTTTTAAACTTCTAAATCCCACTGATAGACATTTTATGAGCTAGATAGAATGAATGTTATGAAATTTAGTTTCCATATATTTGGCTGTGTTCCTTTGCTGGCCACCTTAAACTATCACAACAATTGTCAATCAGCTATTCTCCAGTACAAAACAAAAAGTTAGAAATCAATTAGGGTCCAAACAAGGTTAAAAAAAAATGCATAAAAATGGGGGATTGGGTCAAGAGATCTCACCTAGCATTTTAAAAATTTTAAGATATTCTTTAAAGTATACACATCATAGATGTAGAGTTTAGTGGATTTTCATTAAGTGAACACACCATTTAAGAAGTATCCAGGTCACACTGCCAGTGCCCTAGAAGACTCCTGGACTCTCCCTCCCAGTCATTGCCTCCTAACCCTAAGAAGGAACCAGGTAACCATCGTCGTGACCTAACGCCGTAGACTAGTTGTCCTGTTTTTGTACTTTATATACATTCGGCCTAGTAAGCACACTTCTAGGGCCTCCCTGGTGGCTTTGGCACCAGACAGTAGAGAATCAGGAGACCTAGGTTTTATCCCTGGGTCAGGAAGATCCTCTGGAGAAGGGAATGGCTACCCATTACAGTATTCTTGGCTGAAAAATCCCACGGACAGAGGAGCCTGGTGGGCAGCAATCCATGGGGTTGCAAAGAGTCGGACAGAATTGAGCGGCTAACACTTTCACTTCGTTTTTCAAGCACATTTAAAAAAAAAAACATTATCCGAGGTTAGTTGCTTTACAGTATTGTACTGGTTTCTACCATACAGCAACATGAATCAGCTACAGTGTGCATATGTCACCTCCCTCTTGAATCTGCCTCCCATCTCCCACCCCATCCCACCCCTCTAGGTTGTCACAAAGCACTGGGTTGAGCTCCCTGAGTCACACAGCAAATTCCCACTGGCTATCTGTTACACATATGGTAATTTATGTTTCCATGCTACCGCTCTCTCCGTTGGTCCCAACCTCTCCTTCCCGTACTTTGTCTACAAGTCTGTTCTCTGTGAACAAGTCCATTTTTATTTCTGATCAAAATAAACAGAAGTCAGTCATAGCCAACGGCATTCACATGTATAGCCTGCGGCACTTTAAAACCTTGCTACTTGTTGCACAAGTGGAAATGCTTCCTCGCTTAGAAAACTGGTGACTTTGCTAAAATAGCTATGGTTTTACAGAATTGAATATCTGGGGGAAGAACTCTTAAGTTTATACAGAACCTTGAATGTTACAGTGTCTTGTTTTCCTCTCCTGAAGAACTACCTGTGTGATAGCTCAGGGCCTGCATACCAAGTTTTTCTCACTTTTCACATTTGTGGGATAGGGATGCACCCTGACGTAGGAGGCAGAAAGAACACAGACTGATGTAAAATGAACCTAATTGAGTCTTGGCTCTTCTCTTTGCAAGCCATGCAGCCAGGGCAAGCCACAGAGCCCCTCCGGATGTAATAGCTGCTTTTAAAGTTGCTATTAAGTTTTGTAAAATATGGAGAAGAGCCTTGAATGACAAGTGTGAGCTCTGGAGTTTTGACTTCTTGAATTCTTAGTTTTCTCCACTTACAGAATGGCAATGCACGCACCTACGGGCTAGGGTAGGCTCTTGGGAATTAGTAGCGGTTCTTTTAGTAACCTAGCATGGAAGTTATAAACACGTGATGGAATCATATGGTCCTTTGAAAGCCACTCTGTATGCCTCCAGTACAGGGCTTCCCAGGCGGCTCAGTGATGAAGAGTCTGCCTGCCAACGCAGGGGATGGAGGTTCAGTCTCTGGGGCAGGAAGAGCCCCTGGAGAAGGAAATGACAACCTACTCTAGTATTCTGGTCTGGGAAATCCCATGGGCAGAGAAGCCTAGTGGGCTATAGTCCATGGGGTCATGAAAGAGTCGAACATGACATGACTTAGCAGCTAAACAACAATGCGACCACCCCTCCATTGTGGTGGTTTTTGTTCAGTCTGAGCTGAGTCAATTTTCTTAACATAATCAGTGACTTTAAAAGACTTTAGAGTGACTCCCTCCTCAAATGCCATAGCCGCTTATTCTCATCGTGTAGTTGGAGTTCGAGTTTATGAATGGAAACACATCCTTCAAACTTATTCACTTGACACCAAAAATAGCATCTTTAAAACTTTGTTTTAATTAATTAATTTTTATTTGAAGGATAATTGCTTTATAGAATTTTATTGTTTTCTGTCAAACCTCAGCATGAATCAGCCATAGGTATACATATATCCCCTCCTTTTTGAGCCTCCCTCTCATCTCCCTTCCCATCCCACGCCTTAGGTTGATACCGAGCCCCTGTTTGAATTTCCTGAGCCACACGGCAAATTCCCAGTTGGCTCTCTGTTTTACATATGGTAATGTAAGATAAAACTTTATGTTAAAGTTGAATGTTTGACCATCCCCAGATGCTCCTTCCCTGTGAAACCTTCTTGACAATGCAAACCCTGCCTTGCATTCGACTTGCTCCAACAAGTCTCTGCTCCCCAAAGACTGTAAGCTCCAGGGATCAGGCCCTACCTTTATAGACAGGGCCCCCCGAGGAGAATGTTCAGTTGCTGAGCACAGGAGGCATCCATGATTTTTAGAATCCATTGCTTCTCAGTTAATGTATGTGGTTTCATGAAAGTGCCAAGAAGGTTGCTAACTTTTGCCCAGAGACAGATGAAAGCTTTTTTCAGACAATACATGTTTTTAGTATTACAGATAGTTGAACTGGTTGAAGTGTTTTCTTCTTGGTGAGAATTAATCTTTACATGACACCCAAATGCAGTCCTCAGGGAGGGGAAATGAAATATAGCTGATTGGTAGTGATGAGCTCCTGGGAGGATCTTCCAGCAACAAAGGCCAAACTCCAGTAGAAGTGTTGCCTGGGGTGGGCGTACAGTGACGAAAGCAGCAGACGTCCTGAAACGCTACCGTCCAGATAGGTGTCTGCAGTCCCTGGTGGAGGACCCTTACCTGCAGGGCGTCGCTGGTACCCAGGAGGAGCCCCTGTCTGCCTTGTCCCCCTTTCTGGGCCTGAGAGATTAGACAGAGGCAACATGAGTTTCTCTCCTGGAGTCACTGCTCCACTCTAATCTTTAAAATTTGGTAACTGAAACTGTAATTTTGAGAACTTTTTTTTCACTTGAGCTGTGATACAAAATCAGTTTGTCTGAGAAGTTTGGACTCTGATTGCTACCTTTGTTTTGTTCTTCAGAATAGAACACTTTTCAGTTTTTTTAATAGGAAGCTTTTGCGGGGGGGGGGTTGTTTTTTAATTGAATAAAGCTTTAGCACCAATTTACTAACTTTTTCTTCCACGTAGTGTTTTAAATCACTCATGTGTTTCTAGTGTTGTGTGTTTCTCTAATTCCCTGCCCTGAGTCATAGTGAACATGGTAGAAGAGGGAAGGATGATTAAGAAGTTTAGGAGTATTTAGATCAGAGTTTCTGAGCCTTGGCACTGTTGACAGTTTGTCTGGATCAGTTTGAGCCAGTGCTGTACATTGTTGGATGGTTAGAAGCATCCCTGGCCTTTAGCTACTCAGTGCCAATAGTTGCCCCCAGTTGTGACAACTCATACTATCTCCAGACATTGCTGAATGTCCCCTCTGGGGACAGAATGACCCTAGTTGAGGACCACTGATTAGACTCTGGTCAGTATGGAACGTGATTCAAAGTGTATGCTTTGGAGTCACATCCCCCATGTTTAAGCCCCAACTAACTGTTCTTTGGCCAAGTGATAACCACGCTGAACCTCAGTTTACTCAGCTCTCAAGTGATACTTGAGATATACTAATCCGTCTCAGCCCCTAGGTGGAAATACGTGAGTCGGTACATGTAAAGTTGTTAGCTTTTAGAGTGGCATCTGGGACATTATAAATGCTTGATAAATGTTAACCATGATTATTATTTCTGCTTATAAGAATATTGGGTATCATAGTACTTTTTTCCTTCTTTTCATTGCTGCTAATTTTTGAACCATGTCACAGAATGGGAACCTAAAGGGAAAGCATAATTGAGAAAGTTTTTCCACGCATTAATCTTCATTTTTAAGAGCTGCATCACGTACTGTTTTGGCAGGCAGTGTGGCAAAGTGAATTGATATCAGACTCTTCTTCAGCGATTTGTGGGCTGTGTAGCAGAAACCATTGCTCAAAATCAGGCTTTGTGGAGATAGAGAGGGGATGTTTTACAAATTCATTTTGGCTCTGGGGTTAGTCTGGCTTTGGCCTGGATTGAGAAGGGATTCTGAATGGGGGTATGGGCTGGAAGGAACACTGTTTCCTCTATTACCCCAGTCAGTTGAAGCTCCCTCTTTCTTAAATTTCATTCGTTATCTAATCTGACAAACACAAATACATTTTGCCAGAGCTTTGATTGTGGCTGTGGTTGCTAATTTCATAGAATAAAACAAGCAGTCTTGTGGAAGGGGTGGGGTGGGTCAGGAGCTTGAATGGGGGACATGGAGAAGGGGCAGCAGAGATTTTTGTGAAGGGAAAAAAAAATTCTCTAAAATCTGATAATGGAAAAGGAAAAGGAGGAGTTAAGGCAATTGTGTAGTCATACATATGAAAAGAGCCTTGAAATCATTTGTCAGAACAGTGTCTCCTCTGATGATTCATGTAATTGAATTGCATACACTTTATAGGTTAAAAAAATCCATATGAGTTAACCCTGAATATATTCTTGACAAATATATTTAACATTTTATTGGGTTTCTGACTCTTCAAACATACTTTTGATAAAGAATAGAAATTTTCAGTTTGGAAAAATATTTAAGTAAACATGAGATTTTAAAAGGTAAGTCAGCTTCCTTTTTTGATAAAATAAAGGAATATATAATTTGTCCCTGGGTATGACATAATTTTTCTGTAGTATTGCACTGTGAAGATTCTGGTTCCTTCTGGTCACTTTTCCCAGGATGAAGACTGAAACCTAGAGTTACAGGACCTTCCTGAGATTGCTTCACGAGTTGAACTGAAGGCTTTAAATTCGATTAGGTGTTTTGTTGTTAAATTCGGTTTTTGAGAAGTTGATAAAAGTCTTTTTACTACTTGGTTCTTTTTTATTAAAGTCATCATTGTTGCTGAACTCCATAGATTCTTAGTAAAAAGAGCTTTGGAAAACACTGCTGAGTGTAAGACCTCTCTTATTGCAGGATGTGGAGCACAGACCATGAGCCCCCAGCATCTCTTACCACAGTTCTGCAAGCAGTACCTCTGCTCCTGTCCTGGCATCTGCTCCTAAACCCACTTCTCTCTTTCGGACTCATCTGAACGTCCTGGTTTTGGTTCTAGTCCCATTACCACCTACCACTTAGTTTAAGTGTTAACATGGTCTCATGCTTAACCTTTCCTTTCCTTTAATAACCCCAGTGCCACCCCCTGCCAGTAAGCCTCCAGATCCTGAAGAACTGATGTCTACACGGACCCTGACCTCCCCTCTCCCCATCTTCATTGGCCAACCCAGCTTTGCCATTTGCAGTGTTTCTTGAACGGAAAGATGGATGAAGTCCTGATAGTTTTCCTTTCTCCCCAAGCTGTATTTGCTTCAGCATGTTAGGTGCCTCTGAGGTGCTAAAATGCTTTTAAGGTCATGTGAAGCTCTCCCCCACTTCATACCTCTGGGTCTGCTGTGATATCAGTTCACCCAGTTGAAACATGGAATCTTCTCCGACACACAAAAGATAAGTTCCCCATCCAGAGAAGGGCACTGGAGGTCTTTCAGAGGATGGCTTCCATACCTTTCTGGTCTCCTTTACTCTCTTCCATAATTCAATTAGAGAGCGTAAGGGGTTAGTACTTTCAAGATCTTGTTCTTTACCTATGTGAAAGTAAGAACTGTGTGTGGTCCTGTTTGTTTGGAGTTCAAGGGCCAGCCATGTAGAATTCAGCTGTTCCTGTGCTCACCGTGTATGGTGATGGCTTTAGTGAACTCTGGGGCTTTCATGTCCCACTGATGAGAATTAAACAGAAAGCTCTAAACTGGGTGCTGATTAGTTTAATGTTTTTTCTTGACACATGTTTCTACAGCTTTCCATAAAAGCATTTTCAGGCTTTTATGCACATGGAAGAATACATGCAAGTCAGAGGTAAATAGTCTAGAAATGAATGTAATTCCTGTTTGGCATTCCTTATAATCAGCCCTGTAAAACCTGCCCCTCCCCCCATAAAAAAAGCGCTTTATTTCTAAATATCTCTTGTGGCTCAGCTTTCACACTGTTTAATTATAATGTATCTTTATGTTTGCTTCTTACCGTTTCACCATTGCCTGGTCTTAGTAGGGTGCAGAGAGACAGATCCTGCCCATCCCAGGGCAACAGAGTTAGGCTACACCCTCCCACACACAGACCCACTCTTGAGATGCCCCTGCTCTTTTTTTAGATGGTGCTCCAGTGGCATCATCCATTCTCACCTCGCAGCTGGTTTGAGGCTGAAGCCATTTTCAACAGCATCTGTTCACTAAGGCAGTTCTAAGCTAGTTGGGCATTTTAATGGCCATAAAACAGAATTACTGTGTGAGAGACCTTTCAGCAATTTAGCTAAAGGCTTTAGAGGCAGTGGAGATATTTTCACTTATGAAAATTGGCACTAATGAAACATGTGGGGATACCTTTCCTCTAAATGCCACCACGTTCTGTGTGAAAATCATGCAGACCACCCATCAGAAGCAACTCCCCTTTGCTGTTTTAGATTTTATTGTTAAACAATTTCTTAGATTTTGGAGTGGTGCCACGGAGGGGATCTTTTGGTTATTTAAATGTTTGTTTCTGTTTTTTGGCCGCACAGCATATGGGATCTTAGTTCCTTGTCCAGGGGTCAGACCCATGTGGAAACAATGGAAGTGTTTGTCAGTGGATGAGTCAGTAAAGAAGGCGAGGTGGGGGTGGTGGTGGGGTGTGTGTGTGTGTGTGTAAATATTGTTCAGCCAGAAGGAAGGATATCCTGCCATTTGCAACAACATGGATGGACATCGAAAGCATTATTCTGATTGAAATAAGTCAGATACAGAAAGGCAAATACTGCATATCACTTAAATGTGGAATCTAAAAAAGCTGAACTCATAGAAAAGAATATAGGCCTATCTTGTTTTATTGCACCTTGCTTTTTTGTGCTTTGCCAGTACTGTGCTTTATTAACGAATTGAAGGTTTACAGTGACCCAGCAGCCAGAAATTGTGTTGGTGTCATTTTCCCAACAGCACCTGCTTGCTTCCTGTCTCTGTCACACTTTTATCATTCTTGCAACATTTAAAAAGTTTTCATTGTTACGTTTGTTATGGTGATCTGTAATCAATGGTCTTTGATGTTACTACTGTGACTCCCTGAAGGCTCAGATAGTGGTTAGCATTTTTTTTAGCAATAAAGTATTTTTTAATTATGTATGAAAGTGAAGGTCGCTTAGTTGTATCTGACTCTTTGCGACCCCATGGACTAAACAGTCCTTGGAATTCTCCAGGCCAGAATACTGGAGTGGGTAGCCTTTCCCTTCTCTAGGGAATCTTCCCAACCCAGGTCTTCCACATTGCAGGTGGATTCTTTACCAGCTGAGCCACAAGGGAAGCCCAAGATACGTATACTGTTTATTTAATATATTACACTATTACAGCTGATAGACTACAGTATAGTATATGCACTAGAAAACAAAAAAATTTGAGTGACTTACTCTGTTGTGATATTCTCTTTATTCTGGAGATCTGGAATGACCCTGTAGTACTTCACAGGTATGTCTGTGCTAGAATGGTAGTCACCAAGGGCTGGAGGGTGGAGGAAATAGGGAGATGTTGGTCAGAGGTACAGATTTTCAGTTGTAAGTTCTGGGGATCCAGTGTGATTATAGGAAATAATATTGTATTATATACTTGAAAGTTGCTAAGAGAGTAAATCTTAAATATTCTCACCACACACACACACAGAAATGGCAATGATTTGAACATGATGGAGGAGTTAGTGAAAGCTGTGGTAATAAGCATTTTATAATACATGTGTATCAGATCAACAGGTTGCACACCTCTAACTTACACAGTGTCAGTCATCTCTCAGTAACGCTGGGAAAATTGTGGATTGGTTGTCACAAAGCGTAATGGGTTCAGCTGGCAGTTTTGGACACCATTCCTGGAGGCTGAGCATGTGTAGTTGTCAGGCAGAATGTGAGTGGTGACCGTTTCTAAGAGTGTATTCCCAGCTGGCAGGTTGTATTTTTCATCCAGTTACAAGATGCTAATTTAGGAATACCACGGTAGGGATACGGGGAGATTCTGATAGAATTAGGCATTTACTCATCTTAAGAGATGAGTAAAATAGAGTACAGAAATGCTTAAAATAGTAGCTGTAAGTTTTAAATGCAACTTCCCAGATTGTGGGAGTTGTATTATATGAACAGAACTGATACCAACTGAATCTGAAAGCTAGAGAGAAGCAAGAGATTCCTGAGGAGTCATTTCTCTCCTTAAAATAACCGTAACTGTTTCATTCTAAAGCTTTTTTTTTTTTTTTTTTGGTGAAGGGATGCATGCTGTGAATTCTGAAACTAATGTGTTTGGCATTCATTTCTGAAGAAGGTACTTCTGAGTCTGTGTTTTCTGAGGGATTCAAGCCACAGGAAAAAATTTAGTCCTTGATATTTTTGCTATCTGGTGAGGAGGCTGTAATTAGGCCCCTGTCTAATGGTTGGTGATCTTTGTTTTGCAAAATGAGTAATCTCTACTTCAAACAAAGTCTGTGTGGATTCATCGCGGATGTAGCTGTAAGGAAGAAATCTTCAGCCCCTCCTTTCCCACATTCCTTTCTTTCCCTGAAGCTGTCTGGCTCATTGCACTGAGATTGTACACAGCTGCCCACTTGAAAAATGACCAAGAGAACCATTTTTTAAATCATTATCTTTCGTCTTTAACAAATGTTTTGTATTTTAATTTTTTAAATGTCAGTTAATTTTTGTCAATCTGATGGACTAAGACTGGAATTTCTGCTAAATTCCTGGCATTTATTACATATCTAATGTTCAAATTCCTTCCCTGTTTTTGAATTGTATTGTTTGACTTTTTCAAATGTGTAAGACCTGTTTGTTACGTATATATACATATTGCATATACTTTAGTTGTCTTTTAACTTTATTCATGGCATCTAATCACATATTTGAGATTTTTAAACTTGGTGTAATCATTTGTGGATTTTTTTTCTTCTAGTTAACCATTGTAAGTTTCTTGTTTTGCTTAAGAAGTAGTCTTATCTCAAAGCTTACATATCTTTTTTTTCCCAATTGCTATTTTAATTCTGTGTTTTATATTTAGGTTTTTCTTCTGTTTGAAATGTTTGCTATTTTAAAACTAATTGTCGATATTAATATTTATTAATTTAATTAATTATTGCCAATTATTGATTGATTGAGCATGTCCTCTGTGCCAGGCCCTGGGCTCTGCAGTGATGAGGTAAACAAACATGGTCCCTATACTAGTGGAGGCTGAAGTGGCAGAGACAGGCAGTAAATAAGTAATCAACAGATATGCAATTTTCATCCTGCTTGGTACCGTCAAGGAAACAGCGATAGAGAATACTGTGTGGTCCAGGGGTACAACCTAAGTGATGCTGAGGAATACAGCATGCCTATGGAGGAATACATAGACATTAGCTTTGCAAAGAGAGAGGGAGGTGGACTATAACCAGCAGCAGATTCCAAGACCTCGAGGCAGATGTGAGGATTGGTTAGTGGAGAGTTGAAGCTGGGGATGAGATGAAGGGCCAGAGGTGATGGATCCTTTGGGTCTTGGTAAGGGGCCTTGGTTTTAATCTAGGTGTAGTAGGAAGCTCTTGGTGGGTTTAAAGAGAGATCCATGAAGGAAGAGAGGTTTTTGGCATTAATATGGAGGGTGAGGATGGAAGCAAAGAGATAACTTAGGAGGCTGCTGTAATAGGTTAGTCCAGAGCTGCAGTGGGTTAGACTCAAGTGATGGTTAATTTTACGTGTTAACTTGACTGAGCTACTGGGCCTAGATATGTGGTCACACATTATTCTTGATGTTTATTTAAGGATGTTTTTGGATGA
Organism: Antilocapra americana; assembly: GCA_007570785.1. Classification (NCBI taxonomy): domain Eukaryota; kingdom Metazoa; phylum Chordata; class Mammalia; order Artiodactyla; family Antilocapridae; genus Antilocapra; species Antilocapra americana. Next base: position 17,086,394 of record ML664174.1, on the reverse strand, counting down.
GATTAAAATCTGATCAGTGGAGTGTGAAGAACAGATTGTCCTTCATAATGCTAGTGGACCTCATTTAAATAGATTGAAAGCCTTAATAGAGCAGAGACTGGCCTCCCCAAGCAAGAGAGAGTTCTGCAGCAGCCCTCAGACTTGAACTGTAGCATCAGCCCACCTTGCCGACTTTGGACTTGGCAGCCTCTATAATCACATGAGTCAGTTCTTTCAAATAAACAAACAAAAACACTCTGTACGTGCACACACACACACAGGTTCTGTTTTTCTGGACAGTTCTAACTAATACAACAGAGGTAGTCACAGTGAAAATACAGAGAAGTGAACATATTTTGGAGGAAGAAACAGCAGGACTCACTAAAAAAATAAATTGTCGTTGAACAGATGGTGATGCCAGTCATTGAAGTGAAGGCAGTAGAGAGAAGCCAGTGTAGGGAAAAATTTAAGAGTTTTATTTGGGACCTGCTTAGTTTGAGGTGCCAGTGAGGTATGAGTGGAAAGGTTGAGGGTACGAGTTGGTGATGTGATGCTTAAAGTCAGCAGTGTAGAGAGGGCGGAAGATTTAGGACTGAGCACTGGAGAACCCAGCCTTTAGAAAAAGACAAGGAGGAGAAACCAAGAAGACTTGGTATGCTGGAAGATGAGAGCAGAGTGTCTCTCGAGCAGAAGGGAGGCTCTGACAACATCTGATGTTACTGAGTGGTATAGAAGATGAAGACCAAAGAAAAACAGCTGTTAGATTTGACAGCTTGCGGGTTGGTGGTTACACTGGCTAAAACACAGCTGATGGAGCAGTGGGAGCAAAGTGGAGGATGGAGTGGTCTGTGGAGTGAACGGGAGATGAGGAGTGATGAGCAAAACTGTGGCAACTCTTTGGAGAAGTGTGGTGATGGGAAACAGCAAACCCAAGAGACCAGTAATTGAGGGTCTGGAGGGGTCAAGAAAGGTAACTCTTTTTTACTTTTTATTGATGGGTGATTGGAGAGCACGTTCATTTGCTAATGGAGATGATTCAGTAAAGTGGACGTTTGATAAGGAGGAGAGAAGAGAGTGTGTAACTGAAGGAACAATTCTTGGGCAAAGGAAAGGTGCATCTCAGAGCACATGTAACTGCCTGTGAACAGAAGTCTGGAGACGGAAGGGGAGGGGAGAGCCTGGCTGCAGGCAGATGTGCTTGTGCAGGGTCAGGGAGGGCTGGGGATGAGGGACTCCCATGGGTTTTTAAAGGGAATGAGATAGTAGGAAGGAAGTTTGAAGAAAGAGATAAAGAGATAGATTGGGAAGGAAAGTTAATTCAAGAAACGGAATTGCTGGGTAGTGTTGAGAGCCTGCTTGAGGGGTTGAGACTGATTTAAAGTGACACTAATCTATCTGTGTTTTTCCAGTGTAAATATTTTGCTGCTTGGCTGTGGCTATGGAAAAAGAAGAAAATTGGGTTAGAGTCTGACAGGCAGGACAGAGAGAAAAGTTCTTACAGGAGAGATTAAAGTGATGGGTGGAATTTCAGTGTGATGAAAAGAGTACTCACGGGTAATTAGAAACATCTAGCAACTGTGGTGAAGGGATTTGATGAGAGGTTTTATGTATATGGTGTGAGGTAAGAGGCCCAATTGTATTATTTTCAGGAGAAGCAGTGTGTGCCACTCCTTTATTGAACAGTCATCCTTTCTTCACTGACTTTACTTGCCACTCTTGCCATATATTAACTTTCCATATAATGCATGGAGCCCTCTTGGCCTCTCGCAGTCTGCTCCTGGATCTCTTCACCTCTTGCTCTGTAAGCACACACTCTTCTACTCTGAGGCAGAGTGGTTTCCTTCAGGCACATGTGAAATAAATAGTTTTCTAGACCCACCACCTGGAATGGAGTTGCTTGGTAAAAGGTAAGTTCATCTTTTGCCATTGGGTGTTCAGTTGCTCAGTGGTGTCTGACTCTTTGCCACCCCATGGACGTAGAATGCCAGGCTCCTCTGTCCATGGGGTTTCCCAGGCAAGAATACTGGACTAGGTTGCCATTCCCTTCTCCATGGGATCGTCCCAACCCAGGAATTGAACCTTAGTCTCCTGCATTGCAGGCAAATTCTTTACCGCTGAGCTATGGCTAATTTGTCTATAAGATGTTTGTAGCATTTTACACTCCTGCCAGCAATATGCAAGTTTCTGTTTCTCCACATTTCTACGAATATGTGATATTATCAGACTTGCATTTTGGGGAGCGGATTTTGCTGACAATCTCACTCCATCATGTTGGAAGTCAGAAGGTCTTATATTTTAATGTAGTCAGATGAATCTGTTTCTCCTCCTCCACTTTTTGTGGCTTTTGCTTTTGTGTCTCTCATTTAAGTAATCGTTCCCAGTGCTGGTGCCATAGGCATTGTTTCTGATATTGTCTTTTAATGTTTTAAGGTTTTGCTTTCCATAGTTAGGACTTTAAGCCATCTGGAATGTATTTTGTGTATGTTGTGAGCTAAGTAAAGTTTGAATTTTGTTTTCCCATGTTGACAACTAGTTTTCTCTGCACTTTCCCCCATTAACTTTCTCAGTGATTTGCTAAATTCTTACATAAACATGTGGGCCCACATATATAGCTCTCTGCTCTCTTCCATTGGTCTGATTATCCCTGTACAAGCCTACCTCAGAGATATTGTAGATTTGGTTCCAAACCACCAAAGTAAAGCAAGTATTGAAATAAAGCAAGCCATACGGATTTATTGGTTTCCTAGTGCATGTAAAAGTTATACTTACATTATACTGTAGTCTGTTAAGTTTGAAGTAGCATTATGTTTAAAAATGAAAAGAAAGAAAAACCCAATACTTTAATTTAAAAATACTTCATTGCTAAAAAAGAAATGCTTGTCATCATCTAAACCTTCAGGGAATTGTGATCTTTGCAGTAGTAACATCAAAGATCATTCATCACAGATTGCCATAACAGATACAATAATTTGAAAAAGTTTGGAATATTGCAAGAATTACCAAAATGTAACAAAGAGACATGAAGTGAGCAAATATTGTTGGAAAAATGGCACCAATTGACTTGTTTAACTCAAGGCTGCCACAAACTTTCAGTTGTAAAAAACGAATAAAAAAATGCAGCTACCTGCAAAGTGAAATAAAACAGATATGTACTAACATCATATTATTTTAATTACTGGGCCTTTATGATAAATCCAAATGTTGATAAGTCCCACCCACCTTGTTCTTTAGGAGTGTCTTTGACTGTTCTTGGCTTTTTCCTCTTCCAAATGAGTTCTAGAATCAAATTGCCAGGTCCTACCAAAAGGAATTTTGTTAGAATTTTGTTAGAATCCCGCATGATGGGATGTGCATGTAATTTATGGATTTCCCTGGTAGCTCAGCTGGTAAAGAATCTCCTGCAATGAAGGAGACCCAAGTTTGATTCCTAGGTCAGGAAGATTCCCTGAAAAGGGATAGGCTACCCGTTCCAGTATTCAGGGGCTTCCCTGATAGCTCAGATGGTAAAGAATCTGCCTGCAATATGGAGACCTGGGTTTGATCCTTGGGTGGGAAGATCCCCTAGAGAAGGGCATGGCAACCTACGCCAGTATTCTTGCCTGGAGAATCTCCTTGGACAGAGGAGCCTGGTGGCTATAGTCCATGGGGCCGCAAAGAGTCAGGCATGAGCCACTAAGCACAGCACACAGCATGTAATTTATAGACCAATTTACAGTATTGAACATTCCTATCCATTAATATGATTTCTCTTTATTTAGATTACTTTTCTATGACTTTTAATGAAGTACATTTCCACAGGGATTTTTTTCTTTTTAAAAATTTGGTCCTATATAACTTTTAGTTATAATTGCTATCATAAATAAATCTATTTTAAAAATTATGTTCATTTGTAAAATGGAGTGCTATTGATTTTTTATATATCCATGCATATAGTTTTTTGGGTCCTGTTTTCTGCCTATTTTTCGATCAATTTTAGCAATTTTATATTTTCTTTAAATATTACTCCTTTGCTATGACAAAGTTATCCATAATGTACACTTTATATTTCTTTTAATCATTCACATCTGTAATAATATCCTTTTCTCTTGCTAATGTTGTAGATTTTTGTTTCTTTTTTCCTCTTTTTTTTTGCTGAAGTATTTTTTACTTATATTTTTCAAAGAGACCTATTTTTGCTTCACTTATTTTTCTACTGCTTTTTTCTTAAATTTCATTAGTTTTAGCTCATATCTTTCCCTTCTTACAGTATAATTCTATAAACAAAAACACTTTGATTACTGTCATGTATGAGCCAGAAGTTTCTATCTTACTGCTCAAGGCCTGTCTCACGAGAATGGTCACATGACATTTCTGAATCATCTTTAGTGACTGCTCTGAATGTCCCCGCATATCCTTGTTTGGAAACTGAATGTCTTAGTTCTGTGTGGGCTCAGAAGCCATTTACTTCTGTTCCGTTTGTGTGTTTATACTGTGTTTAGTCTGGGTCATTTCTTCTCATATGTTGCTGCTGAGAATGTAGTTAAATAAGAACTTTGAGAATGAGAGGTCCAGCTAATCATCTAAGATGGCAGATTCCCAAATTTAACTTAAAACCATTTTTGTATTATTCTTGATAGTAGAATGGAAAATTCTGTTTTAAATAATACTCCAATTAATCTACCCAGTGCTTCATGGTTCTATTGATTTCTCAGAGTGTGGTTAGCAATGACCCTAGGTTTATAACTGGCAGGTATGAGTGAAAAAGCCCTGTTATAACCAATTAGGTTTAATAGTTTATAACATTTTCGTTGTATTTACCCTGATTAACCCCAAACCCTACTAGTTACACAGACAGAAAAAGTTATTTTGACAAAATATGTGAACATACATGATAAACCAATCTTTCAGCTTTTTCTCCAAACTATATTTATGTATAGATTGCACTCAGTTTCCTGGGTCCCAGGATTGCATTCTGCTCCACTGCAGGCCTTGTATATGGTCATGCCATGTATACAGGCGGTGCTCCATAAAGGTTATGCTGATGGATTGTACCTGCGGGTAACCTTCCCTATGGACTCCACCTTACAGGTGTGGTGCCGCTCAGCGTGCTCACCTGGTAGGCAGTAGGTCTGTATCAAGTCTGGGTGTCTTAGCAGTCAGCAGGTGTAAGTGTTTAATGAAGGATTTATATAAAACAGGGAGCAATGATTTAAAGCCAGAATTCAAGGCCCTGAAGTAAATGTCTGTACTCTTTGCAGTCTAGTTATAATTCATTTTTCAAATATTTGTTGTTGTTATATTTGTTACTGGAGGAAAACAGAACGTACTTCTAACTATGTTGCTTCGCTTCTGCCACACGCGCCACCATAATCACAGTGAGAACTCAAGACTGCTTGCTGTATGCCAGATACTGTGCCGAGAACTTTTCATATATTTCCCTTTTTTCCCCTCTCAGTGGTCTTATGAGGTCAGACTTTATCATCTCCACTTTTAGGATGAGGAATCTGAGGCACCGAGTAATTAAGTAACCTCCCGACTACAGCTTACTCTTATAGCAGTCTGCCCAATGCCCAAGCCTGCTTTCATTAATGTCTTCTTACACACTATGTCTTCTTACAGTTTAGGGTACAATCCGGAACTTGAAGTGATGCCTAAGAAGGAAAGAAATCTTCTTAAAAGATGAAAAAAGAACCAGTATAACTACCATTCAACCAAAAATACAATCCTGTGTGTTGAAATCTTGGATATTAGGTTTTTGGAATGTTGATGTAAGTGAGCATCCTCCAGTCCTGTTAGACTAGGTTTTGAATATTGAAACAGGCTTCAGCAGAAGAACTGTTGGCATCTTTATTATCTTACATTTACATTTCAAACATTCTGGTTGTTTGACTCACAGATTTTGCCCTGTCTAGAGGCCATTGTATGCTCAGTTGCTCAGTTGTGTCCACCTCTGACACTATGGGCTGTAGCCTACCAGGCTCCTCTGTCTGTGGGATTTCCCAGGCAGGAATACTGGAGTAGATTGCTATATCCTATTCCAGGGGATCTTCCCAACCCAGGTATCAAACTCCTGTCTCTTGTGTCTCCTGCATTGGCAGTCAGATTCTTTACCACTGAGCTACCCGAGAAGCCCATAGAGGCCACTAGTGATCGTTATTAAAGGAAACTGTCAAAGGAGCTCACAAGTATGTTTGGATTTCACAGGCCACCATTTTTACATCAGAAAGGCACACAGAGTCATCTTTAATGTTAAAATATATGTGGTCTGGACATAAAACACCAAGGAAAAGAATATCAAGCGTTGGTCTTTAAATGTATACCCAAGGCCTGTGAATTTGGAGCTCAGGAACTTTCTCTCTGCTTGGAACTCCAAAGAAATGATTTACTCTCTGAGTCTCAGTGAGGAAGCTGTAAAGTGACACTGTAAATGAGTCCTGTTTCCTGCAGTTCCTCATGATTCATTATTCCATCAAAGTATGATTCTGGATTGGCTGGCTGTTTTTCCATAAGGATGTTACTTAGGAGAAATGTAGAAAATATATAGAGAGATAAGCTGGAACCTACAACAGATTTTTCTCATTTTTCTTTAAGTAAGCTTGCAAGGTGCCTTCTACTTAGTGTAAGATAGCACCCTGGGGTTTTAGACAATAATGTATCCAGTGGTGACAGTTATCCAGGAATGGTTTAAGGATTTTCAAAAGTGTAATGGGGTACTCTGCTTCTAAGTTCGTGTTTCTGTGTACAGTGAATTTTATATGTATTCAGTCAGCATTTACCTAGAGCCTACCATATAGATGTTATTTTTCAAGAAAACTGTATTTCTCCCTGTATACTTTAGTTGAATTATATTGTCAGATTCCACCTGAAACCATTCTATTCTCATAGGCTCTCATCCATGTAAACTGCAGAGTAATATGAAGTGAAGTGATGCTTTTGAGCTGCTGAATGTCTTTTTTGCTCTTTTTAGTGGGTGGTTCAGTTGAACTGTGGTTTATAAAGATGCAGTTAGGAATGTTTACCAAGAATTTGACTAGCTAATTACTAACAATCGTCTCATGAGCCCACGGTCAATCAGTGCGTATTCTTTTTCTATAAAAGCTGAATTCTTATTGCTGAGTCACTTTAGAGTTAAAACAGGCTTCTTGACATTTCAATATAATAATCACTATGATTGCAAAAGTGTGTTGAACATTCATTATGTACCAAGTAATCCTGTGCTCTTGGTGCGTTAACTCCTCTTATTTTCACAACCCAGTGAGGTAAGTTCTGGTACCCCATTTCACAGATGAGGGAAGGGAAGCACGGAGACAGACACACGTGGGGTATCTTGCCAGTGTCACACAGCTGGTAGGTGACAATGCCAGCTCACCAAAGCCCACGCTCTTAACCATCTGAAAACTGCCCAGCTGCAACCGTGTAAGGTGTTTTTATAAAGAAATGCTCTCTTGTTGTCACCAAAGAACAAGGAGGATGACGGTAAAAATTGGAGCGTGTGCGATCCCAGGGACTGTAGCCCACCAGGCTCCTCTGTAAAGTAGATAGAAGATCATCCCTTTAGCAAAAACAATTATTTTAAGAACATTTGCCTGAAATGTAAAGACAGTCCTGCAGTTAGGAATTGCTTTTTGTCTTTGTTGCTTAGTGTTTGGTTTTTCTAGAACAGCTTCCTACTGCCTCTCTCCCATAGAAGTGTCAGTCTCTCCTTAGAGCATCTGACTCATCTGTTACCTGTCAGCTGTCTTTCTTAGTGGAGATGTTCCTTCTGGACCCTCCACTCCACTGACTTCACTCAAAACTTGTTGCTCTCCAGGCCTGCTCACTCCCTGCCAGCAGCCTGCTTGCTGTCTCTGAAGGTTTCCCTAAAACCTAGTGGTACCCAATTGTCTGTTCTAATGTGATGCTGCGGTCTGGGTGTGGGGAGGGGGCAGGCTCCTGTGGGAGTGGATTACACAGCAGAAGATGGAATTGGGGCAGGGCCATATCTTCTAGGGGTTCCATCTCTAGATGTGATGCAACAAGGAGAACACAGGGACCTGGGACATACTCTTGACATCTTTGACCTGCATCTGATCCTTGAGAAACAGCCAGACAAATCCAGATCAGGGGACATTTTACAAGATACCTGGAGTCTTCAAAAATGTCTGTTGTGGAAGACCAAAAACTTTTTAAAAACACTGGAGCTGTTGCTTATTAGAGGAGATTACATAGGCAGGAAGCCACACACAGTGTGTGATGGTTCTTTCGATCCTGGACTTGTAAAAAAAAAAAAAGTGCTATTAAAGTGCAATTTTTAACTACTTGGGGGACTTTGAATATGAGACAAAATAATCATTGTATGAAGGTTAATGGCTTGGGTGTGGTAATGGTATGATGAATATATAGGAAATTGCTGAAATATCTAGGAGTGAGGTATGATGTCTGCAACTTACTCTGAAGTAGTTCAGCCACACACACAAAAAAGTTTATATGTGCATACATGGCCTCTTTTTCTTGCCACACAAAACATACACACTGTATAGCTCACTTTCTCTGTAAATATAGATACCCCACCTCCTACCTACCTACCTACCTGTTGGTCGAGAGAATGGGTGCACATGAGCATATATGGCAAAAATGTTAACAATTTTGAATCCAGATGAAGACTATCTGCAGTTTTCTGTAGATTAGGGTATGTCAGAGTGAAGTTGGGTGGAGACTTGACCTAGCATTTTTGTTAGGATGAGTCATATGGCTCTTCCCCTCAAGATCAATTCTGAGATTAAAACTGTTTCGAACTTGTGGTAAAACACATTTATGAAGGAAATCAACACACAACTTGCCCTTTAAAGTGTAGAAGAGTTAAGTTGGTGCTCACTTTGGCAACAAATACACTAAAATGTAGAAGAGTTAAAAGATTAAAAGATGAGATACTGATTCTAAGAAATATATTTTCACATTTTAATAACTGAAATCAGAATATGATTTTACAAAATTTCACACCTTAGTACTGTGTTGTGGTTTAATTAACATTTCCTTTTTACTTGCGTTTTAGTGGTGCATTGAAATGTGATGTCAACAGTGTTATTGGAATATAGTATTTAGCAGAAGAGCTGATATCTGGACATAACAGAACTTAAAGATGGGAACATTGTCTGTTTGGCTCTTCCTTTGTTGGTGAATCCTGACAGCAGAGGCTGGTACCCAAAAGATGCTTGTGTGTGTGAAAATGTTAGTCACTCAGTCCTATCTGATTCTTTGCAACCCTGCGGACTGTAGCACTCCAGGCTCCTCTGGGTGTGGAATTTTCCAAGCAAGAATACTGGAATGGGTTGCCATTCCCTTTACCAGGGATTGAACCTGGGTCTTCTGCATTGCAGGCAGATTATTTACCATCTGAGCCAAAAGTAAGTGAATGGAGTGTGTTGATTTCAAATGTGCTATTTGATTTTTGCAACTTTTTACCATAAAATAATGAGTGACGTTGATTAATGATGATTTCATGAGTATTGGACTTAGTCCAAATTTGTTGTGAAACTTATTGGTTTCACAACAATAAGTTGGTTGTGAAATTTTAGCTTATTTCATAACAATAAGCTAAAATTATTGGTTAAACTTCATTTTTTATATCCATTTGTAACTGATGGAGTCTTGTTAAATTGAAACCTCTGGTATCAGTTTTTGATGTACATTTCAGTAGTTCTTGCTTTCTTAAGTTATGGGTCATTCCAGTGAATAAATAATCTGATTTTGTAGATAATGAAATGGGTACTAAAGGGAGTGCTGGCATCAAGCTGAAGATCAAGGAAAAGATTAATGCATTTCTTTTTCTAATTGAGAGAAAATGGGCATGCTGAGAGGGTGTCAGATTGCTGATCATTAACACTTTGATGTGTGTGTGTATAAATACCTATCTGTATACTTATATGTATTTGTATAGTGTGAGTGTGAGATGTATATATGTTGACATCCTCTATATCTGTAAACTTCTGGGGATTATTTAATTTACTATAAGACACTAGTGTTTACTTGTCCGAGTTGGACAATGAAGGACAAAAAGTGATTCAGAATTCAGTGAATCGGTTGAAACACGATGGTTATAGGGTCACTTTCTTTATAACCCCTATCTCATATATATACAACAGGAGCTCCCACCTACCCTGAAGGATAAAGAGAATCAGCTTCTACAGAAAGCAACTTTTCTGCCGAGTGTTCTGAAGAAAGAGGAAGAGTTAACTATGGTAAATGGAGAACTGGATAGAAGGATGGAGAGAAAGTATACAATGAAGGAAAAGCCAGAACAAAGGCCTTGTGGCTGGAAAAGATGATGAGGCTTCCTGCTTTTGCTCGGGGGGGGGGGGGGGGGGGGGGCGGAGTAGGTACCGAGACCTGAGCTGTAAGCAGGGCCCAGCTCCCCAAAGGCTTGTCAGCCCCAGTGTCAGGCAGGCATGAGGGCTTTTAGCGGGGAACCAGGGCATGGAAGCCCCCTTCTAGAGCAGCCACAGCGGCGATCTCCTTAGCATTGTAGACATGGGCGGGGTCTCCGAGGTCGCTGAGCCCCTGGAAGCCCGTTAGGCGCTGCTGCAGCAACCCAGGTAGGGGGTTGTGACGTCGCAGACTGAGTCGGCGGCGGTGGGGATCGACAGAAGCAGGCGCGTCGGAGCGATGCGAAGAGTAGGTGACCTGGATGCCTGAGTCCGCCCTTAGCTGCGTTGGGTGTGGCAGGTGAAGACAGAGCGGGAAGATGAGAACGACATCACAGCTTCTGGCTTGGAGGGGTGGTGTGAATCCTGGAGAAGGGCTGAGGGGCTGGGAAGAGATGATTTCTGTTTCGGATGTGCTGAATTTGAGATGTTTGTGAGACTTACAAGTGCTGGTTTTCTAAAGGCTCTAAGATGAATAGGCCGGGGGCTCGGAAGTGGGGTTGGGATATGATGAGGGAGTTAGAAAGATGGCTTTAGAGAGAACATGTGCCCTCTGGAGGGAGCTAGAGGAAGAAGGAAAGCTTGGGAGCACAGAGAAAGATAATGACTCCATGAAAGATTAAAATGAGTATTTGAAAAGTAAAGCCATTCATTGGTTTGGAAAGTAAACACAGTTTTGTACCTTCAAATAGTATTCCTGTGGGGCCAGAGATACGGCAGATGCCCCTGGCGAGTACAGCAAGGACCTCTGATGGGGGACATGTGTCCCGGGCCACCCCCCGTGCTGGATCTTGGGGTTAGGAAGGAGCCGGGGAAGGAAAGGGAGTGGTTAATTAAATGCAGTTGAAATAAAAGGCTATTCCAGGCTGCTTCCATGTCCTGGATATTGTAAACAGTGCTGCAGTGAACAGTGGGGTGCATACGTCTCTTCAAATTACAGTTTTCTCCGGTTATATGGGATTGCTGGATCACATGTCATTCCATTCTCGGTTTTTCAAGGAACCTCCATACTGTTTGCCATTGTTTGTGGTTGTGCCAATTTACATTTCCACCAATAGTGCAGGAGGGTTCCTTTTTCTCCACACCCTCTCCAGCATTTATTATTTGTAGACTTCAATGGCCATTTTGACCAAAGTGAAGTAATAACCTCATTGTGGTTTTATTTGCATTTCTCTAATAGTTAGCAATGTTGAGCATTAGGAAGCAGCTTAAATGTCCATTGACAGAGGAGTGGATAAAGGAAATGTGAGATAGATATGTAATGGAACATTACTCAACCATAAAAAGGAATGAAATAATGCTGTTTGCAGCAACATGGATGGACCTAGAGATTATTAAGTGAAGTCAGACAGAGAAAGACAAATACCATATGATGTTGCTTATATGTGGAATTTAAAAAAAGAGATACATATGAACTTTTTTATAAAACAGAAATAGACCCACAGACATAACAAAATAATTGTTACCAAAGGGGAAAGGGAGGGGAGAGGGATAAATTAGGAGATCCAGATTAATATATACACACTACTGTGTATTAGGTAAACAAGGACCTATTGTACAGCACAGGGAACTCTACTTAATATCTTGTAATAACCTATAAAGGAGAGAATCTGAAAAAGAATATATATATATGTGTATACACACATGCACACACACACGTATGTATGTGTAACTGAGTCACTGTGCTGCATATCTGAAACTAACACGACACTGTAAATCAACTATGCTTCAGTTTGTTCTTTTAAAAGCTATTGTAAGTATCACAGATGTTTAAGGACGTAATTAGAGAATCAGGCTTTTTTTATCCTTGTGAAGTAATCAGTAACCATTACTTTGATGCAAGAGAAGACCACAGATAACCCAGCAACGCACAATTAGCTTGTAAGCAGAGTTCCCCAGCGGGGAGCTTGACAGGCATTCAGAGGGCTTACTCTCTCTGGCAGAGGCCGAGGACTGACGTGGCGCACCTCATTTACCAGGATGTTTGCCCTAGGAAGGTGACCTAATTAGGACAAGTGGAAATGTCAGGAGCTTTCTAGTCTTCTGGTTAAAGGGTCAGTGCCTCAGAGTACTTCTCTTTACTTGATTTGAAAGGAACTCGTTGTGACTTTTGACTAGAGTTAATCAGGGAAAAAAACAATGTTTCTATTAAATGTGGGTTTGCATATCATCCTTCCATTATCTTTCCAAGGGAAAAAAAATTTTTAAGTTATTTTTGGTTGATGAAAAAAATGTCTTCTGCTTTGTCCTCATCTTACAACAGTCTCTTTAACGAAGTGGATTATACTTGGTAAACCTTTTAAGAGCTTCCTTCCAGCTGACGTCACTTTCTGCTCTCAGCAGGTCCGCCAGTAAGCTGTCATCTGAGTTCAGTAAATGCCTCTCTACATGTGCAAGCCTGGCCCTGATATTTCTATTTCCAGAATTCCATTAAAGGCCACTTGTTTTTCTGACGGCTCTACATTCCTAGAATACACAGAGTGGTTTCCCTTCAGATGTTTTAAAATAACATAAAAATCATGGAATTTACCACCAGCCCACGTCAGATTCTGTGCCTTTTCTCATTCCCCCTGAGCGTTTTCTTTGTTTCCTGCTGTTCGGTGTTTTATCAATCTAATAGCAATTTCCCTCTCCGTGCATGGCTCTCCGACACTGGCTGTTAACCTTTGATGTGGAACTCTGTCAAGTGTCTTCTGAATTCCGAGATCACTGCTGCTCCTTTTATTGAAGTCAGGCTCTATCCTCGGCAGGGTTCACCACGTGCTCTGTGAGGATGGCTGGCCGTGCCTGAAAGCGGGCTGCCTGTGTCAAATCAAGATGCATTCAGCCAGTTATCAAATAAGGGCCTTTGGTTTCCAGTGATTACATGGCTATTGGATTGTGAGTCTGCGGTGAAATCCTGGGAAGACAGCGGAAATTAATAACGGGAATTACCACTCAAGAGCAGAGCGAACATGGGGTTTTAAGATTCCAGAAGTGCTTCATTTCTCATGGCATTTAGACACATGCTAAGATGATGAGATCCTAATAAATAATATTCTTTGCACATTGCCAGTGAGGCCAGTAGCGCAAACAATTACTGAATGGTATGTATAAACCCTAATATTGTTGTCACTGTCAACATATCACAGTCAGAACAGCCTTGCCCTGTTGGCTCCTGACTGTGTCCCGTCACTGCGTTAAGAACTTTCCACACATTATCTCATGTGATTGCCTGAGCAGATACATTGTGACCATCTGCTATATTCCAGGTACTATGGTTAAGTCCTGGGGGTGTTATAGGGCTTCCCTGGTGGCTCAGATGGTAATGAATCTGCCTGGGGATATTATGCTCCATGACCTCTAGGAATTTATAGTTTAGTTAGGAAGTCTGTACAGGAAAACTAGAAGACCCTCTAGAGCAGGATATGGCTGAGTTGCATTAGGCACAGGGACTGATTTCTCTAGCAGGTCCCATTTTCCTCCACCAGACTGTATTTCCGTAGAAACATAGTATCACACAGCGTGGATAAAGCACAATGAGGCTTTATTGTCACTTTGACCCAGTGGGAGGAAAGAGATGGGGGACCGGTAGCCAAAGACGGCTGGCAAGGGCACGCATGGCATCGCTTCCATGGGCTTTCACACCAGCTGACGGCTGAAAGGGGCACAGCTGTTGGGACAGTTGAGGCCTTTCTTACCTGGTCAGAGGTTGGAGGGCACTTGCATTGGCAGAGTCTGCTGGCACAGAGCAACGTCCTGCCCCGGCGTGGCCACTGGGAGATGGCCATCATGCTTGTTCTCCCGAAGGAGCCTGGATCCTTACCTAGATGACAGACACATTGGATCCTCAGGAGTTCAGGACTGGGGCTAACCGGGCAGAAATGAAATTCTCATCTTTTTCAGACTTGGAGGCGGTAGAGACCAGACACCTCTTGCATGTCAGGCCTGGCCTTGGTGCCTACATTCAAAGTGCTGACTGTGTTATCAGGTTGCATCAGCCAGCTTTATAGAGAGAGCTTTAATTTAGGTGTAAGAGTCAGCCTGATGAACAAAGAGAAAAAACACTCTTGTGTGCCTGCCAGGATGGAGGAGGGCGCCCATGGGGAGGGGCTTCTCAGGGGCACCTTCCAGAACTCCCTGATCGTAGCAGACAGGCAACGTGGGAGTGCTGAGCAGGGCAACCTGACCTGTTCCAAGCGACATGGCTCCAGACCTGAAAAGTAAACCAGTGGGGAGAAGGGGACATGACAGTTGACGTGGGCACAGCACAACCTGCTCCAAGAATCAGAAGTATTGCCATTTGCCTAGAGGAGTGGAGAGAGGAGACTGTTAGAAAACTGTTGTGTGTGTCTTTGTATTTGTCTTTGTCTCTGTGTTGACATGTGCACATATAGGACAAAAGCAATGGTGGGTTGGGACTTCCCTGGCGGTCCAGTGGTTAAGACCTCACCTTCCAATGCAGAGGATGTGGGAACCATCCCTGGTTTGAGAGCTAAGATCCCAAAAAACCAAAACATAAAACAAAGTCAATATTGTAACAAGTTCAATAAAAAGGACTTTAAAAATAGTCCAAAAAAAAAAAGCAGTGATGGGTAAAACTACTGGCACCTTAGCCTGAATCAAGAGACTGGCTCCAAAATAGTCATCTTATTCATGGTCATAAAAGCACCTGCAGTTTTGTTTCGTTTTGTTTAAAAATTGCACTTTCACCGGTTGAAGCAGTGGACATGATTTTGATTAAATCTTTTTGACCCTTCAGTATCGACTTTGTCTTATGGTGAGGAAATGGGAAGTGCAGATGAAGAACCTGCTTCACTTACTGCAGGATGAAAGTCATCTGGAGAAAAAGCACTGGTGCAACGTGGGTTTGCGTGCTGGCCTCACCACTCGAAGGGAACAGCGTTTGCACTTAACATATACACGTGGTTACTCAGATTTGACTGTTTACCACCTATATCCTAAACAAAAGCCATAGAGAGCTTTTGTTGCCTATGTTAAAATTCCAGCTTTCAAGTAAAAATTAGGATTTGAGAAAACTTGTGTCTGGTATCAAGTCTTGATAGTTCCTAATACTTCAGACTTTTCTGACACTTAGGGGTGATATTAATAAATACACATTTTGATACATACAGTGAGATGTGGAAGAACACATTTGGAAGAGCTACATGACTCTGTCTTCTCAGGTGGCACTAGTGGTAAGGAACCCATCTGCCAACGTAGGAGACATAAGAAATGTAGGTTCCATCCCTGGATCGGGAAGAACCCCTGGAGGGGGGCATGGCAACCCACTCCAGGATTCTTGCCTAGAGAGTCCCAGTGACAGAGGAGCCCAGCAGGCTACAATCCATAGGGTTGCAAAGAGTTGGACACAACTGAAGCAACTTAGCATGCATGCATATGTATGTACATAGTTAAAAGAATCATTCAAAGTATAAGTAAATCAATGGATTTTTATATGGTAACTCTATTTTTAATCTTTTGAGGAATCAATACATATACATACGCAATGCCAACCATGGTGTGTGTACCGTTTTACATTCCCACCAACAGTGCACAGATGTTCAAATTTCTTTACATCCTTGACAAAATATATTTTCTTTTTCTTTTGATAATAAACATCCTACTGGTTGTGAGGTAGTATCTTACTGTCATTTTGGTTTGCGTTTCTCTAATGATTTATGATGTTGAGCATCTTTTCATGTGCTTTTTGGTCATTTATATGTCTTCCTTGAAGAAATGTCTATTCAAGTCTTTTGCTCTTTTTTTTTTCACAAGGTTATCTGATTTTTGTTGTTGCGTAATAGGAATTTTTAATTATTCTGGATTTTAACCCCTTATCAGATATGTGATATGCTAGTATTTTCTCCCATTACATAGGCTGCCTTTTTACTCTGTTGATTGTGTACTTTGATGCACAGAAGTTTTCGATTTTGATATGATCCAATTTATCTGTTTTTTTTCTCTTGTTTCCTGTGTTTTTGGTGTCATGTCCAAAAAAGTATTGCCAAATCCAGTGTCATGAAACTTCTCCCCTATGTCTTCTTCTAAGAATTTTGTAGTTTTTACTCTTACATTTAGGTCTTTAATCCATTTTGACTGATTTTTGTGTATGGTGTAATATAAGGGTTCAGCTGCACTCTTGGCATATAGATAGCCAGTCCTTTCAACACCATTGGTTGAAAAGACTGTTTTTTCCCCTTAAATAGCTTAAAAGATTTTAATGTGTCACAGTAAGAAAGACTCAATGATGTGACTTCAGATTGCTCATTACAACAAATCTTGAAAGAAATTACAAGTTGTCCAGTTTTGGTATTATATCACAAGAGTGTAATAATACTGTTGCAGTTATGTAGAGCAAATGTTCCTCTTCATAAAAGGATTCTAAAGTAGATAGGGGTGAAATGTCACATTTCAGATGGTTTAGCAGAAGAAAAATATGTATATGTAAAATGAGAGGGCACATATGATGTATTGTTAATCATTGGTAAGTTTAGGTAAAAGGTATACATATAGAGATATTCACTGTACTACTTTTTAAAACCTTGTTTTAAACATTTACTTTTTTAAAAAATTTTATGTAGTTTTGAAGTTCTTTCAAAATAAAATATTGATGAAAAATATAACAACCAGGATAAAAATAAATCCATCAGAGGCTTGGAAAATAAAATATCTCCTACAATGTAAAACAGAAAGATAAAAGTAATGGAAACTAAAAATAAAGTGAGAGTGGAAAAAAGGTTCAGTCTAGGAAGTCTAACATTGACTAATTGTAGATCTTAGAAAGCAAACTGGAAGGAAAAGAGTTATCAAAGGAATAAAATGGGATTAAAGTAACCCAGAACTAGTGAATCTCCAGATTGAAAATGCATACTAATTGCACAACCCAGTGATGGAAGGAGAAAGCCACATCAAGGCACTGCATTGTGAAATTCACAAAAGTTGGCTGGTTTTCTCCGGGATGGAAAGTCAATGTTGAAGAAATGACAGGGGTGAGGATTCTGTTTCATTTTAAACCTTGCAGAAGGACTGGAGGTTTGTTTTTTGTTTTTAGACTCTGTATACATGTGTTTCTTAAACAAAAGCAGGAGTTTGTAATAAAATTAGTTCAAATTTTGAATTACCAGACATAAAGAAATGATAAGACCCAGAGAATGGCCTTGGGAGTGGTGAATGGAGTGAAATCTTCACAATTAATGAAGTCAGAGAATTGAAAGACTAAGGTTCCATTTGACCCCCAGGTGTGTTGAATTCACCCACAATAATGACAGGATTTGGGGTGCCAGACAAATAGTGCCTGGGGTCACAGTCTTCAGTCTGGAGCTTCATGGTCAGCAAGTAGAGGTGCTGGGATTCAGCTATTTCTGTCTGACCTGCAGCTGGATGTCTTCAGAGTTTTCCTTCACATAAATTAAAAATGAGTGTTTCTTTCTAAATAATTAAAAATAATTTGAATTGACTATTGTCACTTTTGGTGATACCTATTGCTCATTTCCTTGGTCTTGAATAACCACTAAGAGTGTTTGGTGCAGTTCATACAATCTGAGCGTATCGTGTGTGCAAGACTTCTTAGCTGCTAGAAAATGCTATGTAAGCCTGTCTCTAGTTCTTTATCCTGCAACACAACTGAGAAGCCATCATAAGGGAAGATAAAAGTCTGAGGTCTTTGGGCATTTGCTCCCTCACCACTGCCAAGTTCTCTTCTCCTTCCTAGCGATGGTGGAGGTGGCTCCCAGCCCTGAAGGAGATCCTGTCGGTCATTGTGAATGCTGCTGATTCCACAGTTGCTGGCTGACTCACTCTGGCCACCAGAAAGGTCATCACAGAGTCATAAGGCGATTTGGTTGGTTGGTGGGCTTGTGAGTTGAGATGTCACGGTTTTGTTGTGGTCACCTCCTGGGAAGTCGGTCCTCCAGTTGCCACCCCTCCTCCCCTGGAATCCTAGGGTTAAGTGCTCCAGAAGTATGTGTGCGCTACAGTTGTTGGGTCGCTCAGTCGTGTCCGACTCCTTGCAACCCCATGGACTGCAGCACGCCAGGCTTCCCTGTCCTTCACTGTCTCTTGGAGTTTGCTCAAACTCATGTCTGTTGTGTCAGTGATGCCATCCAACCATCTCATCCTCTGTCGGCCCCTTCTCCTCCTGCCCTCAGTCTTTCCCAGCATTGGGGTCGGAAGAGCTGACTCATTGGAAAAGACCCTGAAGCTGTGTATTCATGTGCACGTCTTACAGAGCAGCTCTATAAGTGTTTGTATCGTTTTTCAGCCTTGTTAGGGTAGAGAACACATTTTATTGATGTCTATATCACCTGCTCTAATTAGAGTATTCAGCATCTAGTGAAAAATGCACATTTTTGGTTAAATGGATGGGTGAATATAAATAAGATAGGCATTTAACTTATATCAATGTTTGGGGGAAATTTTCCTGTAGAAATATTAAATATTATATTTATTATTTCCAGCTGGTAAGTTTGCCAGACAGTTGAATTCCAAGTCAGAGGTGGTGTGGGGATACTAGTTAAAGACTCTAGGTTTACTTTTTTCTTTTTTTATACATATAACTAAGGCACTTCTTTTCCTTTTTTTTAAGAGGGAAAAAAGATCCCTGGTTTCAAAACTCAAAATCCATATAAATGCATCCATGTTGGTTTTCCCTTGGTGGTACAAGTATAATTCCGTGGAACACTGAAATAAAAAACCCAAAGTCAAATAGCTGACTAGAACTTTTATTTAGTCAGGGAACAGTGTATTCAGGCAAAGAAGGCAAAGGCACCCCACTCCAGTACTCTTGCTTGGAGAATCCCATGGATGGAGGAGCCTGGTCGGCTGCAGTCCATGGGGTCGCTAAGAGTCGGACACGACTGAGCATCTTCACTTTCACGCATTGGAAAAGACAGTGGCAACCCACTCCAGTGTTCTTGCCTGGAGAATCCCAGGGATGGCGGAGCCTGGTGGGCTGCCGTCTATGGGGTCGCACAGCGTCGGACACGGCTGAAGCGACTTAGCAGCGGCAGCAGCAGCAGCGGTGTATTCAGAAGAGCCTGTTAGGCTCAGAATAGCTCTGGTGGTCATTGTTTGAGGCAAAAAAAGAAAAGCAAAAACCAGCAGTCAAAGAACTAGTTGTAGACGTCACCAAGAAAGAGCAAGGCACCAAAACCAGCGGAGGATGGAGGCAGTTCTCTTGGACATTGAGTATGCGTCCAGAACCAGCCAGGGGCCCGTACCTGAAGTCCCCGAGACAGTCCATTCTTTCCCTTTGTCAGGGCCTGGGCAGAACTGCTTTTTTCAAATTCTACCTAGCTCTGCCTTTCAGAGGTATTGCTGTGCTGTATTTTATGTTTTCACTGAAAAACTTCCACTCTTTTCCCCTGAACTCCTGCCAGGACTGACTTTCCGTAGGTCACAGACGCCGAGTCCCTGCTCCCGAAGAATCCCTGCTCTGGACGACTGCTTGCCCCTGGCAGACTGGTGCTGGCCCCCCGGCTGAGGCGCTGTCCTGGGGCCCTGACGCCCACGGGTCAGCTGAGCTCCTGCCAGGAAATTGGGAGACGCGATATATGGGGTGAGGAAGGAAGGGGTGCAGGGCTGGACTTCCTGGGGACATCTGAAGTTCCTCTCTGGGGCCTTACAGATACTTTGGGGGAGGAAGACTGTGACTTGGGGTTCTGTCACAGTCACGCAGGTGGGCGCTCCAAGGCCAGGCTCGTGTGGTCAGTATCTGAGGCTGTGATGGAGAGCAGTAAGTCTTACCTTCACTCTGTCTTTCCTCAGCACCTCCTGTCTTGCAAGTGTCCTGGAGACCAGATCAAGACAGGGGCGCACACATTCCAGGGGTCAGCCTGGGCGTGTACCCTCCAGGAGACGGGCGGCGTAAGCCGTGGCTAAGAAATCAAACTGAGGCCAGTGGTCAGAGGCACTAGAGGTACTGGGTGTGAAAGGGGTCTGAAGGAGGGGCTTGGCTGCACAGGCCACGTGTGCCCCTTTGGGAGCCCTGGCTCTGAAGGGAGTGGCCAGGGTCTCTAGACCTGCAGCCTGCCAGTCATTGCTCTTCACAAATCTTATGGCCTCTAAAATTACCAAGTGACTGCACAGGCAGACTGCCTATTCTATCAGATGAGAAAGAACACAAGCTCTGGCCTTGGGAGACTTCATTATCACTTCCTCAGGAATTAGAGACGCCCCCTGGATAATGTTATCTATTCTCTTCCAACATGTGGGGATGAAGTTGCAGTTTGTATCATTATGAGTTTGCTTTTTATCTGCTTTGTATCCTGCCTTTTTGAAGTTTTGTACTGCAGAGGCAGAAGGAGATCCAGAAAAGAATTAACCCTTTAGAAGTCCAGGGAGCAGTGTACTTCAGGGGCATACATAGAAGGCGTGGTCAGAGTTAGCAGAGGAGGGCAGGGGCAGTCCCACTGTGCAGTTGAGTGCAGTTTCCAAAGTGCGAGAGGCTTAAGTGGAAGAAGATCTGGGATCAAAGCCTTGAGTGGACTCTTGTCCCTGAGAGTTTGGTGGTTTGATGATGAAGGAAAGACTGGTGGTGGTTTTCGGACAGAGGGGGCAAAAAATGAGTTTGTTAGTGAGGTTAATAAGCCAGTTGTTGGGGGGTATCAAAGTAGCATGAATGAGGCTCGGGGTGAACATGGTTGATAATGAGTAGGAAGATGCCAGCAAAAAGCTTAGCTTTATTTATTTTGGTGGTTTTCTCCTAAGGGATATATCAGTCTTCTGAACAACAGATAGAGGCCTCATGCAGTGGTAGATTTTTAAGGACTCATTTATAAGGCTTGCTCTAATGTCATTATGATTAAAACTCGTAGATTCCAAACTGAGATCCACAGGGATGTCTATAGTCTTAAATTAATTGTGATGCAGAACCAGAAAATCTGTCTTGCACTCTCATCCATACTCTGGGACCAGGGAACCAGGGAAGCCAGCAGAACTGAGAGTCTGCTGGTCTGAGGCTTGGAACTTGGTGGGGGGCGCGGGGGTTGGGAGGAGAGTGGCTAGGGGGCTGCGAGCCCTGTGCTGTTTCTTTGCCAGGTGCCAGGTGAGTTTGGGTTAGAAAAGGATGCTACTTTTTCCCTGAATTCATTTTTGAATGTTAATGACACTCACTAGTTGGACTGGTTGGGCTTGGTAGAAGTATTTCGAATATCCATAGGTGATAACATGCCTATTGCATGCCAATAACATGCCTATTGCATGCCAATAACATGGTCATTGCTCTTGTAGAATATCCTCATTCATAGTCTTTCTTCCTCTTCCCAGTCTTCCTCCTGAGTGTGTCCATTGAGGTGAATTTTGTCAAACAATTGCTTCTTGGTTTGTTCTCTTGGTAGATAGAGGGTTCAGACCCATATATTCCAGAGGGAACTGAACTTAGAGTCCAGCTGTGTCAAGGGCAGCCTTGGAGGGGGCCACCTCTGGAATTTGGAGGATAGATATTCACCTTTTTAAAAAAGTGGAGCATTTAATATATATTTTGCATCTGTAAGATAGATATTGAAGGACTTCAAAACAGCATTTTGAGTTACTGTGCTTGATCAGCAGGAGAGAAGGTTAGTTGGAAGAGTAGACTTTGAGAGGAGACCTTGAGATTGTGTTGAATGTCACACAGAGGGTGCCCTTTCAGACATTGTCTCCCACCTGTGGGGTATCAAGGAGCTCAGCACGATGCTGGGGAAGGATGGGCTTAGACAGGTCTTACCCTCAGGGATTTCCCAGCCTGGGGAGAAATGGCCAAGGAGACGAACAGTGCAGCTCAGAGTTTGTCTCCTCACTTTGATAGGGGAGCTCATGGATGAAGTTGACTGCATGGGGTCAGTAGTCTGCCTGATTTTTTTTAAATTTAGAGATGCTGGAGGTTTTATTAATTTCTTTCACTTGAAGTCATATCTTGACATTTTTGAAGTAATAGTCACACACACACAGTTGATCAGTAACCTGAGAAAAGGAGCTATCAGTAATTAATATCTCCCTTTTGCTTAATTTTAAGATGCCGGAGCATCTCATCCCTGAATATCATGCCTGTGACTGTCTATGGAATAGTCTCACGTGGCTTATATGTGATGTCAAGACAGCGCTGTATCAGTTTGATTTATTTTGAAAACTCAGTGATTGAAATTATTCCCTTTCTCATCCTTAGAAGTATATTTGCTGAATAGGAAATAATTCTGTAGACTATTAATAGTGTATCTTGCAGACTAAACCCTTTTCATGGAGCACCCAGGGCCCGAGAGGGCGTTCGGGGATGGATACACTCCCTTACTGATGCTGAAGCAAAGCAGCGCACAGAATTGCCAACTAAAGGGCAATGTTGCTGATTGGCTTGTGAGTGAATTTACTTTGGTGCTCTTTTCACACAGTCTTGCGTTCAAATAGCTGGGCAGAAGGAAGCAATACTGGTTTTCTAGGTTGAAGACTTACTTAGAGTATTTAAAGCATTTTAAAAGCATCATTAGTGGGCTTCCCTGATGGTACAGTAGTTAACAATCCACCTGCCAGTACAGGGGACATAGGTTTCCTCTTTGGTCTCGGAAGATCCCACATGCTGCAGAGCAGCTAAGCCCATGCAGTGCAACTACTGAAGCCTGTGCGCCCAGAGCCCCTGGCTCTCCACAGCAGGAGAGGCCCGGGCACCACGGCAAGAGTAGCCCCTGCTCATCAGAACCAGAGAAAGCCTAGGTGCGGCGATGAAGACCCAGAGTAGCCAAAGATGCAGGATGGATGGATGGATGGATAGATAGACAATATTTTTTTAAAAAAGTGTTATTCATGAACCAAGACTAAAGGATTTGATCAAAAAGAAAATAGATCAATTGTTGAAAGTTCACATTAGGTGTTAAACTATACTATTACTTGAAATGAAGGCTACATTTTGGTAGTAGAACACATGAATTAAGGAGCACTTTATTTTCAAAATTAACTGGATCTTAAAGAATCAGTCTTGAAATGTAGCCCAGTTTTACAAACACAGTTTGTAATTGGGCTCATGGCTCTTTAATTATACCTGTCAGGTCTGGTCACTGTCACTAGTGGTGTGGACTTTAGGTACCCAATGTTACTGAGCTTCAGTCAGTAACTTAAAGCCTGCATAGTGTGACTGCAAAGTGGCTTATAGAAATCATGCAGTTTTATTTTGTCATCACATTTCATGTTGTTACGATGCTGTGGAATACATGTCACATTTGTCCTAATGTTATGATTTTATTTGTTAAATTTATTTATTCTTAATTGAAGGACAGTTGCTTTACAATATTGTTTTGGTTTCTGGTAATTTTATTATTACATGGAAAATACATGTCAACACTACTCAGGAACTTGCTTCATCTGGCTTAGGTTTTTCAGAGGTGTCACCTCTCAACTTCCAAGGTAGCATTGAATTTTACCTTCCTGCTTAACAGCATTATAGAAAAATTAAAGCCACACAAACAGAAACCTTGTATACAGTGGCTAGTACATTTGTGTTTTATGTAGCCATGAAGTCATTCATCTTTTATTTGGTTCAGACTATGTGTGTGGGTGTGGAGGGGTCGGTCCTTGACGGGTGGTGGAGTGCTGTGTGCTGTGCTTAGTCGCTCAGTCATGTTCGACTCTTTGTGACCCCATTGACTGTAGCCCGCCAGGCTTCTCTGTATGTGGAGATTCTCCAGGCAAGAATACTGGAGTGGGTTGCCATGCCCTCCTCCAGGGCATCTTCCCAACCCAGGGATCGGACTGGGGTCTCGTGCATTGCAGGCGGATTCTTCCCAGCTGAGCTACCAGGGAAGCCCTGGCGGTGCGGCGGGGGCTGTTCAAAGTCTTGGAGTCACACCGGATTGCTTTTGTTTGGTTGTGGTGTTATTTGTTAAGGTTCTTTTCTGCTTTGTTTCCTGCTTTATAAGCCAGCTATGGAGTTACCCTGTGCTCAATCTTCCTCTCTTGATTCATTCCCAAGTTTATTATAACAGTATATTAAACTGCTTCTTCAGCGGAGGATGCACTTGCATAGTTGAATATTCAGGCAGGACTGTTATTTGTAAAATACACATAATCATACCCAACAAGGCATAGGCTGTTTCATGCCGCAAAGCGTAGTAGCTCCTAATGCGGATATTTCATGTAATTTGTAAAATTTTTGTCAAATGTTTAATTCTCTGTCTTAGCTGCAGTGCCTGAGTCTGCATACATTTGATGGTGGTTTTTCAATGAATACTGTTAGGCAGTTATCAACCAATTGTAAATTGCATTCATTTCCATCTAATTCAGAAGGAAGAAAGGAACAAAACTCTGCAGGGAGGGGCCATGTTCAGACTCCACTGCTATCAGAATTCATGACATCGGGGCTCAGTGTTGTGGCTCCTCTGAAAAGCTAATTCAGTTTCGTTCGGCATCGACTTACCCAGCAGACAGTTGGCTCTCTGCCATGAGTTGTTGACAGTTATTGCTTCTCCTGAGGCTGATTAGCGTGCAGTGTTACAATGTCCCAAAGAATCATTTTGCTTACCTATATAATAATTTAAGGGTTTAATCATTTCCAAACATGTCCTAAGTTATTCAGTCCTTTGTCAGCATCTCATTTCAGCTCTAGAAGTTTTTTTTTTTTAAAGCATCTGCTGTAGGTGTAATAGTGTGTTAATACATTAAGAAAAGTGTTCCAAATAGGTGGTTATTTCTAGTAATAGAATTCTTTCCACCTTTTGCTGCTGTATAGTTTTGCATATGCCTCACTTGATGGCAATACGAAATATAAGCAGTGTATCTTCCCTTTTCGCAGATGAGGCAAGTGAGGCCTGGAGAGGGTGATGGGTTTGACCAGATCCACAGAGCATGTATGTGCTGTAGGTCAGCCTGCCACCCAGCAAGTCCTTCTACGACAGTAAACTGACCAGATTAGATCAGTGCTGTGTCGTTATGGGAAGAAGAGGATATTCCTGGCTTTGGAGCGAATGTGTCTAGCCTGGCCAGGGCTCCACTGGCTGCTGCCATTTTTTGAGTGACAGCTGAGGCCCGGATCATTCCTCCTTGCCCCACCTCCCAGCCCCACTGCCTCAGGAAGCCTTTCACACATGCCATTTCTGACATTTGTATTAAAGAAAACACTTGATACCCTTTGATTCTGCTCCACGCTGAAAGCTAGACATAGATTTCATTACAGGAAAAACAAAACGAAAAGCATGTAATAGAAAAAAGGCAATTTATACATTTTATCATCACCTAACCTTTGAGGCTTGAACATTCTGGCAGCCATCTCTCTCTTGTGGTCGCTGTTTTGGTCTGATGTGGAGGCATTTCCTCTTGGTAGGCTTCCCTTTCTCCCTTCGGCATGCCCTTTACATCCCCATCTTGAGTGTCTTTCAGGGAACACTATTGGTGTTCTCAAGCCCTTGCTAAGCTAGCTAGTAAAGAGCTCCTGCTTATTAAGGGTCATTTGCTCGGCAAGCACTTGGCTGGGCAGGTCTCAGAGGGCATCTCATAATTCCTTCTAGCCACCTCATCACTTGGTGTTCTAACACATCCCTATTTTGTATCCAACCCCCACACAAAAAAGTGAGTGTTGTGAAGAAAGCTGCTCAGTATCACACAGCTAATAAGTGACAAAGCTGGGATTCAGCTGTTCTGTCTGCCACCAGAGCTGGTGGCCTGATAGCACAGAGAGACCGATGGTGTCCCTGCCTGTGGCTGGTTCAGCAGCCGTGTGCTCTTATTATTTTGTGGGACATCTCCTTTCACAGAATGTAATCTGAGCTGTTTGTTTTAATAACTAGCTGATTTTGCATCTGACTTTTCTGTTGTTGCTGGCTTAATAGCTACCTGATTTTGCACTTAAAGATTTTTTTCCCCCTATTCTGATGCCCCAAATTAGTCTAGTGTTTAAAAGACAAGCCAAGAATTTAATTTTCTTCTTATTTATACCTTTATGGTTGCAGAGCAGAGAAGTTTGCCCAGGTGGATCTTGTGATAACAAAAATGATTGGTTGTTTAAACCCACGTTGCTGCTTTTTTAATTGTTGCCCGTTTGGACATATTTGAGGACTGCGTAGAAACCTTCTGTTGTATAGAAGTTTGTGTTTTGTGGCAAATTTTAAGGCTAATTTACTGTTGCCTACTTTTGTACCTCCTAGAAGTTTTCCTTTATTTTTTTCCCCAGAGATGGAAATGTTATTCTGCTTTGTGGGTACTGCATTCAGAAAATCAGATCTGTGTGTGTGTGGTTTGTGTGTGTGTATGTGTGTGTATGAGAGAGAGGGGGGGGGAAAGGGGGCAGGGAGAGAAAAGAAGAAAGAGGAGGAGAAGGAAGAAGACGAGAAAAAGGAAGAGGAGGAAGGAGAGTTAGAGAGAGAGGGAGGCAGACAGCATTTGATTTGCCAAGATTACAGACTCAGCTACCAAAAGCTGTTGGTCTGAAGCTATATCTGTAGTGTACAGTATGATTCACACACAGAAAGTGTGGTCACAATTAAATGTGATAAGAGTTTAGTTCTCAAGGATGACATATATGAAGAGGGTGGTTATGTCATGCTGTGAGTGTATAAAAGCAGCTGACAGCATTCTTGTGGTGCTTTTGCCTGGACTTTATCGGATGCCTGGTTCTTAAACGCTTTCTTCAGCATGACCAGGTTGATGATCCTCTTTTCCCTTTACCTTCTTTACTAATAGTAAGCAGATTCCTAAGAAGTGAAGGTGTCTTTAGACACAAGCCATTTGGTGTATCCTTGTCTCTTATATACTTCATAGATTTTTTTCATTAATGTTAATTTTGCCCAAAGTTAAAAACTGTTTTCAACGCTAGTTCAATATTCTAGCTATTTCCAGTGTCCAGGCCCCTTTTATCATCCTTTTCCTCCCTCAGTAGCTATTAGATGATCTGTTTTGCCCCTTAGCGCTTAGCTCTCACAACCGTCTCTCACCTTCTGCAGCCACCTCTCCATCAGGTGGAAGCAGCCCGCAATAGTCAGGCTCAGCAAGGAAGCCACTCGGGGGTCTGGGAGCTGCCAGATGCTACAGGGGGATGGATCCTTAGCCCTACTCCCAGGGCTCATTTGTTGTTTTTAGACTCTTCTTAGCTGACTGATTATTCCATTTTAGTTGGAAAATTATACTGCGATTGGCAAACCAAAGGGTGACCCAAATCACCTTCGTTTACTCCAGCTGCATTCATTTGTCTATTTCTGTGTCCTAGTACCCTGCTCTCTTCCTCTTCAGGTATGAGACCACTGACATCTTCACAGAAAGTGCCCCTTGTTGTGTTTTTAAGGGACACAGGCTCTTTAAAAAAGCTTGGATTGAAGAACCTGCTGCACAGAAGATTACTTAAGGGTTTTGCTAATGTTTCCCATTGTTCTGTTAAAGCTTGTCGTGGGAATCCCATCATAAGCAGTCCAGGTAAACGGGGAACCAGTGCAGACATGGAGAACTTGTCTATTTCACCAAACATGTTTCTGATCTGCAGGCTGCAGACACTCAGCAGCGCCTATTCCTTGCATCTGATCTCTTCACAAGGCACTGGATGAGGGGAACCTGCAGACGTGTTCCTGATGCTGGCTGCCTGTGATGGAGCACCGTCACCAGTGCTGGGGCAATGGAGTGGGCCACGCGCCTGCAATGATGGTTTCATTCTCTGCAGCTCAGAAGGCAGATTAATTCTGTTTGTGTACAGGCACACAGGCAGGGGAGTGTTCTACCTTTTGACACACAGATGACAGTCTGGCTAGAAGCTAGCAATTGGGGGGAAAATAGCTGAAAACAAAATGACAGTTTTGAAGGCAACATAGTTAGAAGACACAGTATGTATCTATCATTTTCTTCTGAAAGTCAAAATTTTCACCATGGAAAAAGCACCCAGAAACCAAGCAGTGCCCTCCCTGTGTTTTAGCATTTATATAACAGTTTGTATAGAAGGACACTGTTGTATAAAGTGATTCCAGTATGGTTGGTTAATTTTGCCAAAACCACAAGATGAAGCAATTAGTATGTTTGCTCGTTTTGATTTGAAAATTTTAAGAGTATCTCAGTGTAAAGTGGGGGTGGGGGAGGGTGAAACGTGCCCTATGACTGAAGGGGACAGTCACAGCTTGGTGGGAGCGTCACTTGAAAATCCAGCTCTCTGCGTGAATAATTGGTAGAGAGCCACCGCCAAGCTCAGGAGGGGCTCACGGAGGGGTGTGAAGTGGGAACTAGGAAGGAGAAGCCATCCCCAAGTAGTGCCAACCGCAGTGCCTGAAGCCCAGAATCCTAAAGGACAAACAGCTACACAGTTGAACCTAACGCAGATATTACACTTACGGTTTTCAGAAATACGCTAGAGTGCTGTGACGGTGATGAGAGACACGTCACCTGGTTGGTGAGATGGACAGACAGCCAAGCCCCTTGCGGCTCCGTGCCATCCGGGCAGACCAGACGTGGCCACCCTCACTCTGGGAGCCGGGCTGTGTTTGGCAGACCACACCTGAGTCTGCCCCTGAAGCAAACACACACCGTGGGGGAGCCTTCATTGAGGCAGCTGAGGACGAAAGCTGTTGAAGGAGCTCATCCTCTCTCAGATTCTGAAAGGAAAGGCTCAGGTGACTAGTTGAAGGAGTGACAAGCAGGTGAGGGAGGGTCACGTGGAGAACACGGAGACGTGGGTTCCTGGCCCCGGCCCTGAGGTGTTGGCAGCAGATGCTAACGGTTTGCCTGCTAACCATTGAAGCAAACACCAGAAATACGCACACTTTTCTTCGGTGTCCCAGCCTCCACCTGCCCACGATGCTCAGGAATAATTATTTCATTTTATAAAACAAACTATAGAAGCCTCCTGTTTGCCTAACCTGGGATCTAAAAGTGTCTCTAGCTGCCAGGATAGCAGGGTCTTACACCTTCAGTGACACTGAAATACAAACCCAGGGGTGCCGGAGGCACTGGCATTGAGAAGCCTCCCACCTTTTTCTTTTCTGTAGATGAGCAAAGGAAAATGTTGCGCAAGGACACCTTCAGCTGTTCAAACATCGGTGATGAGTGATTCTGTGCAGATGAGTTTCATACGTAGTTGGTGGTGTGAGATTCCCGTTTTACTCTTCTTTTGGGTTATTGTGTTCTCCCTCAACACGTTGTTCATATTTGTTGTTCTTCCCTTTTATGAAAGAGGGGTGACCGTGCCCAGCGAACAGAATTGTGACAAGCTCAATGCACACATCCCAATAGTGCGTGGCTGCCAGAGGAAGAACGCTGTGAGGTTTAACTGTCTCATCCGTCCCACAAAGAGAACACAGAGCACTTGGCGGTGGACTGCGGTAACAGTTGTTTGTGTTGGGGTATATTCCCTCTAGGCATAATGGCCTTAGGCCACTGTCCTTTTCTAGTTTAGGACTGCTTTTGAATTTTTCTGCCTCCTTTCCTTAAGTTTTTTAAAAAAATAAAAAAGTTAACTGAGCTCCTGCTGTGTTATGCTAGGAGCTTTTATCTGTGTCAACTCATTTAATTTTCATGTAAAGATATCCTCCTTCATTGGTTTTCATATGTATGGCTTAAAATTAAATACATTTTGTAGCTGCGATACAATTTTCCCGTTCCAGCAGTTGTTTTGCCTGATATAGATCGGAGACAGCAAAGACTTAGTTCTCTTAATTCCTCTAAGGTGGATCTGTCTCGCATCATTATTGAAAGTGTTGGAAATGCTAGGTAACGCCAGCACTGAATGGCACTCTAGCAGGTAAGAGGAACAACATCTCATATATTTAGTAGGTGGTTACCACATGCCAGGCGCTGTTCAAAACTCATTATTTATTTGTTTATTTCAATTAAAACAGCTCTATTTGACTTAAAGATGAACCCTGTCCACAGAAAAAGATGTGCTAATGTAATACTATGCCTTAAAATGAAAAATATTTTTATCGAGAACACAAAAAGGTTTTGTTTTGAGGGAAGACCAGTCTTTTTAATTCTTAATGCTGACATAAAAGGGCAGGGAACAGAGCTAGCCTTAGTCCTGCAGAGGAGAAAATGAGGTGCTGTCTGGACAGATGCTGCCCCTGGGCTGCCAGGTGTGGTTGCAGGATGGTGCTTTGGTGCAAAGTAGAAAAAGGCCTCCTTTTCTATGGCAGACGCCGTCCATCATCAGGGTGTGAGCTAGAGAACCAAGTGCAGACTGGCTTTCAACCCCTTGTGTGTGAGACACAGCTTGGCTTTACAGGGCAGCTCTGGGGGATGGGTTTGTGTATAGAGTGTGGGGTGGGAAGGCTGCAAAGATGTCCATGGAGAAGGGGCAGGGAGTGAATCTAGGACAAAATGGGTAAAATGATCTATTGTTCGCTGGTTGCCCGTCTCAGGACTTTCAGGATGGGAGCAGGGAAGAATGGCTGTGCCCACCTCTGCTCAGGGCATATAAGGCAGTTTGGTCCCTTGATTCCATGAAGTGACCCTTGATTCCATGACCTCATTCATCTCCAGAGGCTATGGTCAGAACCCACCAGGGGGCTCTGCAAAGCCCCGGAAAGTCAGGCCATTCTTACCACCTCCTGCCACCAGAACAGTTTTTCTTTCTTTAGCTTAACTTCCTTCCCTGGTCATTTCTCTTAACTGCAGTATTTAAACACAGAGTTTAGTCCTAGGGAGCCGAGCTCATTCTTAAGGAATAGAGCTTATTCTTTAGGAGCGGAGTTTTTTCCTAGACTCCCAAGGCTTTCAGGGAACAAGGAAATAGACATTGGAGGGCTGGTATGAAGTGTGGTGGCTCTTTGACATCCTCCCCCTTGGTCATAGGTGGGGTTCTCCTGAACAAACTGATTCCCTGCTACTGAATTTTCCTCAGCCCAGAGGTTGTGAGAGCTGTCACAACCTATTTGAAGAACAGCCGGGTCTATCCCTGCAAGACCCCACATATTATTCACTTCCCCCTGTGGACTGCAGATGTTCAGAGAAAGGCCACAGTTGTGGATTGGATGCAGTCCTAATAATAGGAGAGCAAAATATGAAAGCAAATATGGGTTGGATGTGGAGAAAGGAAAATCTAGTTGTAAAAGAGCCGACGTGTAAAAGGATACACATCTTGATTATTTCTTTTCATGCTAGAAAATATTCGATCATTTATTCTTAGCTCCATTGAGAGCCAGATGCAGATTTTAATACTACATGTAGTAACTTTCTAAAGTTGCAAAAGAGTGCCAGAAATCACAGTGGGTTTTTTCTTTATTCATTTTTCACATTCAGAAATAAACTCAAATTTCACACAAATCAGTGCTGTTTGCTGCAGTTCTAGAAGAAGATTAATTTGTGTGTGTATCATATAATACCTGTTTTCCTCCTCCCAACCCCCATTTTGGCAAATGGTTATGTATAAGGATGCTGAGATCAACATATTTACAGTGCATTTCTGAGGGGAAAATGACTGTAGTCTGAAAAGTAATGAGGCAATACAAATTGGTCTTATGTGGAAATATGGATGAACATGGCTTTTAAAAGGAGAGAAGAAGTCTGAGGAATGTGTGTCTGCCCTTTAAAAGTTCTGGTTTAGAACACATGCCAGGTTCAGAAGTATCCGAAATAATACCTGGATGGTTTGGATATCCATTTGAATGGGCTGGGTTCGGTTGTAGGAATAGTACTTGACTTTGGTAAAGTGATTTAATATTGCTCTCAGACATGGAGACTTGTGAGTTAGACTGAGGGAAAAACACTGTCTTTGCTCAGGCACCCATTTACTTAATCTATCCCAAATTGCATATCCCAGCAAGGGGTGACCCTGGCTGGCATGCTCCGCAGTATTTAAGTTTGGGTTTCCTTACTAGGCAAGTCCACTGCTATCTTGCCCTCTAGTGGCTTTTTAAAAGTGCCTTAATAGTTCACTCTGAAACTTGGCTGGTAAAAAATCGTGGCTCTTGAGAAAAGGGTCATCCGTTCAAAGTTCAGTAAGGACAGAATTCCTATAACGGAATATGATGTTTTCTATCTTTCCTTTTAGAAACTGAGCTCACGGATGAGTTCCACTCCCTCTAGTTTGTCAGAATTTTGTTTTCATTATTAACTCGTGAACACAAGTCAAAACCTTTGCGGATGTGTAGCAGAGGTTTTGCTACCTTTGTACAGTTTCTCATTGTCTGTTTTAAGAAGGTAATCTTTTCTTCATTGGACTTGGGAGACTCGGAAAGCATCAACATGTAAAACTACAGTTGAATCAAAATGTAAAGATGTGGTTCCGTGTCTTCTCTGCTCTGCTGCCTTCTCTGGGTCCCCTCATGTTCTGCACACAGTCCTGTTCCAGAGGAGCGCTGCTGTTCATCTGTCGTTTGTTTCTCCCTTGGTGCTCTGCATAATTTGGAGGTCTCAGGTGTGCAGATACCTGTGTGTCTTCGGTATATGTGTCCCCATAGCTTACCATAATGCGGGGTGCTTTGTACGCAGAAAGTGAAGAAGAACATCTCCTCGTGCATGTGTGATCAGTCCTTGGTAAAGACGACCAAGAGAACAGAGTCTGACCTGGGAAACAGGGAAAGGATAAGGCCCGTCCAAGGGTTCCGAGCAGCTGTATGAACTTGGGCTATGGAGAGCCAGGCTGAGTTGGG
Organism: Antilocapra americana; assembly: GCA_007570785.1. Lineage (NCBI taxonomy): Eukaryota > Metazoa > Chordata > Mammalia > Artiodactyla > Antilocapridae > Antilocapra > Antilocapra americana. The sequence goes on along the minus strand of ML664174.1, from coordinate 17,053,540 downwards.
CATCGGGCCAGTGTTAGGAGAACAGTTTTGAAGCAAGGCAGATGGGCTGGCTTCTCCAGAAATCTGGGTATCTGAGAATTCCAACTGAGCACAGAGTGAGGAAGGAGGTAAAAGCAGCGGAAGTGACCCTAAAGCTCTTGAGAGCTAGAGGAGCAACTGGAGGTTAGAAAGAACCCCTGCAGGAGGCCTCTGTGTGCTGAGCCCTTTCTGGAATTCCATGGGTGATGGGGGAGGGTGCCACCACTGACCTGGACTGGGCCTGCCTTCGGGTGGGGGCCTGTGCTGGTGTGTAAGGCACTGTGTCTTGGGCTGTGCTCCTGCAGGCAAGCCGGGGAGCTACAGTGAAGAAAGACAGGGGCCGTGGGCCTGGCCAGCAGTATTCCCTCTGCAGGAGAGCCCTAGTCTGCTGTGGGTCTTCTGCATTCTATTTTTCTTGTCATAGAGGAGCAGAAGCTAGCAGAGGAGCATGGGGGCAGGGGGAAACTTGACCAGAGAAGCCTTCTGACGTGGGGCAGCCCCCAAAACTGCTTCCCCACAACTGCCCTTCCATGGTTGCCCACTTCCCCGGGGTGAGGAGCGGGGCACTCCTTACTCTACTGATCCCCATTCCAGTGTTTAGGATCCACGTGTCATGTGGAAATGCAGGCCCAGGATTGCTGCTGTCCATCTGTGTGATGAGTCCCCCCCCCCCCGTCCACAAGACTGTGTAGATTGCAGTTGTCGGGGGCAAGGAGGTGCGCTGTTAATTCCTCACTGCGCCTTTTTCCCTAAGCCACTTGGACGGATTTCAGGGCTTCCCTGGGAGCTCAGATGGTAAGGAACCTGCCTGCTGGAGACCCAGGTTCGATCCCTGGGTTGGGAAGATCCCCTGGAGAAGGGAATGGCAACCCACTTCAATATTCTTGCCTGGAGAATTCATGGACAGAGGAGCCTGGTGGGCTACAGTCCACAGGGTCGCAAAGAGGCAGACATAACTGAAGTAACTAACACTGGATGGATTTCAGACCAAATTTCTAAATAAATATACAGAGAATTAAATATCCCTACAATTCTATTGGTTTCATTTGCTTGTACCCAAATCACTTGAATTCCTGGCTTACTCCCCCTTCCAGACATAGATGTATTGACACTTGGCTTAAGGTGACAGTTATTTGTGAGCTATTAAAACTTCCTGAATGGACCTTTTCATTCATTTTATTGGAGGAAAAAAAATCATACTTTGGGGCTTCTGTGTTACAATAGAATGGTGTTCTGTTTTGTTTGCTTAGGCATAAGTTGTAAAATTCTAGGGTGCGTTGACTAGTATTTAGTGAACTTTATATCTTACTTTAACCAATACTTAAACGACCATGTTTAGTGAAAACCAGCTTTTGCAGAGCAGACACTTTAGGAGGGCTTTTTCACACTACAAAATGACTTTTTGCTATTAGTTATTATGAAATAACTTGCCACAGTGTCCTTTTAAGTAGAAGGCCCCCAGGACTCTAAAATGAAATTTCTGTACAAAAACTTAAATGTCTGTGGAAACTTTCAGGACTATGACTGTTATATAATGAAAATGTACCACTTGTCATTAGTTATATTTTATTTTTTTTAATTTGTCTTGCAGAGATTTCAGAGATGTACCAGTCTGGCATTTTTCTTACACATTTCTTCTTCTATATTAAAATTATTAACAAATTCTTCTCCTTCTACTTCCTCAGCAGTTCAGACCAGAAGCCACTAGGTGGGACCAGGCAAGGTAGCTGTTTGTGTGGGAAAGAAGTGGGTGTGGACTGTGGTGATACAGCTGGGGTGAAGAGGGTGTCATCTTAGAGGGACAGCCCAGCACTGCTGTCAGAACCTGAGGAAGGCAGCCATACTGGGGGGAGGGGGGCACGGCTGCGACCTCGTTTGAGGTAAGGAGGGCAGCCTGATGTGGGGTGTTAGATCCTGAGGGCTGAGAACGGACCTGGGTGGTGTGGCCTATGGCAGTATTAACCTGTTTGGTGCCCACACGGAATGAGGAGTGTTCCCCACCAGGATCAGTGTCAGCAGGGAGATGTAAGAAGTTGGACCAAGTATATTAAGTACATCACGGAAAACGGAAGCCAGATTTCTCACTTCTGAGAAGGGAATTACAGTTATGGGAAGGGAGAAAACTAGAATAAATGCTGTGGTGCCAGGTTGAAATTGGAGGTATCAGTATGAATTCATGGATTTCTATAAACTTGGACATACAGGAACACAAGAGGAAATGTCTCTCTTCTTAGTGCAGGCCCCAGGTCTCTTCACTGACAGCCCGAGGGAAGCAGCACTCCAGTGGTAATGAGCACACCTGGGGTATAGATCTTATTTGCTAAATACCATTCTTCTCTGAAAGGAACCAGGACTCCTTGGGGAAATGACCCAAGTCCAGGGCCTGAGGAGGGAAGGTACAAGGTGAGCCCCAGCGTTACGTTGTGTGAAAAAGGAAGGAAGGGCTCAAAACGTGGTGAAGACATGGCAGAGGAACTCAGGAGTTATTCCTTTCATATCACCTCTCGACAGAAAGTTGATGCTGTAGCAAATGAGTTGTTAACTGCTCCGGAAGTAGTTAATAAGACCACAATGTTAAGAAAAAATATTAACCATGACAAATATAGTGTCAGAACATCTCTCTCCATATTTGGATACTTTTCACTGAGATCTTTAAAAACACACATTTTTCTTAGAGGGAGACAGAAATGTTATTGTGATGGCTCCGTGTATGTGGTCCGCCCTCCTCGGCAGTGCTGTGGTAACTTTGATGGGACCTCACTGTTTCAGGATTTGTTACACGGTCATCTTCTGTTCTAAGGAAACTCTTCCCCAAAATAAACCATCCTATGTGAGCTGAGAGATAACGTGGATATTTGCTTTTGTTTCCCAGCAGTGGATCATTTCCTGTGTTCACTGAATGAAATAATAGAGAGTTCTTAAATGTTTGTTCTGACCTTTCTCTCTCCTTTCTTGTACAGCATCCTCTGTACAGCATCAGTACATCAGTTGATGATCCTGGCCTTTGTGGTGGCCAAAAACAGGTCAAGATGCTAGGGATGGTTGCTGTGTTGTGGTTGGGGCTTTTTTTGATGCCAGAAGAAACATCCTAGGGCTTCCCAGGTGGTTCAGTGAGTAAAGAATCTGCCTGCATTGCAGGAGAGATAGGAGATGTGGGCTTGATCCCTGGGTCAGGAAGATTCCCTGGAGAAGGGCAGGGTGACCCGCTCCAGTATTCTTGCCTGGAGAATCCCTTGGACAGAGGAGTGTGGTGGGCTACAGTCCATAGGGTCGCAAAGAGTCGGACATGACCGAAGCGAATGAGCTCACAAGAAATATCCTAGAGCTAGGTCAGGTGGGGTTGACTGGGGCAAGGAGCTGTAAAGTCACCACTGAGAGTTCTTGGGGGAGTTTAGGGCAGCTGGGCCTCTCTTGTTCTTGCTTATTGTCTTTGTGAATCTACTCTGGTCTCCTTTCTCCCTCCATCGCTCTGCTATGTAGATTCTCCACTCTTGTGCCTTCAGCCTGGAGGTGGGTCCCTGTTGTCTTCTGAAACCCTGGTTCACCTTGCCAGCTCTCATCTTCTCTCTGTGCTGAGGGGTGGCATGTCTGTGTGTCGCTTAGATGCCTTTTCAGAGCCAGGCGTAGAGCCACTGGCCAGCCTGTGAACTGACTGCCCCAGACTCAGACTGCCGGCCCTGCCGTGGTCACTCGTGTACAGGGCTTGGCCATGTCAGAATCACGCAGCCTGAGCCTCACCACTCAGGATGCAGTGGGATAAGCAGGACCTGTTCATGGAGAGTCATGGCAGATGTAAATCTTGCAGTTTTATGAAAGGTTTGAAGGTGAATGTTTTCATTTCTAGTGCATGAGCATCTCCCCCGCAGAGAGCTATCCACACAGTTTTCTAGTTGGCTCATCCCAACCTGCTTTTAAACCACAGAGGAGATGCTGAAGGGAGAGGCATTTCTGCATACTTCCAGGTGCAAAGGCATATCCTGTTTCTGGATGCTGGGGTTAGGTCTTTGTGTGTGCGTGCGCGCATTGCTTTTAATTCACTTGGATTACTTTTATGACTACAGGAATGAAATTCTGGAAGTAGTTTAACTTTTGGAATTTGCTTTTGCACTTGTTTCAATGCTAGTGGGACTCCACTCCCTCATGCCTCTTTGTCTGCGTTTTCCTACATACTTGGTGGGATATTGGAAGAGGTTGCGTTAGGAGCTTCTAGCTGCATAACCTTGTTTTAACTCGACTGAACATATGACAGGTTCAAAGCTCCAGTTTAACGTCTGTTCCCAGGTGTATTGCATCAGTCTAATAAACCTGCTTCTATTCATCCCTCTGGCTCATCACCATCCACTTTGGAGGGTTATCCACTCTGGCAGACCTCCCCAGAGAAGGCACCGTATGAGGCACCGCCAGGGTCCTGAACGTCTAGCAGCACCAGGTATCTTTTTATGGGGTCATTGAAACCAGTGGAACGAGAATGCTGCTGGCCTTGGATGACTGCCTGACACACGTTCTATAGATGTGCGTTAGCATTAAAGTCGAGAGCTAAGGAAAGAGCATTGGGTAATGGAGAGTCCACTTTAAACTTGGGTTTAACCTCTCTGTTTGGTAGTGAAATTTCCCAATGTTTGGTTTTGTTTTAGTTCCACGTTCCGTTAGCTGAAGACTCTGACTTGGAACCCATACCAGTAAGACCATTTCCCACTTTTTCCTTGATTGCCTTTGACAGTGAAAGTGGCCAATGAGTTTAGCGTGAGGATGAGAATTTCCGAGTGGCAACAGCTGCTGCAGAATTCAGGTATCACTCTTAACATGTTTTGTATTTGTTGTAACTTTTTCTTAAACAACCCTTTTGTGAGTTTGATAGAATCAGTTTGTAAGTTTGACCACTTCTACTTATGCTAGGATATTTCAAAATAAGCATACTTGTTGATTTAAAATACATGTTCAGGACTTCGCTGGTGGTCCAGTGACTGAGACCTTGCCTTCCAGTGCAGGGGGTGTGGGTTCGATCCTTGGTCAGGGAGCTAAGAGCCTACATGCCTTGTGGCCAAAAAAACAAACCATAAAACAGAAGCAATATTGTAACAAATTCAATAAAGACATTAAAACCGGTCCACTTTAAAAAGGTAAAACACCTGTATACAGGCATGTATAGACAAGAACTTCCACAGCCTTGTTCTAGCTACAACTTTGTACAGAAATACGCTAGTCTAATGATTACCAGAAAGAAACTTTGATGCTCAGGCTTTGATTATGCTGTAAGTATTAACTTTTACAGCAGTTCTAATAGTAAGATGCTTTGAAGAATGCATGAGACTCAGCCTGTGCAGAATCCTAGCCAGCTTAGAGTATTGTGTCTATGGTACATGTTTATACACGTCTTCTGTCTCAATTCTGTTTTTGACAAATGCAGTAGCTAAAGCTTTTGTAATTCTGATTTTCTGTTGTTTTTGCACATATGTTTGTGTGTTGGTGGTGGGTTTTTTTTTGTTTCTTGGGTTTTTTTGAGTTTTCACTATGAGTTCATAATCCTTAGATTCTATGTGTGGGAATGTTCTGCCATCAGAGTTGAGGGTGGGTTTCCCAAGAGAGGAATTGCCTTTGCTTCTCCCAGATGAATGGAGTCCTCTCCAACCCTGAGAATCCCTGAAAACTCAGCTCTCAACTTGAGAGCTCAAGTTATTTCTGCCACAAACATGTATAAAGCCTGACGTGTGGTTCTGAATTCTTGGAGGTACAGGAATCTCCTCTCTTCACTTAGCACCAAGATTTGAGTCAGGCAATTGTCTTTGTAGTTCTGAAGTATCAGTTTACTTCTGTCAAACACTGAGGGTGTGGTCCTCTGGTTTGTCCCCAAAGATGCTCCTTTGGAAGGTTTTTGTTTTGTTTTTCCCTTCCTCTAGCACCACTGTGAGACTGAAAACAAAAGCGAAAGTCCACCCAGACCAGCAATTGGGCCCAAGACAGAAACCACTTCTAGTCTCTTGTTTGTGTATAGGCTCAGTCGCTTAGTCGTGTCCAAATCTTTGCAGCCCCGTAGACAGAGGAGCCTGGTGGACTATCTGTAGCCTGCCAGGCTCCTCTGCCCTTGGAATTTTCCAGGCAAGAATTCTGGAGTGGAGTGTCATTTCCTATTCCAGGAGATCTTTCTGACTCAGGGATTGAACCCGCGACTCTTTTGAGTATCCTACTTTCATTTAATCTTTGGCTTCCAGTAGACCTTACTAACCAATCAGGTCATATCTAGCTATTTATTTTTTAATGCCTTTCCCAGTATTTTTAGGTTTCAGTGTGAGAATCACTCAGAGCAGTGACTTGGACAAACCGCTGGAAATTGATAAAGTTCTCAGTTATTTCTTAACACTGCTTTGAACCTTTCTCAATTTCACTGGTGTATTTGCCACTGCAGAACCTGACATCCATTTTATAGAATCGTGTCAGACAGGCATCCAGACCCCACTTTAACATTCATTGCTCACCGCTTGTTTAGAATCCTATTCCATTCAGACAAGCCTGATGTTTAGATCCTTTTTTCTTCCACGAAAGTAAATTCTAGCTCTCTTTAATTCTCCTGTTGCTTAATATTCTGCTCCTTGCAGCAAGACAAGGTAAATCTCTTTTTCATGTGGCATGATCTGAGATCTCTATCCCCAAACATCAGGATTGTTGATATCTCTACTTGATATCTAGTTTGTCAGCTCCTCAGGCAAACTGTATCAGATATTCTCAGGATGGGCTGACCATGTCACAGTGTGTGGACTCCCTAGCCACTTGCTCTCTTGTAGCTCTATCACCAGGTTCATTCTGATTCACTGAGCTAATGATCAGTTCCTCCCTCCCCACTCTCTCTCCCTCCTACTCCTCACCCTAATCTTTGTCATGAAACTTTTTCAGCCGGATCTTATTTATCCTGAAAGATTGGATAATGTACACGTTAAAAAGATAATTCCTTTTGGAATGGGCATATTAAATAAACCTTGTTATTATTTTATTTATCTTAAGAATAATTTCCTCAAATGGAAAATAATCTAGGAAACAAAAATTTCTCAGTTGTTGGTTTAAAACCCTAGCATATTGACTTGATATGTTGCCAGTCAATTCTGTCTGTAGAAGTTATTCACTTATAATTAATAACTAAATCTATTGAATTAATAATATGCCTCTTGCAGTTACAATGACTCTTAAAAGATACTTTACAGAGGAGTTTCATTTACTATCTTTAAAGGAAGAGATTAGAGTTCTTAAAATTTCACTTTATCTAATGTTTGATGTCAATTACTATTTTATAGTGACTGCATTAATTAGTTAGATTTCCTGCTGATTTTGGCCTTCTAGTACGTTATATATCAAAAAATCTATTAGTTATAATTTAGGGTCTCGTCATAAATATTTTTAGAACACTGTTCCAGCAGGGGTGATAGCCATTAAAGATGTTCCAGTTTTTAATCCATCTCTACAGTTATTTTGCTCTTCTCAAAATAAAACCTTGATCCATCTTTTTCCTGTTGTGATTTCCTGACTTTTGACTATGAGGCTAGTTTTTTGTAGATTGACTGTGGTTAAATGTCTGACAAGATACGTTCTAAATTTCAGACAATCAATTTGGTGTCTAATTAATCAGTATTAAGATGATTCATGAAACTAATTATACAGGGACATAAAGCATGAGTCTGAAAGCCAACCCGTGGCAGTTTCAGTGCCTGTGAACATGTTTGACAAAGATGTTAACCAGGAGGATTTGTGGGTTAAAGTTATTTTAAGGAAATAACTTCGCTGTGAAAGGATTTGTTCAGTGAACTAGGAAGAGAAAATCCTTGCCTAGAGATGAGAGATTAGAAAAGTAACTATTTAGGAAGGTAGCTGAAAGCTTCCTTCCAAGTGATTAAAGCAACTCAGGCAATAAATTAAGCATGCTTCATTGTTAATGGTGAAAAATGATTTTGTTGATTTTGGTCGGAAGCATGAATTAACTCTAAATCCTATCACCTATTTTTTGAAGAGGACTTTTTATGCTATCATTTGTTAGTGACCTGGGGATTTTATCTTGAAGGAGAAAATCCTCTTAATAAAAGGGCTAAAATAATGAAAACTTGGAAACATTATTAAACCACAAGTGATAGTTTACTGCTCACCTTGGTCTGTATAGTTTCAGAATTGCAAAACAGTTGCCTTAATCAGTTTTAGATAATCTAGAAAAGAAGCAATATTCATATGTTCTTTCTTTGGAATTGAGAATAGGGAAAATAGTCTTCAAGAAGAGAGTATCTTAGAATATCTGCCATTAGAATTCTTGATCACCTTACAGGAGAAAGCCTGACTTATGTCTCATCCTACTTGACAGGTTAAGAACTGACTTTTTAAAGAGCAAACAGGAGTGTCGTAATGCCCTCTTTAGTTAAGCATGCTCTAGACTTTTACTTTCAAACCTGCCTTTGTTATACTGATAGTATATTTATAGAGTCCTTTCCTGTTTCTCTTCTCTCTTGATTTCCACAAGAGCTCTGAGAGGCAAAATAAGCATTACATTTATCCTGTGTGTGTATATACATACACACACGTGCACACGTGACTGTATCGCAGCTGCATTTAACAAATGAAGAAACCGAGATTCAGCCAAGTGAAAGACTTGAATAGTTCTACATAGTTTGTAGACTAGAGCCCAGGTCTTCTGAGTTCAGTGCTCTGTAGATGCTGCCCCTGCGCCCTTGCGCCGCTGCTGCACGCCCCCGCCCCCCAACTCTGTATGTCCCACCCAACTCTGTGTGTACCTGTGGAGAGAAACTACTCTGCTCAGCACCTGCGATTTGGGAGGCCCTGTAGAAGAGCAGCTGGAGCACAGAGCTCAGGGTGAGTCATGCTGGGCCCCTGAGGAAATGGGTGATATTGAGCAAGTCTCCAACTCCAACTTTATCTGTCATCAACTCTTGGTCGCATTTGTTAATAGAAAAGACAAGGAGGCTGGATCATGGGGAATAGACAATGCAAGAACTAATCCACCAGGAGCAGGTGGGGTTGGGTTTAGAGATGAGGACCTAGATTCAGACTCTAGTCCCAGGGCTGGAGAACTGGCAGTGGCAGCAAGTCTCCTGACCCCTCTGAATGACTGATTTCTCATCCCTTACCTTTGGGCCAGATCGTGAAGGCCTTATATAAGCTATGATAAGGGTTTGGAAAATTATTCCAAGAGCAGTGAGATGCCACAGAGGTAGTTTAAGCAGGGATGTGACGAGGTCAGATTTGCATTTTAGGAATGTCATCCTCGGTGCTGTGTAGAGGGCAAGACTCAAATCGGGGAGATCTGTTAGAGTAATCCAGTGGTGAAATAATGGAGAGAAGTAGATGGGTTCCAGAGATATAAAGGAGGTGAAATTGACCATCTCAGTAATTGTTCAGTAATTGTTAGGGTGAGGGGGAGGTTGGAGACAAGGATGATGCTGAAAGTGTGAACAAGGTTGTTACTGGTGTGGGCAAGAAGAGTTTCATTGGCATTACGGGAGTGGATGCCACATTTTAGAGAGCTGATGAGTGAGGGGTTAATGAAGTCTTGGAGAGAATGCAAGAAGATTACTCTTTATGGTTGGCCTTTCAGATGTGAGTATAGAGTGACGAGTGGAGGGAGATGAGGTCAAGTGGAAGTTTTGAAGACAGGTAAGTCCTAAGTGTATGTCTGAATGCCAGCTTAAGAAGGCAGTCAAGGAGAAAGGGAGAAGCTACAGATTGTGGCATGCCAGGCAAATTTTCATTATTGACCTTTGTGGTTGAGAACTGTGCCCTCTTTGGACTTCTATGGGTGATCTGTCTGAACATGTGCAGAGTAGCATCATTTATTCTATGCATTTTTCCTGTGAAATTCTCTAGATTATAACATGTCATACTTGCTAGATGGTTTTTTAGTTCTTTTAAGCTCGCTCTATTTTTTGGTCTTGCCATGCAGCTTGTGGGATCTTAGTTCCCCAACCAGGGATCAAACCCGGGCCCCTGACAGTGGAAGCATGGAGTCCTATCCACTAGACTGCAGGAAGACTACTAAAGTCCCTGTACTTATTTTTCTTAAAACTACATATTTATACTTAAAAAAATTTTTTTTTAAGTAATGTAAAACATTTGCCTATTCTGTACCAGCAGGAAAAATCTCTATATCACAGGACAGAGCAGGGCACATGGACAGGGTGGTAAGAAGTCTTCCATCCCACAGCATAGTGAGCCATTTCTGGGCACAAGATTTGGGCTGTGGTATGTGTACAGTCAGGGGTGTCTCAGAGTGTCAGGTGAAGCTGAGTAGTCAACCTTTTTTAGGGAGGAAATGCTGATATTTGAAGTTTAAAGGTTGCTGGAGAAGGATTGCTTGTAGAGAGTCTAGAGGCCTCTTTGGAGAAGAGGGACTCAGTCCATCCTTTGCCCCCCGACACCCAAAGTCACAGAAGTATGTCAGGATGTGATGGTGACCCGGCCCATCATCAGGGTGCATGTGGGTAGTGACCACGGCCCCTAATCATTATGGGGAGGAATGTATCTGGCTAGAGGAAAGGTCTCTTTTGGAAGTGTTTGCTAAGAGCAGGAAAATGGTACCTTTTGGAAAACTGGGGATCAAGTGAATGCCGACATGCTGAATAGTAAGATCTTCCGTTGTCTTCTCTTGGCTCCTGAAAGAGTGGAAGTGAGACCAGTAACATCAGCCAGGAGATCTGAGGAAACCCACCGGACCTAGAGAAAAAGATCCGCCAGCTGCCAAGTTTCAGAATTCTGTCCCCTTCAGCAAAACAGATGAGACTGTTGATTACTCAGAGCTGGCCTCTAAGAAGTAAAGAACTAATAACTAAGGGTTTGGTAACCAGAGGCTAAAGCAGCTTTCAGTGATAGGAAGATCAAGGTGAAGGTAGAACAGTGAGGAGGAAAAGAAAAGAACATTTGGGAACCAGTCAACCCATGAGTCCAACCCCTAACTAATGTGAGATCCAGAAAAAAAGTAGTGGGGAGAAAACGACAAAGAAATGATTCAGGAAAATGCATATGCCTCCAGATTAAACAGGCCCAGCAGGTACAGACAAACCTTGTTCTTTTGTTCTATGTAAATTTATTGAGCAACTGCTCTATGACAGAAATACAGAAGAAAAGAAATATACACATGGTGTGTGTGTGGTGTATATACATATATGAGGTCTATAAATGTTTATGCTCATACTATAGACTCAGCTGTGAATATTAGATAGTCGTAACCATGACACCAGTTAATATTTAATTAAAACATTACTTTATATTAGCAATATAAACGAGGGAAATCTGGCTGAGAAAGTTAAAGGCTCATCTTGCAAAATAGGAAGTCAAAACTAACATATAACTGAAAACCGAGAGAGAGTAACTCGGTAGGTCATGTCACACTGAACCAATCTGCCAAGAAAGTCTGTGTAATTTCCGCCCTGGTGTGACCTAAGACAGGATGGAAAGCAACCTTTGAACCCTTTGCTGATGACTTCTGTGACTGGATTTTGTCTCTGGGGTAGGTGAGGTGGCTTTATCACAGTGAGATTCCTCAAGGAGCTATGCAAGCTTCTTAGGGCAGGCTTGTTTAACATGCCCTTGCTAAGGAATTCTCTTGGGTTACAAGAACTGTGTCACTGCATTCACTTTATTCTGACAAGCCCTGATCTCTATGAGTCTGATTTCTCCTATTTGAGAAGGTATGGGAAAAAATACAGGCTCTGGAGCTGGACTAGGCCTGGTCCCAAATCCTGGTTCTTTGTGACCTTGGGCAAGTGAAGTCACACCTAAGTTCCCCCATCTATAAAACAGGGATGATAATACTACCTCCTTCCTAAAGTGATTGTGAAGAGGGAATCGGTTAACATATTAAATAGGTAAGATGGTTCAACCAGCGCATGGCACAGAGCATACAGTTGTACATCACTTTATATTAATAATTTTTTATTTCGTTAACTTTATTATTTTCTGCTGTTACACTTGTGTTGTCTTCTTTATTCAGTTCACAAAAATGGATCAGTAATTGAGAAGCGATTCATTAAGATAAAAAAGGAGTGACAGAAATAGGAATTAAATACCACAGCTCAGAATAACATCATAAACATCAGTAGCGACCAGAAGCCCAGTGTAATTATAGAATGTGAGTCTTGATGGCCAGAGACCAGTGAATCTGCCAGGTTGGTAGTTTTGCTCAAGTGACAGGAAAAGAAAGATTGTGAGCAGAAAGGAGCACAATGACTGTCTGAAAATTGAATTTTACTTGGCAGGTCATTTATTTGTCCACAGTCTCTGGTGCTTTCTCTGTTATGAAACTTCGTCAAATAAGTGACATGAAACCCTCAACGCTGTTGAGTCATTTTCAGGCAAAGTACAGTGGCCTTTCCTAGTAAGCCAGTTGTGTCTTCCCAGATCAAGTATAAAATAATGTTTTCCAGGGTGAAATTGATGAATGTTGTCGCTAAGGGCCCAGAATAGAATACCTCAGAGGCATGGTTCAGAATTCCATTCGTCATAGCCAAGGCAGATTTGCCGAGAAGTCTGCAACATCAACCTCGAAGCTGATGGCAGACATACTGGAGAAAGAGGGACAAGCTTTTGGCGAAATCACCAAATCAGTTGCTGCTGTTGCCTGTCACATAACGTCAGTGGTATGGGAAAGTCATCACGTGTGTGGGGGTGAATATTTTACTTTATGCCGAAGTCACTGATATGCAGAGTACAAGTCAGTCCTTAGCATGTACCTGATAACAAGTATCAGGGAGAAGAGTTCAGGACTTTTCAGACAGAGAGTTTTTTAGGTGTTTATTTTGTGAGCTCTGATGTCAGTCAGGGGGTCCCTTAACATTCCTAATGGCAGATACTGGCTATGTGGATACTGGTCCTCATTTCCCTTTTCCACCAAAGGAGTGATGAAAGTTTCATCATTGAATGTGCGTTTCCCACTGGGCTCTACAAAGACACATTCAGCAATATCTCAGCTTTTTTAATGTTGAATTTTGCTAGCTGTTGCTAGCTTATCTTTTATGAGACAAGATATGAAATAAAGTATTTGTTCATAATCCTGATGTGAGCAAACACCATTTCTATGACTTCATTTGGATGAGGTGGCATATAAGTATTTTTTCTTTGCTAATTGAGTCTCTCTCTTCCTGATCAATGACAGAAATAAGATACTGGGGATTTTAGAAACTGGATGATGGCCTTGACAATTTGATCAACAGGAATTTGACTGTTTACTGGAACACGCTGATTTTCATCAAGAAAGCAAGGAAATCTTGTTGTTCAGTCACTAAGTCATGTCTGAGTCTCTGCGACCATGATGTACTGTAGCACTCCAGTCTTCCCTGTCCTCCATTATCTCTCGGAATTTGCTCAGATTCATGTCCTTTGAGTCAGTGATGTTATCTAACATCTCATCCTCTGCTGTCCCCTTCTCCGCTCAGTCTTTCCAGCTCAATCTTTCCCAGCATCAAGGTCTTTTCCAGTGAGTTGACTCTTCACATCAGGTGGCCAAAGTATTGGAGCTTCATCATCAGTCCTTCTAGTGAATATTCAGGGTTGATTTCCTTTAGGATTGAACGGTTTGATCTCCTTGGGGTCCAAGAGACTCTCAATTTGAAAGCATCAGTTCTTCGGGGGTCAGCCTACTTTATGGTCCAACTCTCATATCTATACATAAATACTAGAAAAACCATAGCTTTGATTATACAGATCTTTTCCTTTCAAAGAGCAGGCATTTTTTAATTTCATAGCTGCAGTCACCATCTGCAGTGATGTTGGAGCCCAAGAAAATAAAGTCTGTCACTGCTTCCACTTTTTCCCATTCTGTTTGCCATGAAGTCATAGGACTGGATGCCATGATTTAGTTTTTTGAATAGCCAACTTTTTTCACTCTCCTCTTTCACTTTCATCAAGAGGCTCTTTAGTTCCTCTTTGCTTTCTGCCATAAGGGTGGTGTCATCTGCATATCTGAGGTTGTTGATATTTCTCCCAGCAGTCTTTATTCCAGCTTGTGAGTCATCCATTGCAGCATTTTGCATGATGTACTCTGCATATAAGTTAAATAAGCAGGATGACAATATACGCCTTGATGTACTCCTTTCCCAATTTTGAACCAGTCTGTTGTTCCATGTCCAGTTCTTTCTGTTGCTTCTTGACCGGCATACAGGTTTCTCAGGAGACATGTAAGGGGCCTTTGGTATTTCCATCTCTTTTAAGAATTTTCCACAGTTGTGATCCACACAGTCAAAGGCATTTGTGTAGTCAATGAAGCAGAAGTAGATGTTTTTCTGGAACTCCCTGATTTCTCTATGTTGGGATAGGGATATGTCACCTAATGTTGGCAATTTGGTCTCTGGCTCCTCTGCCTCTTCAAAACCCAGCTTGTACATCTGAAAGTTCTTGGTTCACATACTACTAAAGCCTGCCTTGAAGTATTTTGAGCATTACCTTGCCTGCATGTGAAATGAGTGCAATTATATGGCAGTTTCAGCATTCTTTGGCATTGCCCTTCTTTGGGATTAGAATGAAAACTGACCTTTTCCAATCCTGTGGCCACTGCTGAGTTTTCCAGATTTGTTGGCATATCAAGTTGCAGCACTTTAACAGCATCATCTTTTAAGATTTTAAATAGCTCAGCTGAAATTTCATCACCTGCACTAGCTTTGTTCATACTAATGTTAAGGAATTCTTGGGCATGTGTAAAAATCTGTGGCAAGTGCATTCAAAAAATGAGTGAAGGATCTGGTCGTCACTTCATTCCTGAGGGAAACATTTCATCTTCCAGCTCCTAAGGGTGACTTAGGTTCTAGCAGATGCCTAGAGAAACTTTTAATGCAAAGTTTCTCCATAGTACCTGTGTTCATCCTTAATACAAATGTCTCTGCTGCCTATTAGAACAATACATTGCATTGTACAGCTGTCTGTACAGCACAAGTTACAACTTTTCTAATTTATTTAAACTAAGATATATTAATCAGCTTAGAATTAGATCAAGACTATTTCTCAAGTTAAATACATCAATGAATCCAGATATAAGAATGTGTTTATATGTAATACTTATTAATTTTAAAGCATTTTTTACTGCTATTCAAAAATTATAACGTACAAATAATATTTTCTTAATATAATTCATCATCTGCAGGTGTACCATGTACTCACTGAGTGAACTCATAGCTGGCAAAATTTGAAATGTACTTCCTTGGAGCCTGAAGTGTTATTATTCCGGTCTGGTGTTCAATCTGTATTATTTGACCTGTACAGGCAAGTTTTCTTTCTTCAGGACTATTTCTTCATTTATGGAAATGACAATAGCAAGACCATTTCCCTTGTTATTATCAGTACTTACTGAACTTTTTGAACTTTTATATATTGGTTTTGGTTCTGTCCATCAAAGCCAAGTAGAAAAAGTCAAGTTTTTCTTTAATGTGTGTAGCCCATTAATTATTCAAAGTCAACTGCTACTCTTCCACTAAGACATCACTTCTAGGGCCAGTTGCTCCAGTCCTTGGAATTCTTCTTTTTGCTGCTTCCCATCACCTTCTGTGTTTTAGCCCTTCTGTGTCTTTGCATTTGAGTGCTCTTCAGGACAGGTGTGGTCCACCTGCATTGTTTGGAATAGTTTGTGTGTTACGTAAGAAGCAGTGTTTACTGAGGGAGGTCGACAGCATGCCAGAAAATGTGGGCTTGGCACGGTCCTGTTGTTTAACCCACAGAACTTTGCAAGTAGGCTTAATTATCAACAGTAGACGGATAAGAAACTAAGACCAGATGTTAAGTAAGTTACTCAAGGTAACTGCCCCAGGAAGTAGCAGAGATGTGTCTCCTGGTTTTTTTTTTTATTATTATTATTTCATTGCACCATTAACTTATATTACACAACCTCTCTCATACTTACTGCCTCAGCCACATGCCTTTTTGTGAATTCAAGAAGTGCTACTTCCTTTCTGAAAACATTTACGCTATATATAAATGTTTGAAGAAAATCTTTCCCCATCCCATGAATTCTGCTGGTAGTGTGAAATGTGATTGCCTTTTTACATTGTTGAACCACTGCTTAACTTTAGTACCTAAATATGACTATGTGCCTGCTTCATTATAAGGATTGAACAAGACAATAAATATAAAGGACGTAAAGAATAGTGTCTGGAATATAGTAAGAGCTCAAGTGTTAGTTGCTCTCATATAGACAAAGACACAAATACAAGCAAATTCTTATATATGAAAATATATATAATGTATGTACAGTCAACTAATGTTTGACAAGAAAGTCAAGAATACTTAATTGAAAAAAGATAAATGCTGTTGGGAAAAAGGGATGGCCACCTGCAGGAAAAAAAGAGAAAAGAAACTAGATTCAATCATAACCCACAAAACTTATCTCAAAATAGATTAAAGACTTAAATATAAGACCTGAAACCGTAAAACTCCTAGAAGAAAACATAAGGGAAAACCTCCTTACCTTGTCTTGGCAACAGTTTTTGAAAATGATACTAAAAGCACAAGCAACAAGAGCAAATGCATGGGACTACATCAAACTAAAAAGTTTGTACAAGGCAAGAGGAACAGTCAACGGAATGAAGAGGCAGTCTACAAAATGGGGGAGAATATTTGGAAACCATGTATCAGAGAAGGGGTTAATCTCCAAAATACACAAGGAATTCATACAACTCAAAAGCAAGAAGACTAATACCCCAATTAATAGATAGGCAGAGGACCTGAATGGACATTTTTCCAAAGACATACAGTAGGCCAATGGGTACGTGAAAAGATGCTCAACGTCACTAGTCATCAGGGAAATGCAAGCCAAAACCACAGTGAGATATCACCTCGAATGTGTTCAAATGACTTTCATCAAAAAGACAAGAGATAACAAGTGTGGGCAAGGTTGAAGAGAAAGGACCCTTTGTGTACTGCTGGTGAAAAGGTGAACTGGTGCAGCCCCTATGGAAAACAGTATGGAAGATCCTCAAAAAAATTAAAAATCTAAGTAACATATGACTTAGCAATCCTAGCTTCTGGGTATTTATCCAAAGGTAAAGAAAACACTTTTCTGAAGAGAAATCTGCACCCTCATGTTCACTCAGCATAATTTCCAATAACCAACATGGAAACAGCCTCAGTGTCCACTGATAGAAGAATGGGTAAAGAAAGTATGGGGTGTGTGTGTGTATATATATATATATGTGTATATATATATATATATATATATACATATATATATATATATGCAAGGAAATACTCAACTATCAAAAAAAAAAGTGTGCCCAACAGTCTATGTCTAATATCCTCAGCCTGTTTTTTTCACACCCAGATTTATCCAGACATTCTTCCATATCATCATATTTGGTTTCCTATAGCTTTTTTCTTCTTAGAGCTGCACAATGTACTATATTCAGTTAATATATTTAGCTATTCCCTTGTTGATGACTATTTATGTTGTCTTCTTGCTGTTACAAATAACAGTGTAGAGGGCAGTAGTATACATATTCTTATTCATGAGACTTGATTGTCTGAACCTCCACATACAAATTTACATTCGTCTTTTTCAGAATATTTTATCTTGTCAGATTTAACCTGTGTTTTATAATGTCTTGTTATTGGATAGATTTTGACGCTTTCAGTGACTTCATTGACTTTTTTTTTTTCTGTTTTCATCTTTTTTTTTTTTTTAGTTTTGCCATACAATGCCATGATATCACCATGGGTTTACATATGCTCCCCCTCCAGAACCCCCCTCCCTCCTCCCTCCCCCCCGGGAAATCTCGATGCACCAGCCCCGAGCATCAATCCTGGGCTGGCGATTGATTAGACATATGATAATTAACATGTTTCAATGCCATTCTCCCATATCATCCCACCCTTACCCTCATCCACAGAGTCCACGAGTCTATTCTATACATCTGGGTTCCTTTTGCTGTCTCGCATGCTGGGTTCTCGTTACCGTCTTTCTAAATTCCATATATATGCGTTAATATACTGTATTGTTGTTTTTGCTTCATTTTTGTTATTGTGATCAACCACCTTTCCATGACGTCTTGAAAATTTTGGATTAAAAAATAAAGATTGAATTCAGCAGAAATTAGGACAGAATTCCGTAGTTGCCACCAGAGGGCTTCTATTAGGTTGAAACTGATCTTCTAAGCATAGTCGCTCACCCAGTTATATTTTCTAACTTATTTTTCCACTGTATGCATAAACATGTCATTACAGACCTTATCAGATGCCTTTATGAAATCTTGTTAAGAAAGTAGTCATTTAGTGAGTCGTCTTTGCTACCCAGTCTGGAAGGATGCTAATTTACTCTCTATTTGGGGAAACTTGAAATATAAACAACAGATGTCTGTAATTTGGGAAATGTCTGAAAAACATCTAAAAATGCCCACAGTTTCATTGCACACACACAGAAAGTATGAATGCTATTTTGATTCATTTGGGCTAGCTGCCACAGAACTGACATCAGTGTTGATGCTCCATTTGGAAACTTTGCAAGATCAAATTTAATATAATCGGTTAAGATGTATTTTCAGAGTATTGGGTTGATTTAGACCATTAAAAGCGGTTGCATGAATGTGAAATAGAGTACAAAAATAATTGTGAGTCTCTTCTATGCTAACTATTAGTATGCAGCAAACATGTTATATGAGCCAACTAAAAATGAGGCTGCTTTGAACATAGTAAACAATGAGAACATGAAGTTCTGTGCACATTTTTATTCATCTTTCAGTTCTTTAAGATTTTAGAGGTTAGAACCACGTACAGAACCTCATTTGAACCTTTCAAAAGCTCTGAAGTGACAGAATACAGATTATTCTTCCCATTTTCTTTAGTCAAAGGAAGTGAAGCACAGGGAAATAAAATAACTGCCCAGCAGAAGGAGCAGTTTGTTCTGATCATCAAGAGACATGGAAAGCTTCACACAAGAGATGGCGTTTAACCAGGGCTTATTCTGATAAGAGTTGATTTGTGCAAAGGGATATCCAGGCCAAGCAGCCAAGGTGAGGAGGAGTGGAAGAAGCAGGAGGGTCTGGAAAATAGAGGGAAGGCCAGTGACTGGCACATACCAGGAGATTGGCCCGAAAGGGTAATGCAAGGTCAAACCCTGGACTGTCCCGAATGCCCA
Source organism: Antilocapra americana (assembly GCA_007570785.1). Classification (NCBI taxonomy): domain Eukaryota; kingdom Metazoa; phylum Chordata; class Mammalia; order Artiodactyla; family Antilocapridae; genus Antilocapra; species Antilocapra americana. The sequence goes on along the minus strand of ML664174.1, from coordinate 17,034,429 downwards.
GCTCAGAAATTTGGACCTGCACCCATCACAGTGGAAGTTGGCTGAAAGGATGAGAGGAACTAGGAACAGAGTGGAGACCCGAGAGAGCTGTCGTTACCACCTGCTATTCTGAGCCTCAGCTGTTTGAAACTCACAACAGTTTTTTAGGTGCCTACAGGAGGGCTGGTCAGTGCTAGTGGTCTGTGATCACAGAACCACTTTGTAAGAGAGTCTTCGTCTAAGCAAATACCTCCTAAGCATGGCTAATTGCCAGTTCAAAAATGAAATGCTCACTTTTCTCTCCCAGCTGTTGCCTTGAGTTCAGTGTCCGTGCTTTATTGGGCCATTCATGGGAAGGCTTGAGTACTTTCATCAGTTCATCCCTCTGGTTGTTCTGTGATGTGGCCATGGGAGATGGATTACTTGATGTTCAAAAGTGTTTCCTGGTTTCAGAAGATTGATATGGGCATCTTTGACTTTCCAGAAATGTCCATATGAGAAGTCTAAGCTTTAGAAATCAATATCTACTACAATCCAAACAATAGGGAGCCTTTACTCTGTCCCAGGCTCCTGGGGGGTGGGAATAAAGAAAAGTCCACAACTCCGGCAGGTTAATTGTCCCCATTTGTTGATATCATTTACTTAGGTTATTATGCGTTTGTCTGCAGCAGTGCTTGGCTTTTCCTGTTTGCAAGTCTTGTCTCTATGCGCGCCTTCCCCTCCCTCAACATACCTTTTTCCCTCGTTCTGTCTATATTCTGCAGTCTCAGCATCCCACTCAGGGACCACTTCCTCCCAGAATCCTCATTCAGCTCTTCCAGCCCACAGTGAATTTAATTCAACAAATTCTTTTGGAGCAATCTGTTAGGTGCATGGTTCTATGTGATTAACCTGAGGACAAGAACTGTGTCTAACTCAGTTTTTATAACCTCAGCACTAATTTTGGTGCTAGACATATAATCAGGGCTCCAGGGTCGTCTTGCAGGGAAGTAAGGGGCCCCTGTTCCCTTGAGGAGGCGATATGTAGACACACGCCCAAAACCACATGGGCATTTGAGGCACCCGTAATGGCCTGTGTTCAGTTCTGTGGGAATTCAGAGGGTCGAGACTGGAAAGAGCAGAGAGCGCGTCCCCACTGCTCTGTCCATTAGCGTGTGTGCAGTGACTCATTCAGTCACAGGTCGCTGAGTGCCTGCTGTGGTTCCAGCTGTTCTGGACTGCGTAGATAGGTGAACCTTGATGTCATTCAGATGCTTTTGGGGTGGGCGAAGCATTTCTGGGAGATTTGTCTGACTCCTGTGAACAGACTAGATTAGAGGGATGTTTTACACAGGGGAGTCAGGTAGGTCTCATGTTCTCCAAGGGACAGGAGGTCCCTTCACTTGCAGGACTTGGAGCATCCTGTCTTGCTTTCTGAGGATGCTCTAAGTAGGGTTTATCCCATCCCAGCCGTAGTACTATGTGCTCTGCCCAGACTTCGGCTTCTGACTTGTTTCCAGTAGCCACCAGCCTTGGCTGGACTTGGGGAGTGCTGTCCTGGTGTGCTGTGAGCCTTAAGGAAAGCCTGGGCCATCCTGGAAACATTGCTAACACACTGCCAGACAAGTCAATACTGGAAGATACTAGCGGTGTCTAGATTAGGTTCTTTAAATGCAAAGCCTGGATAATGATTTATCGAGGAATGGCTGTCAGGAAAAAAGAAAAGGAAGCGAGGGGAGCAGGAGAGCCAGAGAGGAACCCGAGAAAGGTGTTGTTATCCAAGGCCTAGCCTCAGCCTGGCCCCTGGAGAGCCCTGGAGGATGGGTTCACAGTCACCAAGGTTTTGTGTTAGTCACGGGCTGCAGCCGCTCTTGGAGAAGGAGCATCCTCTTCTAGTCATTTCTGAACAAGGTGGTCAGAGGGGGACCTTCCCCAGAAAAGGGTTCAGTTGTGAACCTTCAGTGGGCCACACTCAGCTGCCCACAATCCCCACGGCGGGGAGAGGGAGGTAGTGTGCTGGCCCTGTGAAGTCATTGGCAGGCCTGCTTCATAGGCAGAAGTTGACATGTGTACTTCTTAACCTTTCTGTGCCTCTTTCCATCACACTTGGAATTACCCTCCTAGCAAGATAGTGGCATAATCTTTGTGCAGAGCTTTGAAATTAAAAACTTAAGTTTATTTTCTTACTTTGCTTTATCCTGGTAAATAGGATAGTTACTGATGCTTTACACTTAAGAGCATTGTAATTTGTTAGTGACTTAAGGTCGAGTAGCAGTATTCTCACGGGGTACTGTTTCAACTTTGCAAGAGTTCTCTAAGGTGACACAGGGAGGGAGGTTGTGTGATGTGCCTGTGTTCTCAGCTGCTGTGCAGTGGATTCTCCTGTGTGAGTGAGTTGAGTTCAGTCGCTCAATCATCTCTCTTTGTGACCCCATGGGCTGCAGCATGCGAGGCCTCCCTGTCCATTACCAACTCCTGGAGTCTACTCAAACTCATCTCCATTGAGTCAGTGATGCCATCCAACAATCTCATCCTCTGCCATCCCCTTCTCCCCCCACCTTCAATCTTTCCCAGCATCAGGCTCTTTTCCAATAAGTCAGTTGTTCACATCAGGTGGCCAAAGTATTAGAGCTTTAGCTTCAGCATAGGTCCTTTCAATGAATATTCAGGACCAATCTCTTTTAGGATGGACTGGTTGGATCTCCTTGCAGTCCAAGGGACTCTCAAGAGTCTTCTCCAACACCACAGTTCAAAAGCAGCAATTCTTTGGTACTCAGCTTTCTTTAAAATCCAACTCTCACATCCATACATGACTATTGGAAAAACCGTAGCTTTGACTAAACAGACCTTTGTTGGCAAAACAGTGTCTCTAATTTTAATATGCTGTCTAGGTTGGTCATAGCTTTTCTTCCAAGGAGCACGAGTGTTTTAATTTCATGGCTGAAGTCACCATCTGCAGTGATTTTGGAGCGCCCCCCACCAAAAAAAAAAAAATGTCTATCACTGTTCCCATTGTTTCTCCATCTATTTGCCATGAAGTGATGGAAATAGATGCCATGACCTTAGTTTTCTGAATGGTGAGTTTTAAGCCAACTTTTTCATTCTCCTCTTTCACTTTCATCAAGAGGCCCTTTAGTTCCTCTTTGCTTTCCGCCATAAGGGTGATGTTATTTGCATATCTGAGGTTATTGATATTTCTCCCAGCAATCTTGATTCCAGCTTGTGCTTCATCCAGCATTTCTCATGATGTACTCTGCATATAAGTTAAGTAAGCAGGATGACAATATGCAGCCTTGATGTACTTCTTTCCCAGTTTGGAACCAGTCTGTAGTTCCATGACCAGTTCTAACTGTTGCTTCTTGACCTGCCAACAGATTTCTCAGGAGGCAGGTCAGGTGGTCTGATATTCCCATCTCTTTTAAGAGTTTTCCACAGTTTGTTGTGATCTTTCCTTTGTAGACCACCTGTTTGACTCCCCACCCTGCTTCAGTCCCACCATACCCTGAAGCCTCTGCTGTTTAGGCAAAACCAAGTCCAAGACCCAAGTTTTTGACACCTACAGTTCCTGGAAAGAGGTCTCTAAGCATAAATGATGGGAACTATTGGATGTGATGTTCTGAGTGTTAATTGTTTAAAGCTAGCATGGAGTATCAGGACAGGCTGTCAATGCTCTGGGGTTGCCATGTCACAAGTATCATGTCTGATACTTCAGCTGTTTGGTTTATATTCATCTTGTGCTCCTGCCTAGACGGACACGATGGCCTGAGAGTCCATGCATTGTGTACCATAATTCTCTTGGTTTTGTTCATAGTGAGGCATATATGGGTGAGGAGTAGAACTTCCAGAATTTTTAATTAAATTTAAGAGTAATGCAGGTAAATAATGTCTCAGGCATCTAAAATGCTTGAGGGGGATTGAGTATTCCAGTTCAAGAATTGACTCATTTGGCAAACACTGAGTACTCTCTGTGCCAGACATCATGTAACTAAACAGTAAAGAGCTGACAGTTTATAGACAAGTAAATCATCACCATAGCACAGAGGGAGTCAAGTAGCCAGACTTGAAAAAATGATGGTTTGGCCTTTAAAATTAGTTTTATAGTGAATGGTTGCGTACCCCTGTTTTAAAGTAAGATTTCCCAGAGCAAAAATATTCCTATGCCATGTTCATTAACACAGCCAAGTCTTCACTGGAACATCTTTTGGACCTAAATATCTGTAATGCATGGAGTCCCATCACTTGCCAAGTCAACAGGCTTTGAAAGAAGTCTTCAAAAACAGAATGATAATGTTATTCATGTGACAACACATCTAGCTTGTAACATATGGGTGGTCATGATGAAGTCACCTTGGGTTAGACAAGACAAAAAAATATCATTCACTTCTGAATAAAATTAATCAGAAATTCAGAAGCTGGTTGATTCTGGAGAAAGGGGGTATCCAGAAAACATTTATTGAGGTCCAATTGAAAGTGCTATATAAACTTCAATTTGTCCCTGTATCTTTTAGCGAAGACTTTATATTGAGGCTGACTCCTTTTTTCTTTTTTTAAATATAACACAAACTGAGTTAGAAAACAAAAACTTTAAACTTCTTGGGCATTAACTAATATATAATAGACTAAATGCAATCACTCTTTGACCTAGTCTGTAAATTCTTAAATAACAAAAAGACTTGATCGCAGGTAGATTTCACATAGGTCTCCCCTCCTTAATCTCACATGCTCTGATTAAGTTAGGTCACGCCTTTTAAAGCACAGGTTTCAAGTGTATGTAGCTTTTAACCTTAGGTTCATAACCGTGCACACTGCTAGAAGGTGCCAGGTGCCTGAACATTTCTAAAGGATGCTCTGTGTTCTTAAATACTGTTTCCTTTGACACGCATTTGGATATATAGTGTTGTTTTTTCTTTCAGGATATGAATTTGAGTATTTCTTTTTTTTAATAATTGCTTGGATATACATAGAGCCCAATTTTAATATTATATGGTGAACATCAAGGGCAAATAGGATATGATTTAACCAAAATTAACTATATAATACGCGTGTTTTCTTCTTTTATAGGAGAGATCCCTACCATGTTAATGAATAGATGTATACATCGTCTTATAAAGTAGCTGTGTTCTGTGTGCCCCAGGAATGCACACAATTCACAACTACTTTTGAAGACAATGTGTACTTATAGGGTGTTTGTGTACTCTGGGTACTAGAGATAAATCAATGAACAGCATAGAAAAAGTTCTTACCTTTTAGAAATTACTTTGTAATATGAGCTAGGAGGAAGACAATATACAAATAAAATAAATATCAACTACTGAGTGTTCAAGAAAAAAACATAAGATTAGCAGGAACTGAATTGGAGTACAACTCATATTTAATGTTACTGGGAGTATTATAATCCAAGAAAATGAATTGCTTAAGTTTAAAATTGTCATCACTTCAAGTGTAGCAGATTCTACCCCTGGCCCCCAGAGTTCTAACTGTATACAAAACAGTTTTGTTTCTACCCATCAAGAATTATCTCCTACAGAAACTTTCTTCCCTTGTTATACACAGTCAAACACTGGGCAGAATATATTAAATAGCTGTTTGCAAACATTGGACCAAGGGCAGCTCAGGGCTGTGATCTCTAAGAGAAGGGAAATGAATAAGACAACGCCCACCCGCGTCCTGATGGCCTAAAGGCAGTTTCCAGGCCAAAGCGCAGAGATGAAGAACCACACAGCTCTGTGAGCTTACTGAGTTGAAGGCTAGGTGTTACAGGTGAGGCAGCTAGAGTTTGTGAAGGAGAATCTAGAGATGGGGCTTCATAGGGAGGAAGAGCTCCTAATAGCTACAGAGGATGATGCCCATGAGCCCCTGGGTAAGCACTGCTTTGCTTACCTGTGGGGTGGAAGTCCACAGGGTAGGAAAAGAGCCACTGTAAGTCAGTGGGTTAAACCACTTTTGTAGCTCACAAAAGACTGGGGATTAGTTCATGTTCCCACTTGCAGAGTAGAAAGACTTTATAATACAGGGGAAATAGGATAGAGTCTATAGAACAGTAGGAGATAATGAGGCTAAATGATCCCTAGGTCAAAGTCTGCCCTGAACTTGCCCTAACAAAGCTTACAAGCAAGCCCTGAGAGAGAAAACTGATCCAAAGTTAGCATAACTACCTGCCAGAACAAGTTCAACACCTTTAACAAAATTCAGCATCCCAGAACATAAAAAATAACAGTGTCTGGCATCAAATCCAAACTGACCAGAAAGGCGGAGAAGTAGCAAAATTATGACCTTTACTGAGACAAGAGTGGTGAGAATCAATGGAAACAAACCCAGAAATTACAGATAGAATTAGCAGATAAGAATGGTAAAACAACTGCAATAGTTGTTTCCTGTGATCAAGAGTGTAGATGAAAACAAAGACACGTTGAGAATAGGAATGGAAGTACAAAAAAGGACCCAGCTGAAACTTATAAAGTTAAGAATGAAGTGTTTAAAGTGAAATACACACTGGTTGAGGTTAACAGCATTTTAGAAACTGAAGAAAAGGCCACCGAGTTGGAAAACAAAGCAATATAAAATATTCAGTATAAGGGAAACAGCTGAAAAGACAATGAAGAGAGCCACAGCTAAAATGTAGAAAAATATCAAGTGGACTTAAATATGTTTAATTGGTATTTTAGAAGTATGAGAGTAGAGAAAGAAAGAAAAGGATGACCAGACACACTACTATATATAAAACAGATAACTAATAAGGAGCTACTGTATAGTATAGGGAACTCTACTCCGTGCTCTGTGTAATAGCCTATATGGGAAAAGAATCTGAAAAAGAGTGGATGTATGTATGTATATTCACTGTGCTGTATATTCGAAACTAACATAAAATCAACTGTACTGCAATAAATTTTTTAAATGGCCATTTTCCCCCAAATTTAATGAAAATGAAAAATTCAAGATCCAAAATGCTCAGTGAACCCCAAAGAGAAGAAACACAAGGACTACTACAGTAAGACTCATCACAGTCAAATTGCTGAAGACTGATATAATAAAATCTTGAAGGCACCCAGAGAAAGAAGAGGCAATATGTTCAGGGGAACAAAAATAAGAATGGAGAAACAAAACAAAAATAATTTACCAGAAATGTTTCAAAACCAAAAGACAATGGGTTGACATCTTCAAAATACTGGAAAGGAAGAAGGAGGGAGGGAAAAGAGGAGACTCTCAACCTAGGATTCTATACCTAGCACAAATATTTTTCAAAAATGAAAAGAAAGACCTATTTCAAACAAACAAAACTAAAATAGTTATCAATAGCACAACAATAAATGTTAGATTTTTTAGTCCACAGAAAAGTTACTAGAGGGAAATTTGGATTTACACAGAGTACTCTGAACACAGTAAAAATAAGGGTAAATACAAAAAACATTTTTGTAATCTTTGCAGAAAATAATGAACAGGTTAAAGCAGAAGTAATAATAATGCACAGGGTTTATAAGGCTTCCCTGGTGGTTCAGTGATAAAGCATTCATCTTCCAGTGCAGAAGATATGGGTTTAATCCCTGGGTCGGGAAGATCCCCTGGAGAAGGAAATGGCAATCCACTCCTTGTGGCTCAGCTGGTAAAGAATCCACCAGCAACGTGGGAGACCTGGGTTCAATCCCTGGGTTGAGAAGATCCCCTGAAGAAGGGAAAGGTTACACACTCCAATATTCTGACCTGGAGAATTCCATGGACTGTATAGTCCATGGGGTCACAAAGAGTCGGACATGACTGAGCAACTTTCACTTCCCCCTACCAAACACCTTTATTCTTGCCTGGGATGTACCATGAACAGAGGAGCATGGAGTACTACATGAGGTTGCAAAAGAATCAGACACAACTTAGTAACTAAAAACAGCAGTAACAGGGCTTATAATACATGGAGAAGTCAAGTATATGACAGTGACATCAAGGACAGGAGGGAGGAATTCTAAGATTTCTGAATCGGTTATCCCAGGAGTTCAGGGTTGGTCTGTTCTTCAAAAATCAATGTATTTCTCTATGTCTCCTGCCATATTCATGAATCGGAAGGTATTACTGACATGTCAGTTTCCTCCAAAAAATTGATTTATAGGTTTAACACAATTCAGTCAAAATCTCAGATTGCTTTTTTTTTGTGGAATAAAATTAAAATGTAAACTTACCATATGTAAAATAAGAAATATATGTTATTCTCTGTCCCCCAGTTCCTGCTAATTAGTTTGTCTTTGACCTCCTTTTCTGGTATAGTGCTCCTGAGGGATAGTGTTTGCTACAGAGTTTGTGTTGTAAATCCCTTGGAATGTCCTGGGTGATGAGAGTATCTTTTGTCCTAGCAAAGCAAAGGCACTCTTGGTGGGCTCCTGGGTGGAGGGTGGTTACCACAGTGACCAAGCCATGATTAGAAATTTGGAACTTTCAACCCCCAACCCCTATTCTCCAGAGGAGTGAGAGCAGCTGGAAACTGGGTTAATAATCAATTATGCCTACATAATGAAGCCGTCATAAGAAGTGTGAGGTTTGGAGAGTTTCTGGATTGGTGAACACATCCATGTATTGGGAGGGTGGCACACCCTAGCTCCCTGGGGACAGAACCTCCTGTGTGTGTAACCCTTCCAGACCTCTCCCTGTGTATTTCATTTCATTTCATTTGTATCCTTTAAAACACCCTTTGTAATAAATCAGCAGTAGTGAGTAAACTCTTCATGGGTTCCATGAGCCCCTCCAGCAAATTATCAAATCCAAGATAGAGGTCATGCAAACCTCAATTTATAGCCAAATTGGACAGAACTTGTGAGGAACCTGGAGGCTTACTATTTGTAATATCTAAAGTGGGGAGCACTGTTATGGAACTGAGCCCTTAAACTGTGGGGTCTGTGCTAACTCCAGACAGTTAGTGTCAGAACTGCATGGTGTAGAAAATTCACACTTTTGGTATTGGGCATGTTGTGAGAATGAATTAGAAAAATAGCAGAAAAGAGTTTTTCCCCTGCTCATCTTCTGATCCAGCAGTCCTTTCCTAGGTATTTACCCAGGAGAAATGAAAACAGTATCCACAGCCTTATTTGTGATAGCCAAAAACTGTAAATAATGTGAATACCCACTAACTGATAAATGGACAAGCATATCATCATCTTCCCATACTGTGGAATATCACTAATAAAAATGAACAGGCTACTTGTACACACAATGTAGGTAAATATCAAAAAGCCTTTGGGAATTTAAAGAAATGGGTTGTTGGTCTAGGGGTGTGATTCTCACTTTGGGTGCGACAAGTCCCAGGTTCAGATCCCAGACGAGCCCAGAGGTCTGGGCTTCCCAGGTGGCACTAGTAGTAAAGAATCCGCCTGCTGGTGCAGGAGGTACAAGAGACGCAGTTTTTAATCCGTGGAATTAAGCCAGATACAAAGGACTACACATTAAGTGAAAACACATTGTTTTCATTTATATGATACTTTAGAAAAGACCTAACTATGATGACAGAAAACAGATCAGTGCTTATTGGGGAAGGGGAAAAGAGAATTGGCTGCAAAGAGTAATGAGGAAACTATTTGGGGTACTAGAACTGTTCTATATCTTGATTGAAGAGATGGTTACATGACTGTATTTATTTGTCAAAATGCGTCAAATTGTGCACTTAAAATTGGTTAGCTTTTTAAAATGTAAATTATACCCAAAGCTGATTTCTAAAAGTATGTGAAACAGATTTTCATAAATGAAATATGACAGTTTGATGATACTCCTAGTGTGAGTAAATAGTATGATGAGTACCTCAAGAAGCCAACAGTCTTAGGCTGAAGCTATGCAAACAGGGTTGCCTGCTTGTTCTCATCATCAGCCCATATGTAGATTGTTATGTTCTGTTATGGATATTTCAGAATGAATGTAAAGAGACAGGTCTGTGTTCAAAGTAGGGTAGCCAGGAGAGGAAAGGGATTTGAAGTCATGTGTTTTGAAGGAAAAATAGAAGTAATGAAAGATGTTTCACCAAGTGAAAGAATATTAAAGGTGAGGTGCAAACTGCCTGTCTACATATTTGAGGGTCTCTTGTATGGGGACTGGAGATTTTTTGTTGTTTTTTACCTGAATGTTATGACTACAGGGAAATAGCTTTCTCTACACCACAAAGCTTTCCAGGCTATCCAAGTTCAACACTTATTTGGACTAGGTGGTATTGATAAGAGTGGTATGCTGTCAAGGAGATTCTAGAAACTTCTGAACAATATGCCTTTCTTTCAACTTGTGTTAATGATTTTAACGTATAACACTGTGATTGCACAAAGATTTATATGCATTGTCTTCCCTGATTTCTCCTTCTTAATCTCTCTGCCCCAGTTTTGATCATCTGTTGTTTTTGTACATTTTATTTGCATGATGCCATACTTTTCTGGTTCTCATCTCATTGTCACTTATGGTTCTTCGTTCCTAATAATGGAAAGAAGATTTGATAGGTGACTGAACTGTATTGCTTTCGAAGTGATTTGCCAGACTATGATCTCATAAATCATATATGATCATGAAAGTTGATATAAATGCCCTCCCCCAAAGTTGGAAATTGTTTTGCAAAACAGCAATGAAGTATAATGAAGGGAGTTTGCAATACAGTGTTGGCTCACTCATTCACTAAGGAAATAACTTGTTTTCCCCAAGTCAGTTTTCTTATTTCACAAAATGGGGATAGTTATGTTGACATTGTAGTGGTTATGTGTGCCAGATGATCAAGTAAAATAATATGCACGAGAATGCTCTACCTTGAAAAAGCACTGTATATGCAGAAATCATTACTAGGTTGGTTACTAAGGTGCAGATGTTTCTTATTTTACAAATCTATTTTGAATTTCTTTTTTTAGAGTTGTACTCAGGCAAAGAATTTTATGCATGTTGATTGCCAACCTAATTAAATTTAACACATAAATATGTGGCTGAAGGGTGTTGGCTTTCCTAGTATCATGAATGAGACTTGCTCTGGTCACATAGGTTATTCTTGAAAAGTTGCTTTGATAGGTAGCATCTGTAGGGTTGGGTTTCCCAGGTGGCTCAGTGGTAGACTCTCTTGGCTCAGAATCTGTCTGCCTAACAGGAGACTTGGGTTTGATCCCTGTCGGGAAGATCCCCTGGAGAAGGAAATGGCAACCCACTCCCATATTCTTGTCTGGGAAATCCCACAGACAGAGGAGTCCGGCAGGCTGTAGTCCATGGAGTCACAAAGAGTCAAATACAACTTAGTGACTAAGCAACGACGACAGTCTGTAGGGTTTCCCACTCAGCACAGGCTTCATCCACTAGATAGCTACGCATTTGTTTGCTGAATATATATTCTATTCTCTTCCCCAAAACTATTAAAGGCAGGGCTGTCTTTTGTTTTGTTTTTTAATTAGAGTGTAGTTGCTTTACAAGCTTGTGTTAATTTCTGCTATACAGCAAAGTGAGTCAGTTATACAGTTACATATATCTACTTTTTAAAAATTTCTCTCCCATTTATGTCACCAAAGATCATTGGATAAGAGCTGGTTTATTTTAAGCAGCAGTCTGCAGGCAGAGTCCTTAGGCAGATCTGTCCCTTCATCTGTCTTCCTTTAGCTGGAAAGCAAGCGTAACACCACAGCATTGACCCTGCTCATTTTTAGCTGCAGTTCTGAGTTTCCTTCCACAGCATCACCCAAGGAATACAGATTGTGTTATCTACCGCATGGATAGATCTTTTCATCAGTGGTAATAATCTTATTGACTTAATAGTCAAATCAGATCTGATTCCCCAGTGCATTCAATATCAAGCCATTTTACTTTTCATTGATTTTTTATGTATAAATGGAGTATCAGTAGATTTTTCACATCAAACTGTTTTCTCCGTGATGTCCCTTACCCCCATTCTTGTCCTTTAGCCCTTAATTTCTGAAGGAATGTAAATAATTTTAATAATAGCTGAGGTTGGGTAGAGGATGATAATGATACTTTTCCCTGTTATTACTGTTTTTCAGTCGCTGAGTCATCTGACTCTTTGCAACCCCATGGACTGCAGCACACCAGGCTCCCCCTCCTTCACTATGTCCCAGAGTTTGCTGCAATTCATATTCATTGAATCGATGATGCCATCCAACTAGACTCATCCTCAGTTGTCCTCTTCTCCTCTTGCCCTCAAATCTTTCCCAGCATCAGGGTCTTTTCCAGTACAGCAGCTCTTTGCATCAGGTAGCCAAAGTATTGGAGCTTCAGCATCAGTCCTTCCAATGAATATTCAGAGTTGATTTCCTTTAGGATCGACTGGTTTGATCTCCTTGCTGTCCAAGGGACTCTGAATCCAGAACTGCAATTCAAAAGCATCAATTTTTCAGCACTCAGCCTTCTTTATGTTCCAACTCTAATGTCTGTACATGACTACATGGAATGTGTTTTTAGAATGGAAAGCGGCATTCTGTGCCGCTGCTTTCCTCTTTAACCAAATTGGTAAGGTTTTTGTAATATGCAGAAGGACTCCATTAGTTGGTCTTGGGGCTGACCGTCAAACTGACTCGCTCCTGACCCGACATTCTTTCCACTGTCACATTATGTCCCAGTGCTGTCATCCCCATTTTATTCTTGTATTATATAATATCCCTGATTTCTTTGGATGATATTCTTACCAAATATAGCCGATTGTACAAGTCTTAAGATAGAATATGCACAGAGGAAAACATTTTCGTGTACAAGATCTTTCATCCATTTCTATCAGTGACACATTTCATCTGGGGGTTGTCTGAAAAGTTATTGCACTATGCTAGATGCTTAGATTTTTTTGCCCAAGGGCTTCATAATCTAGTGACCCAAGATTTCTTTTACTTCCTCTAGATTTATTTTATATAAATATTGTTAAACATATTTGAACTCAAGATGCAGAATTTTTATAACCCCTCACTGAAGAAATTGCTAGAAGACAAATTTCAGCCAAATAGGAGGTGAGTGGAGAATTGTTGGCAAAGAGAATAACACCTAAATGTTGAATGAAACGCTCTCTGTAGGACTAGAATAAAGTAGAAGTGACTTGTTGCAGAACAGAATGTAAATGTTACAAATTCTACAGTGTAGAAATAACAAATAATAAAAGATTAGAGAGGCAGAGGAGAAAAGGTGGAAAGTGTATGCATGCTAATATCCTCAGATTTTATAGCTGGGAGATTAAAAACTATCATTTAAAACAGAAGGATATAAGTATATTCAATGGTTTTTTCAAAAGCAAACAGTAGTAAACATTGTAAAATCAATTGTGTAAAATCAAGTGTGTGTGGGAGGATGGTAGAGAGGAAATGAAAATATTCTCATTTATCATTGCCCTTATTAGAAAGCTAATGAGTGCAACCATATTTATATAGTTGTATACATAAAAGTAACAACAAGGAAAGAAATATAACCCTTCTAAGCAATCATATAAAATACAGAACATAGGCAAAGAAAGCATGGACCGTAATGTGCAAGATTTTTTTTAAGACACTACAGAAGCTCAGAAGTTGAATTTTAAAAAAAAAAAAATACCACTTATAATAGCATCAAAACTGTAAAATACAGTTGACCTTCATTATTTGCAGGTGCCATATTTGCACAGTCACTTACTCACTAGAATTTATTGGTAACCGCAAACCAAGACTTATGGCACATTCACAGCCATTTGTTGTCATGCGCAGCATATGGTGAAAAATTTGAGTTGCCACTTGAGGTTGAACAAGGTGACACTCCGCCTGTTGGACAATAATTATTCGTGAGAAGTATATATTAGACCAGGCATCTTTAAACAGAAACCCATATAAAACAAGGTTATATGTTGATCAACTGACAAAAATGTTGTGATCCAAGACTCACGGGAGGCTTACCCTGCATCTCTCGTAGGTATTCACAAATTCTGTGTTTGTAATAACTTTATAGAACATAACTCTGGTGAATAACAGGAATTAACTGTGCCTAAAGTGAAGTGAAGTCGCTCAGTTGTGTCCGACTCTTTGCGACCCCATGGACTGTAGCATACCAGGCTCCTCCATCCATGGGGTTTTCCAGGCAAGGGTACTGGAGTGGGTTGCCATTTCCTTCTCCAACTGTACTTAAGGATGAAGCTAACAAAAGATGTGCAAGAGTTGCACACTAAAGACTACAAAACATTGCTACAAACCACATCTCCAGATATATGAAGGGAAAGTCTGCGTTCGTAGATCAGAAAATTCAGTATTGATTTCAGTTCTTCCCAACTTGATTTGTAAACTCAACACACTCCTTATCAAAATTCCAGCAGACTTTTTAAAAAAATATTAATATTTACTTGAAAGTGCAAAAACCTAAAAACACCAAAACAGTTTTGAAAAAGAAGAACAGAATTGGAATACTCACACTAAGTCACTTCAAGACTTTTTTTAGCCATGCCACACGGCATATGGGATCTTAGTTCCCCAACCAGGGATCAAATCTGCTCTTAACCACTAGACCGCTGGCGGGGGAGTCCCTTTAAAGACTTTTTTTAAGTTATAATAATTAAGACAGTGAGCTATTGATATAAAGATATATAAGTAGATCAACAGACTACGGTCCAAAAATAGGCCTGCACGTACATGGACAACTGATTCTCAATAGAGGTGCAAAGGCAACTTAATTGAAAAGGATACTCTCTTATACAGGCAATTCTGGACCATATGCAGAAATACAAACTTCCATTCATTCCTTTTATCATGTAAAAAATTAGCTTAGGATGAATCAAAGACCTAAATATAAACCTTCTAAAAGGTGAACCGTGAACTTCCAGATGTTCAAGCTGGTTTTAGAAAAAGGCAGAGGAACCAGAGATCAAATTGCCAACATTTGCTGAATCATCGAAAAAGAAACAGTTCCAGAAAAATATCTATTTCTGCTTTATTGACTATGCCAAAGCCTTTGACTGTGTGGATCACAATAAACTGTGAAAATTCTGAAAGAGATAGAAATACCAGACCACCTGATCTGCCTCTTGAGAAACCTGTGTGCAGGACAGGAAGCAACAGTTAGGACTGGACATGGAACAACAGACTGGTTCCAAATAGGAAAAGGAATATGTCAAGGCTGTATATTGTCATCCTGCTTATTTAACTTATATGCAGAGTACATCATAGGAAATGCTGGGCTGGATGAAGCACAAGCTGGAATCAAGATTGCCGGGAGAAATATCAATAATCTCAGATATGCGGATGATACCACCCTTATGGCAGAAAGTGAAGAAGAACTAAAGAGCCTCTTTCACTTTCATCAAGAGGCTC
>ML664174.1:16949101-17019126 GCA_007570785.1 Antilocapra americana | reverse complement strand
GTATATTGTCATCCTGCTTATTTAACTTATATGCAGAGTACATCATAGGAAATGCTGGGCTGGATGAAGCACAAGCTGGAATCAAGATTGCCGGGAGAAATATCAATAATCTCAGATATGCGGATGATACCACCCTTATGGCAGAAAGTGAAGAAGAACTAAAGAGCCTCTTGATGAAAGTGAAAGAGGAGAGTGAAAAAGTTGGCTTAAAGCTCAGCATTCAGAAAACTAAGATCATGGCATCTGGTCCCATGACTTCATGGGAAATAGATGGGGATGCAGTGGAAACAGTGTCAGACTTTATTTTGGGGGGCTCCAAAACCACTGCAGATGGTGATTGCAGCCATGAAATTAAAAGACACTTATTCCTTGGAAGAAAGGTTATGACCAACCTAGATAGCATATTGAAAAGCAGAGACATTACTTTGCCAACAAAGATCCGTCTAGTCAAGGCTATGGTTTTTCCAGTAGTCATATATGGATGTGAGAGTTGAACTATAAAGAAAGCTGAGTGCCGAAGAATTGATGCTTTTGAACTGTGGTGTTGGAGAAGACTTTTGAGAGTCCCTTGAACTGCAAGGAGATCCAACCAGTCCATCCTAAAGGAGATCAGCCCTGGGTGTTCATTGGAAGGAGTGATGTTGAAGCTGAAACCCCAATACTTTGGCCACCTGATGTGAAGACACTGACTCATTTGAAAAGACTCTGATGCTGGGAAAGATTGGGGGCAGGAGGAGAAGGGGATGACAGAGGATGAGATGGTTGGATGGCATCACTGACTCAATGGAGATGAGTTTGAGTAGGCTCCAGGAGTTGGTGATGGATAGGGAGGCCTGGTGTGCTGTGATTCATGGTGTCGCAAAGAGTCAGACACAACTGAGGGACTGAACTGAAAAGGACACATAAAGAAAAAACTTTGTAATTTTGGATTAGGCAAAGATTTCTTAGAGCAAACTGGATTTGTAAAAGAACAAATTGATAAACTTAAAAATTGAGAACCTTTGCTCTTTGAAAGAAATTGTTCATAAAATGAAAAGGATGCCCCAGACAGAAAAATTTGCAAATCATACTTATGATAAAGGATTTGTATTCAGAGTATATAGAGTTCTCAAAACTCACTAATAAGAAAGTAACCTAATTTTTTATAGGCAAAAGATTGAACGTTTTATCAAAAAAGATAAAATATAGATGGCAGATTAGCACATGAAAAGATTCTGTGTCACTACTCATTAGAGATATGCAAATTAAAACTACAATGAGATACCACTTTGCACTCATAAGGACTGACTGAAATGAAAAGATGACAATACCAAGGGTTGGCAGAATATGGAACAGTTCCTTGCTGATGGGAATACAAAATGGACAGTCGATTTGCAAAAGAGTTTGGCAGTTTATTTAAAAGTTTAACAACACCTACCATATGTCCAGCTATTCCACTTCTAGATGTTTGACCAAGAGAAATGAAAGGATATGTTTATACAAACACTTGGACATAAATATTCATAGCAGCTTTATTTGCAGTAGCCAGAAACTAGTAACCTGATATCCATCAACAGATGAATGGATGAACAAAATTATAGTATATTCCTGTAAGAGAATACTGCTCAGCATAAAAGTAATGAATTGTTGATACATGCAACATGGATCAATCTAAAAATGAATGATGCTAAATAAAGCCAGATTTAAAAAAATAGTACATAGTGTAAGATTTCAGTTCTATAGAATGATAGAAAATGCAATCTAATGTCTATAGTGATCCTTGGCTGCCTGTCTGTAGTGATTCCTTGGCTGCCTGTGCACGAGGAAGTGGTTAGAAGGGAAAAATGAATTACAGAGGTGCAAGGTGAGGAAGTTTCGGTAGGTTGTTGGTAGGTGCATAATTTTGATTATGCTGATGGTTTTATGATGTGGAGAAATGACTCATTGGAAAAGACCCTGAGGCTGGGAAAGACTGGAGGCAGTAGGATAAGGGGGACAATAGATGACAAGATGGTTGGATGGCATCACTGACTCAATGGATGTCAGTTTGAGCAAGCTCTGGGAGATGGTGAAGGACAGGGAAGCCTGGTTTGCTGCAGTCCATGGAGTCGCAAAGAGTTGGACACGATCGAGCGGCTGAACCACAAAGCGTGTCAAAACTTATCGAATTGTGCCTTTTTTTATTATGGCTGAACTGGATCTCCGTTGTGGCACTGGGCTCTTCGTTGGGGCATGTGGGCTTCTCTAGCTATGGAGCACAGGCTCTAGAATGTGTGGGCTCCGTCTTTGCAGTGTGCCAAGTTTCCTGCTTGTGGCACACAGGCTCTCTAGCTGTGGCGAGTGAGCTTAGTTGCCCCGCAGCATGTGGAATTTTAGTTTCCTGACCAGGGATCAAACTTGCATCCCCTGCATTGGAAGGCAGATTTTCAACCACTGGACCACCAGGGAAGTCCCTGTATATTTTAAATAGATGCGATTTACTGTCTTAATTAGACCTTAGTAAAGCTGTTTCTGTAATAAAAGGCAACAACAGTAATACAAGAAGAGTATAGATATATCTTGTATCTATCGATAAGTGTAAATAGTCTAAAGTTACGTATTAACAGAATTGGATCACATAGAAAAATGTGATCCAGTTATAGGCTGTATATAAGACACATCTAAAACAAAATTATTTAGATGGTAAGATTATGGAGCATATCAAAGAAATGTAAACAAAAAGAATTGAAGTTGCCATCTTAATATTAAAAAGGATTGAATTTAGAGTAAAAAAAAATGTATTAACTCAAAGAAAGTTTCTGTATAATGAAAAGGATGCAACCCAATGAAGGCCTAAGAGTTGTGATCATTATGTATCAAATAACAACCACTTTCTCTAAACAAAATGTGCAGACAATACAAGGAAAAAAACATTTTGCATGGTATGCATGTATTGACTTTTATGTGCTAAAAATAGAAAACTTATCTTTACAACAACTTACTACTGTTCAAATAAGTGTTCAAATAATATTTTTAATCATAAAAAGTAAAATCATAAATGTACTTAAAAATGGAAAATTGTTCACTTTATTTGGGATTGAGGAAAGCCTTACTAATTATGAAGTAAAAATCTGGAAACTATTAACAAATTATTGATGTGTCACTTGATAAACTTCTAAAAAGCATGTTGTTTGGTTAGTCACTTAGATGTGTCTGACTCTTTGTGACCCCATGGGGTGTGGCCTGCTAGGCTCCTCTGTCCATGGAATTATCCAGGCAAGATTGCTGAAATGGGTTGCTATTTCCTTCTCCAGAGATCTTCCCAACCCAGGGATTGAACCTGGGTCTCCTGCATTGCAGGCAGATTCTTTACAGTCTTAGCCCCCAGGGAAGTTCATTAAAGTTAGAATCCAATTGAGTGGGGTGACTGGCAACTCTTATCACAGACCATGGGGGTAATAATGTAAAGAGTACCTACAAATCAAAAAGAAAAAGATGAATAACCCAAAAGAATAATGGATAGAAGATATAAACAGTTCATAGCAAAGAAAAAGGGATGACTTTTAAGCACTTTAAAACATATTCAGCTTCAGTAATGATAATAGAAATACTTAAAGGCACAAGGATACCATTTTTCACATATCATACAATACAGACCATGGCACTTAAACTCTCTGTGTTGGTGAGGGTGGGGAAAATACACTCTCAAATACGTCTGAGGAGAATTTAAATTGGTATAACTTCTAGGCAGAGTAGTTTGACAGTAACTGTCAATATTAAAAGTGCACATTTGATCCAGAAATTTTCTCTAGGAATTTATCTTTTAGATATATTTCTCTGTACGCAAATTGAATGCATGGATATTCATTGAAACATTGCTTGTAAAATAGAAAATTTTTTACTTTTTTAAATGAACTTTAAAAGTTGATAAATTGGGCTACATCTGCACATCAAAAAGAGTGATGTAGCACTAACAGCCAGGTGATACAGATCATTGTACAAGTTGTATTGTTAAGTGAGAGAAGCAGGGTATAGAACACTGTGGACAGCGTGCTGTCATTCCTGACATCTATGCTATGTTAGCATAGACATAGATGTTCCCTAAAAAGATACACTTGAAACTAGTACTAGAGGTGCTTTCCCTGAAGGGTGCATCGGAAGGAGCATATTGTTCACTAGTAACATTTGATACTCTGCATACATATTAGCTTTGAGACTTCCCAGGTAGCGCTAGTGGTAAAGAACCTGCCTGCCTGCCGATTCAGGAGCCGTAAGAAATGTGGGTTCGATCTCTGGGCTGGGAGATCCTCTGGAGGAGAGCATGGCAACTCACTCCAGTATTCTTGCCTAGAGAATCCCATGGACAGAGGAGCCTGGTGGGCTACAGTCTGTGGGGTCACAAAGAGTCGAACACGACTGAAGCAACTTAACACACACATACATGTTAGGCAATGATATGTAACAATATTCTTTGCCTTCCAAAATAATCAAGAATCTGGAGGACCCTATATAATTAAGTGTTAAATGATCTGATAGAAATTATGAATGTTTTAGTCATAAAAATAGTTGACTAGAATAATATTATTTGCTGGGGACTAGATTCCGTGCCCTTTAAAAATATCATTCGAGGTTTTCCAACAACTCTTCAATGCAGGTATTGTACTTTACAGGTTAAGAAATAGATTCAGAATATGGCCCAAGGACACACAGATAACAGAGGCCCTTCTAAGGAATTCAGTTGATTGAGGCTTGAGGAGGAACATCCAAAGCATGTATGGATGGCTTGCGTGGGGGGCAGGTATGCATGTTAGGTACACGTATGTTTCCTTGTACTTCAGTCATTGTCTTACTCAAAGTTTTTTGTAATAGCATTGCAACCTGCATCATTCCAGCAGGCTGAACATCTTGAAAATACCAACTGCCAAGATAAATGTTATCTTTTGAGAGTAAATATTTTCATATTTCTACATAACTGTGATGTGGCCTTATTCAGCTGGTTTTATTCCTTGAAGAAAATGAGATTCTTCAGCAGATGGACAAATTTTAAGGCCAAATTTTCAAAGGCCAAGCCTGAAAAATAAAATTCCAAGTAAAATGAAGGGAAAAAATTGAACTCCCCCCCAACTTTTCTTTTTTTTTTTAAAAGTCTTTTAAGTGAGAGCTTTTGCTTTTTTTCACTACAATCAGTAGAGTTTTATATTTTATTTTGAGGAAAGGGTAAATTTTAGTCTTTTTATTCTTCAGTACTCAAGGGATCATTTTGACAACTGATAAACTGGCCTACATATTAAAATAATTTTATGGTGGGTCTTTGGATATCTTAGTATAAAGTCAATTTATGTCACATTCAATTTATAGCACTGGGAAGTTTGCCTGCTTATGGCAGCAAATTAGACCTTGCATTTACTGGTAGCTCCCTGTAACACATAGTTTATGATAGATACCTGTGTATCTTTGGAAACAAGATATACTTTGTTTTACCCACTAAATGCTTTATTTATGAAAAGTATATAAATGGAATTATTGAACAATGAATTTCACTTTTTCAGCCTAGTCATTTTGCAAGATACTGTTATTTATAATTCATATTTATTAGGGTTCATTCTTTCAATTAGCTTTGTCTCCTGTGACAGGTAGCTCTTAGGTATGCAGATTCTTAAATATTCAGATAAGTAAATTAGATGTTGCAATAGACAAATTCACACCCATCTTTTACAGCATTGTCCATTGACTGACTAAATATGTCTCCGTAAAGTTTACCACCTCCTGTTATGAGAGACTATAGTTAGGTTTCTTTCTTCTTCTTCTAGTCTTAAGGTGTACAACAAAGAGGTGTCTCATCATTGTTTTCATTTTCACTGAAATACATAGCATTTAAAATATATTGCATCTTCATCTTTTCTTCCTGTATCCCTTCTTGCTCACAACTAATGTTCCAGAGAAAACAAACTGCTGTTCTGGTGAATGTATCTGTTAGAAGTCAGTTTCTCTGTCTCCGACCAGATGAGTGTGACCCCCACCCCCTCCATCCTTCTCCAGGGACCACAGTGGTCTTTACTATCTAGGTAGTCAGCAGCTCCGACATCTGCTATGCGGGCATTGAGATGGGGGAAGTTTCAGAGTTCTGCCTTGTGCTATCAGGACTGTACCCTTTCCTCGTCCTCTCCTGCTTCGTGGGACCTGCCATGCAGCCAGTGTGGGGTGATGTCGTTGAAAAGTGTGCCTTTTCAAAGTCACCATTAGAAATAGACCATCACTGATGGTGACTTGTGCACACATGTGGTTGGTAATGTAACCTGTTCATGTGTCTAGATGTGTGTCCTCTGTGGGAAAATTGCACATCATCCCTATTTTCCAAAAGACAGGAGACAAAATAATGGAAACGGGATTGGACATTAGGATAGCCTAACTCAGATCTGAACCTGTCCCTCGTTCAGCACTTTGTGGTAAACTGGGAGGATATAAAAAGTCGCCAAAGCATCTTTGCCCTGAGATGGCTCTAACCTTCCTGGACCCAGGACCATCACTTGTAAGATGACAAAACTGAGGCACGGAGCATTTAGGTAACCTGCCTAGAGTCCCACAGCTGGTCATCAGTGAAGCAGGAAACCAGCCTAATCTGTACTTTTAGCCATGCAGTATACTGCCCGAATCAAAGACTGATTCAAAAGACAGGAGCTCCTACCCTCAAGGAGATTTCCTTTCCATCAGTGTAAGCGTTGTATGAGTCCCTGGGAACAGGTCACGACAAGGCACATCAGCACGTTCCTGCCCAGCTCTCCAGCCACAGCCCTCAGTGTGTCAGACTCTCTGAACTGTATCAGGTCACCTCCTGTCATTGGTACCGTGACCGAATCCAGCTTCAGTGTAATTAGGAGTGACTCCAAGTTAGAAACACGTTTCTGCTCAGACTTCCTCTCTGGCATCTGTGTTTGCTGGATTGATTGACCGCATCTGCCCCAGCCCTGTGCACACACTAGGTTCTCTGCCAACGTTTGTGGAATAGCTCAGTGAGCCAGTCCCAGACGGGCGTGGGTGTGGCCCACTGCCAAGTTCAATGCCATTGCCTCTAACAAATAGGCTTATCATTTTGATTTATTTATTTTATGAAACACTGTTGATTTTGATGAAATCCAAGTAGGCATTTTGTGACTTTCTAATCGTAGCTGTGGTTTGGGCACTCATTTGAAATATGGCTCCTTGAAAAGATAGAATATTTTAAAGAGCATATTTATGCAAAAATAAATTATGAATTCCTTTAGCCACCTCCTCTCTTTAGAAATAGTACTCATGCATATTTTATACATAAATTGACAGGGATGGCAGAGATCTCATCTTCCCCGTAGCAATCTGAACCAGACTGATGGAGGATTTATTGCCTAATTATACTTGTCAGCTTGACATAAAAGTCATTAGTTCTGGAAAAACATGTTTTTCAAACTAGGATTATCTCTAATTAATACAGTCAATATCTAACATATATTTAAAGCTAAACAGAACAGTAATCTCTAAAGCCTGTGTTATGGACTACAGGAAAGCGATGGCTCCAAGTACAGGTTTGTACTTGAGGAGAGACGGTGCCCTGTTGTATGCCATTCCCTCTGCTTTGAATACAGCGTTGTGAATGCTACTGACATTGACCCATTCTGTTGATAAATTATAAAGGTAATAACAGATGACTTCTGTGAAATGGTTACAGTGGGTGAGTTGCAAAACTAGGATCTAAATCGGGGGCTCAGAGTGTGGCTTTTTCCTCAACATCAGAATCCACTGGCCATTGATCTCTGCGGTGTCCACACATGGTCTCATGCTCCTTTCCTAAAGATTCACTAGAGAAGGGAATGGCTACCCACTCCACTATTCTTGCCTAGAAAATCCCATGGAGAGAGGAGCCTGATGGGCTACAGTCCATGGGGTTGGGTTGCAAAGAGTTGGACACGACTGAGCGACTAACACTTTCACTTTTCAAAGTACATGTAAACTTGGAAGCTCAGCAGGATAAACCAAGCAGTCATATTGAGACAGCCATCTGGCGTGAATGTTCCCTTTTGCCCCATGTTCAGGCATGTGCTGGATTATCAGTGGATGCTGCAATGAGGCAAAGCAATGCCAGAGACCTATAGGGCAGCTGCACTGTGCCCATATGTGCTGGTACCCTCTAGTGCCCACCCCCTGCCTATACTGCCCCAGCATCGCACAGTAGACACGGTGCTCTGGGTAGTAAAGTCATTCATCAGTTATTTCCAATATGCTACAGAGTTCACAGCAGACTCATTCATCTGCTCATAAATGTGCACTTTTCTGCTCCAAATACCAGAAGGTGTTTTTGAACAAAGAAGGTTACATTCATTGACCCAGTTCAGTCCTACCCCAAAACAGATTCCATGATTAAGTTTTTCCATGTCAATTAAAATGTTTCTATAGCAGTCCACCCTATCACAGAAGGTTTGTATTTATAACCAGAATGCCTGGGAAAGGTCAAAGGTAGTTCTTTTCCATTTTATCAGTTCCTTGCTGCGGTAATAGTTTTGCATAGTTATGTATTTGAATTGTACAATGGCCTGAAATATTAACTTACAAATTAGAATGAGCAGTTAAAGTAGCTTAAAATAAACTTGCCTAAAACATGGCTGGGGAGCCTGTACTTAATCTACTGTGCCTTATGAGTGCCAAGTTGTGGACATCATCTAGAAGGCTATAGAGAGCACAAGCTCATGTTATGTTTCTTGGTGGGACCCAAAAGACGAACGGGTCTCTGGCTCCGTGAGTAGACTGTTCAGGACATTTTAACAACCCATCTGATGGGTTGTTAGAGCATCTCTAACTTCTTCTGGAGATGTTTCCTTAGAAACTGAAAGACGGGTGTGGTGAACAGCATCGCAGAATGTCACCAAGTTTGGACACATGGCACAGAGCTCTTCAGAGCAGCTCTATGAAAACTTGAGATTTATCTGGAAAAGGTTCATTTAATGCCTAAGCCACACTTGGTGTCTGGCCTTCTACTCTGACAGGCAAAAGCAACACTAATTCTATCAGCTCACAAGAAGAGAAACTATAGAGGCTGCTGCTGCTTTCAAAAACACACTCATTGGATTTAGTCTGACGCTGTGTGGCAAAAGAGCAGTAATCAGTTCTGTAGTAGTCGGCATCTTGGATGTCTCGAAAAGGGGGATTGTCGAACTCTTGGGTCATTTGGTTCTGAGATACAGCAATAGAAGTATGCTGTGCATTTGAAGAAAGAGAATTTCACTTCACTGGAAACTCAGATTCACACACAAACACAAATCATATCACATTCCCTTGAATAAGGCTGACTCTGGTTGAGTAAGGCATGCCCCACTGTGTACATAATACGTGTGATTTGCCAGCGTTGGACATCATAGCTTCCTCAGTGATACCCGCAGACGTCTGGGTGATGGTGTTGTGTGCAGTGTGACTCACTTTCTTTTAACCTGATAACCAAAGATTATCACAGTAAAAACATATATTTGTTATGGCCACAAACAACCTCTTAATATGCACTCAGGAGCCTTTGAAGGTGCCATCAGAAACACAACTCCTGTTCTCTATAAAGGCACTGTGCTGTCTATACCTGTCCCATGCCCTGGGACACACAAATCACCTTGATGCCTTATGTGATAAGTCACATAAGACAGAAAAGATGCTCTTGCCCCAGCAGGCCATGAAAACTGATTGGTTCAGCTGTCATTAGTTGTACAGCTAACTACTGCAACACTTGGTGGCTTAGCGAAACCATTTGATTTTGTTCATAATTTTGTGGGATTTATAATAATAATTTAGGAAGGCCTCCTGTGAGCAGTGTCTGATCGAGGCAAGTGCTGGGACACCTGGTACTGGAGGGTCCATTTCTAGGGTGGTTCCTTCACTCAACACGTCTGGGTCTTGCTTCTCCATGGCCTCTCTCCCATCACGTGGCATTTCAGTCTCCAAGACTCTCCTCGTAGCTTGGACTTCCGGTAGTGTGGTGGCCTCTGGGGAGTTAGGTGTCTTCTGTGGTGGCTTAGAATGCCAAGAGCAAGTGTTTGAGGGCAGCAGGGGAAGCTACAAGCCTTTAAGTGTCATCTGTCATTTCTGCTGCGTTACATTGGTCAAGTAAGTTACTATGGGCAGCCCAGATTCAAGGGAAAATGGATTAGATTACACCACCAATCTCCAAAGCAGAAAGTTATGGGCTATAAAGGAGCTGGTTGTTAAACTCCTTTGGGGAATAAATCAGTTTTGTAATTACTGGTTGCCCAACAGCTACTTTGTATTTGAGGATAAAAAGTGAAATGTCGCACACTGTTATGCTTTGTATTTGATCTGTGCCTTAATGCAGTAAAATCCGTGAGCTTGCCTTTGACTCACAGTTAAATTTTAAGTATGAGGGTAATTTGTTATTGTTTAGTCACTAAGTCATGTCCGACTCTTTGTGACCCTGTGGACTGTAGCCCGCCAGGCTCCTCTGTCCCTGGGATTTCCCAGGCAAGAACACTGGAGTGGGTTGCCATTTCCTTCTCCAGTGACAGTAATAATTAACTGTGTATGGACAACAGTGGCAAGAGAGGGCTGAGAGATGACACAAAACTGTTTTTTTTTTTTTTATATTTATTTGATTGCATCGCGTCTTAGTTGCAACACACAGGATCTTTCATCGTGGAACAGGGACTCTTGTGGCACGTGGGCTTAGTTGTTCCACAGCACGCGGGATCTTGGTTCCCCAGCCAGAGATTGAAACTGCATTCCCTGTATTGCAAGGCAGATTCTTAGCTGCTGAACCACTAGGGGAGTCCCAACATGAAGGTTTTAAGTATGATTGGTTGGAATATGGTTACTCTGTTGACTGAATTAGGAAACCCAGGAGGAGACAGAGTTTGGTTTAACAATATAATGATGCTTTCTTTACACTGCAAGTAACAAAATACCCAACTGAAAGCACCCTAAAGCCCTTCATTTTTCTCACAGCCAGTAGTCTGGGGCAGATACGTATCAGATTTGGCTCAGCTCAGAGATGTCAAGGCTCAGCTTGCTTCTCTGAGACTTCCTTTCATGTTGTATGATGGCCATCTCCGCTCCAGCCATCCCTTAATCATTCATTTCTTCTAGTAACAGAAAAATGAAAGCATTCTCTCTTGATATCTCCCAACCCAGGAACTCCATACCAGATTTCTCACAAGTCCCACTAGTCAGGATTGGTTCACCTTTGCATGTGCTAGCTTTAGAGGAGACAGGAAGAGCTGGTCTTTTCATTTTCAGGCTTTTTTGTAAGCAGACAGCTCAGCTAGCAGGGTGAAAGGCATTAGGTAGGTAACCAACAATGTCTGCCTCCGTGATGAATATCATTTTCTCTCCCTACACAGTTGATAAAGTCTCCTTAGCAGCCTAATAAAGCTTGAATTAATTGGGCTAAATTGTAACTCTTAATAAATTAGTATTTTCTAGAAACCAGTTAGTTTTTCTTTGGGCTTTCTCCCTTTTACTTTGTGATTGAACACCAATCCCACTGCTTCATGAAAGATTAGATTATTTCCCTTATACTTTTAAAAAATTGATTGAAAGCTCTTTGGCTTCCATGAATACATGAATCCATCTCGTTAGGCATCTTGCAGGATTGCCTTTCTGATACCATTACATATCTTTATTCAGTTCAGTTCATTCACTCAGTTGTGTCCGACTCTTTGTGACCCCATGGACCACAGCACGCCAGGCCTCCCTGTCCATCACCAACTCCCTGAGTCTACTCAGACTCATCTCCATTGGGTCAGTGATGCCATCTGTCGTCCTCTTCCCCTGTCCATCTCATCCTCTGTCGTCCCCTTCTCCTCCTGCCTTCAATCTTTCCCAGCATCAGGGTCTTTTCCAGTGAGTCAGCTCTTTGTATCAGGTGGCCAAAGTATTGGAGTTTCAGCTTCAACGTCAGTCCTTCCAGTGAACACTCAGGACTGATCTCCTTTAGGATGGACTGGTTGGATCTCCTTGCAGTCCAAGGGACTCCCAAGAGTCTTATCCAATGCCACATATATTTATAAGTGCCTTATAAAGGCTTATATAGAGGGCTTCCCTGGTAGCTCAGTCGGTAAGGAAACTGCCTGCAGTGCAGGAGACCTGGGTTCAATCCCTGAGTCAGGAAGATCCCCTGGAGAAGGAAAGGGCAACCGACTCCAGTATTCTTGCCTGGAGAACCCCATGGACAGAGGAGCCTGGCAGACTATAGTCCATGGGATCACCAAGAGTCGGACACAACTTAGTGACTAAACTACCATATATGCATATAGGGGCTTATAAGAGGAAAACAATTCTGTAGACATTGTGAACCATGTTTTGTTTTGTTTAACTTTTTTGTAAAGTCTGGAGGCTTGGAGGACTCTGTCATTTAGTTGGAGTTGAACCAGGAAAACCCAACTGTAGCTATTGCCTGGATGTCAGCAGATAACTCAGCTAAGCCAAGCCTGTGACAGAAGTAGGAGTAAACCCAAGAAGTAAAGGTCTTCAGCTGGGAAGAAAGAATCGTGACTCAGAAAGGGCCTTGGTTAGGACATCTGAACAGTGCATAACTTCCTAAGCTGGATAAAGTTGGAATCCTTTATTCTCTGGATCTTTAATTGTAATTGTCTAATCTTTAATTGTCTGATTGTGATACTTTAAACCTGAAAAAATGCTCACGTTATAAATTTGAGCTGAGAGTGTCCGTGTTAGTACCTTTGCTAGTGAACGGTAAAGGAGAGGACCCGAGGAAAGACGGTGCAAGTGTCATCTTGAATCTGTAGCGGTTCATTCACTCATCTGACCTTCCTTGAATGCCTGCCATGCTCTCAGTGCTGGGGGTGGAGCCCACAGAAGACCAGACCTGTCTTTGAGGCACTGATAGTAACCTGAGAGGGTGGCAGCCACCTTGCTTCCCCATCACAACAGAAAAGCAAATATGGCAGATCAGTATTGTCTGCCAGGCAGGTTGGTTGGGCTGGTTCCCCTTACCATTTTAAAGATCTTGGTCTCTGTATTTGAAATGAGTGTAGTGAAATCATATTATATTACAGTAGCTGTGTTTGTACTGAATTCTGATGAGTGCCAAGAGAAGGCCAGCCTTACCTACTCTCCCTTCTGATATTTCAAAAATAGATCTCAAAGCAACTTGGTGCCTTGGGGAAAATGTTTATTTCCAAAATACCTGAAATGACTGATTCAAGTCAGTGAATCTGTAACTTTCTTGAAACTGTCTTTCTTAGAGCCATATCTTAAATATTAAAATTACTGCCGAGAAAATGATACTTTTCTAACCCCAGAAAAGTTCAATGCCTCTTATGCAGAGAGAAAGCAAAAACTAATGCCAAGTTTATTAAACTCCTCTCTTACCTTCCCGTAAGCTCCCAAGTCTGGCCTGACTCTAGACTTGAATGCACAGACAAAATCATGTGAGCCCTGATTCATGGCATCAAAGGCAAGTGGACACTCTCTATTATTTCTGGGGGGCCCACTGGTGGCCAAAGGTGTCCTTGGTTTTGACTGCCTCCTTTTGCTCCAAACCTCAGTCCTGGCTTAAGTCTCCAACTTATTTCTCCAGGACTTAAGTCTCCATGCTTCTCCCCACTATAGGTACAGCCTGTTGGGGGTGGGGGGGTCCTCTTTGCAGGAAGCCCCCCCCCCCCACTTAGCACTCAGTGTTAAGATCTCTGCCAGACAGGAAGTGATTTAGGTAGGTCACAGGGATCTGAAGTTCCTCAGCCTTCTCCACCATAGTGGGGAGTTCATCACCTTTTGGGACTGTTCCTCCTTGTAGGATCTCTTTCCCACTTCTCCATCTTCCCTAAATCCAGAGACTTCCAAAATGGAGCTCTTGTTTAAAACTTTCTTAATTAAATAGTCTCAGAAAATGTGTTTTCCTGTGCTCAAGGCATTCACCTTTCCTAAGACTGGTGATTCACATTTATAGCCACATTTGGGAAACTGGAGAAGGTCTGAAATTGTAGTTTGCCTTTAAATGGGCTCATCATTCAAGGTGTCCTGAATCAGCATTTAAAGCCTTGGGGTCCCCTCGGGCAGGGGCTGGTCTAGATCTTTGGTTCCCCTGGTTTTGGTCTGTTTCCAGGTGTGGCACTGGGCTCGCTCTCCCTATAAATAGCCTTATTCTCTTATGATAGTCTGGATCACAGGAGTAGTTTTAGAATAAAACACTCTAGAAGAACTGGGCCCAGAAGCAGCTTAGGGCCTGTAAAATGCGTGTTTCCAGGACTTCCCAGAGTGGCCCAGAAGCTCCACTAGGTCATGGGGTGAGCACAGTAGGTCTTCCTGGGCGTTGATTTCCCAGCAAACTTGTAAGAAATGTTTACATGTTAAAACTATAGCAGGTTAAGGACCAGAATACAAACTTCAGACCGACTTCAAGGTAAGATTTCAAGCATGAGAAGCTTCATTTCCAGGCTACTCTCCCAGGGGCTCACATAACTCTCTTCCATTTAAGGCAACTTTGTGTAAGTTTGAGAAACACTGTACTTAAGAGGGTACCTACAAAAATGTCCAACTTGTTAAAAGGCATTCTGCTCCGGCATGTGTTATTAACTCCTTCTTTTGAAGATAATTTGCAAACTACAGTTATTTTGTGTAGCATATGTGTCCAAGAAGTTGAGTTGGTGTACTTGTAAATGGAAAACTTAAATGTAATAGATCCTTTTTAAGGAATCCTAAAATAAGTTAGTGTATAATCACCTGCTGGTTATCAGTTTTGTAACTTTGAGCTTAATAAAATATTTTAAGTGGGTTTTTTCAATTAACTATAAACATCCACTTATCTTAATTGGAAATAGTTCTTTATTAATTTGATTTTGAAAACATGTCACATATCAACAACCACTGATTTCATGTGACTCTGAGCAATGAAAATTTAAGACTGTATGTATTACTGGAGTTGAGTAATCTAAAAAGTATTTATTTAGATCCTTAATAGTATTAAATGTATAAATTATTATTTCTAATACTTGTATTATCTTCAGGATGCATGTACAACAAAACATCAGTTCAATGATGATGTTCTTGAGGGCAGCTGATTAAATGACCATGAGGTTAACCAGGCTAACTTCAAAGTTGATTTATAATCTTAATACTATTTATTATTGTAAGCAATTGTATTAGTTAAATGTAAATGTTCAGAGTATATTTTCATTAATGTGCTATATATATATGTCTAGCTACTTCCAAATGTTTAGTCTTTCTTGGCCTTCATACAGTGTGATCATTCAATAAATGTTTAATAGATAGGCTTGTTAAAGTCTTATTTTTTATATTTAATGTAAAATATTAGAAATGAAGATAAATTAGGTTAAAGTGGAATGGACAGTGTAATTGAAGTAATCTAGAGTAGAATTTAAATAAACTTCTTTTGTTAATTTGGAAATTTAAAAGTATGTGACCACAATTTAAGATGTAGTAAAATATATCATTATGGAGGAAAAAAGAACAATATTGTATTATCGGTTTCTACATTCACTAAACCAAAGACTATTATGTTTAGTCTAGTCTAAAAATAGAGGTGATGAAACTAACTTAGATGAAACTAAGCTAATTTAGATGAAACTAACTTAGCTACGTTTTTTATTAACTCAAAAACTATCTGGATTAAGCACCTGCTTATACAAGATTTAAAGAAGATGTAGATCAGAGTATAATTATCATTGGCTAAAATAATACATTATTATATGGAAGTTTTAACAGAATATTTACTTCTTTTCAATGACTGTTTTACTCTCATTAAAATCCCTATCATGTTGGAAAAATACCATTACAAAATGTTATTGAGTTACCTGTTTCGTTGTGAAATAAATTAAGTAATTTTAAATCATGTTAGTCTGAAAAATTCTATTACTGAATTAAGGTAACATGGAGAAAAGTATATGCTTTTCTAGGGCTATGATTAAATCAGGGCTTGGAAACTAGTAAATTAACTTTGATTTGACTTAAGTAAAATATTGTTCCTCTTAGGGAACAATTTGGTAAATCTAGTCTTGTGAATGTGGTCTCTTCTGTAATTCAGGGCATAGCAGGACCAGGCTCTGGACTTTAGGAAACCGCTAGAGTTTTGCTGATAGAGTGATGTCTCTTAACTCTAAGCAGAATTGTGATAAGTTGTTTAAATTTTAATGAATTTTTATATATTTTTCTTTCACTATCAGGCTATCAGCTGCAAAGGTCAACACAGTATATCATACACTCTGTCAAGGAATCAGACTGTGGTGGTTGAGTACACACATGATAAAGATACGGATATGTTTCAGGTAACATCTTTCTTTTTTCATGGAAATTTTTACCACATTTTTCCTTTGATTCTTCATTTTGAAACATAGTCAGAACTCCTGGCGCAGTAGTTTTTGGTGATGTTCAAGGGGAAAGGTGAAGATAATATTAAAATTATTCCTGTTTGGTTTTCAAAAAACTAAGAAAACAGTTCGAAAATTGCAGAAAGAAATTATAGAAACTACATTCTCAGATCTCAGTGCAATAAAAAGAGACTCTAAAAATAAGAACAGAGACTTTT
Organism: Antilocapra americana; assembly: GCA_007570785.1. Lineage (NCBI taxonomy): Eukaryota > Metazoa > Chordata > Mammalia > Artiodactyla > Antilocapridae > Antilocapra > Antilocapra americana. The sequence continues at coordinate 17,002,643 of ML664174.1, read as the reverse complement.
AGGACCAGCTATATTGAATTATAGCCAGTTAACAATGTTGCGATAGCTTCATGTGGACAGCAAAGGGACTCATTCATACATATACATATACACATATACATGAGCTTCCCTGGTGGCTCAGATAGTAAAGAATCCACCTGCAATGCAGGAAACCTAGGTTTGATTCCTGGGTTTGGAAGATCCCCTGGAGGAGGGCATGGCAACCCACTCCAGTATTCTTGCCTGGAGAAATCCCCATGGACAGAGGAGCCTGGCGGGCCACAGTCCATGGGGTTGCAAAGAGTCAGACACAGTTGAGCAGATAAGCACATACATATATATACACATCTTGTTTTCCCCAATTCCCCTTGCATCCAGGGTGCTTCAATGCATTGAAGACAGTTCCCTGTGCTATACAGAGGGTCCTTGTTGGTCATCCACTTTAAATACAGCAATGTGTACATGCTGATCCCAGACTCTATTAACTATCCATTCCCCTCCCATCCTTCCCCCTTAGTAACCGTAAGTTTGTTCTTTAAGTCTTATTTGTAAAGAAGTTCATTTGTATCATTTTTCAGACTCCACATATAACTGGTAACATATGATACTTCTATTTCTCTGCCTGACTTACTTCACTCAGTACGACAATCTCTACGTCCATCCATGTTGCTGTAAATGGCATTATTTCATTCTTCTTAACCGCTGAGTAATATTCCATTGTATATATGTACTACATCTTCTTTGTCCAGTTCTTTGTCACTGGACACTTAAGTTCCTCCCGTATCTGTTGTAACCAGTACTGCATGTATCCTTTCAGACCATGTTTTTCTCTGGATATACACCCAGAAGTAGGACTGCAGGGTCATAGAGTAGCTCTATTTTTAGTTTTTTAAGGAACCCCCATCCTCTCCTCCATAGTGGCTATACCAGTTTGCATTCCCACCAACAATATTGGAGGTTTCCCTTTTCTCCGTGCTCTGTCCAGCATTTATTGGTTGTGGATTTTTTGCTGATAGCTATTTTGACTGGCGTGAGATATCTCAGTGGAGATAAATGATTTACATTTACCTAATAATTAGCAATGTTGAACATCTTTTCATGTGCCTCTTGGCCATCTGTATGACTTCTTTGGAGAAATGTCTATTTAGGTCCTCTGCCTGCTTTTTGAGTGGATTGTTTGTTTATTCCTACTAAAGCCCATCATTGCTTTGTCACCAAAAGAGCAAATGTCAGCATCTTCGTATCATTATAAAACCAATTCTGGCTTCAAGGACCTGGGCCCATTAAAAAGGTTTTGAAGACCCTCAGAGGTTCATGGACCACATTGAGAAATACCGAGTTTTACTATACTAACCTCTTAATTTTGTATCTGAGAAATTTGTGTCTTTGAAAAGAAAGAACTTAACCTTAATTGGGCAAAAATGGCATTGGTGGCAGAACCCAGATTTAAGTGTCCTCAGTTCTCCATTCTCTATGTAATACCTACGCAATCACTTTAAATAAGGCATGGTAATTCAACAAAAATTTATAGATTTATTAAGAAAACATAACTCATTTGTTATTTTTACTGAAATCTCATTTCTTTTGCAGACTAGCTGGACATACTGGAGATTAATGTCAGATTAATCTGAGTAGAATTAAGCAACTCATAGAAGGCCCTAAAAAAAATCAAGCTTATTTTAAGTTTTTCCCCCTTTTAACAAGTTTATGTGTTAAATTCTACCATTGAAAGAAATCACTGAGCAAAAGCACTGCAGCATTCATATTTCTCAAGTGTGGACCTTGTTGCTGAGGGCTGTTGATTTTAGCCACTACCTATTGAAATGATTTGTAGGTTAATGGAGCATTTAAAAGCAGAACATCAGAATGAATCAAGAAAAAGGGCCTTTTGCTGCATTTCCAACAGTGGAAGCAGGTAATAGGCTCAGAAATCAGAAATATTATTGTCTGAAAAAGTCAAACCTAGATCTAAATTTAAGAAATTAGTTAAAAACTGATAAAATATAATATCAGTTATTTTATTTAATATATAAAATATATATTTTGACTGTTAATATAATCAGAATAAGATCTTATTATTTTCTAGAATAAGGGTAAATAAAGGGAACAAGAAGTGAGCATAGGTATTGAGAAAATAGAATATAAAGAAGAATACAGTTTAGAAAAGGAATCAAAGGCAGTGATGAAATGTCCTACAGAGCCCCTAAGAGGGAAGGCAGTGACGCCATATTCATTCTGATCATGGGGGTAAGGAAACTGGCCAGGTCCTGAAACCAATGTTAGTGGTGATTTCCCCCTCTGATTTCTCAGTTTCATATGCTTCACACCTAAGTGCTGCAATGCCTTGTGTTTTTTTTTTTTTTTCTATTATTGTTTTTGCCATACATTGTCATGATATCACCATGGGTTTACATATGCTTCCCCTCCGGATCCCCCCTCCCTCCTCCCTCCCCCCCCGGGAAATCTCACTGCACCAGTCCCGAGCATCAATCCTGGGCTGGCGATTGATTAGACACATGACAATTAACATGCTTCAATGCCCTTCTCCCATATCATCCCACCCTTACCCTCATCCACAAAGTCCACGAGTCTATTCTATACATCTGCGTTCCTTTTGTTGTCTCCCATGTTGGGTTCTCGTTACTGCCTTGTGTTTTGATGGGGTTTTTTGTTTACTTGTTTTTTAGTTGGTTTATAGTAGTTCTAGATGGTAACATTTCATTAGCATCTATGTAGTTGAAAAACATGTTAGACTGTTTTAAAATTATTTCCTAAAACATTGTACATGTGTGTGCATGTTTGTGTCTGTGGCTCACCAGGTTCAAGCTCACTATCATAACCTTCCATTGGTGAGTTTTACTTCTTGAGCACCTACTATGAATCAGATTCTCATCTAGTCACTGGAGGTAGACAGCTAAGGCTCCCCTCTCATGGAGCCTACATTCTGGAGTAGATAAAGAGATACAGAGAAGCAAGCACTACAGCAGTGCCAAGGCCCCAGAGCAGAGTAGAAGAGGAAGGAAGTGGTATGAGATGAACTCAGAGAGGCAGGCAGAGGCCAAGAGGGTAAGGGGCTTTTAGGCCAAGTAAAGAGTTTGGGTTTTATTCTAGGAGTTTTGGGGAAACTGTTGGAGGATTTTTTGACAAGGAAGAGATAAAATTCTACTTCCATTTGGTTAAGATATCTCCAAGGACTGTCCAGAGAAGAATGTAGGAGGCAAGTGTGAAAACAGGGAGAAAGATTGGAGGCTGAGGTGATGCAAACCAAGAACGAGCTGATGGCAACTAGAGCTAAGGTGGGGAAATGTGGAAGGACTGATGATGTGTTTGGAGGCAGAGTTGATAGAATTTACACAAGGTTAAACATGAGTGTGGAGAAATTGAGGAATCAAGGGTGACTCATGGGTATTGATTTTTTGCTTGAGCAAACTGGGTGCCAGTCCCTGACATAGGGAACCTAGGGCTTGAAGAGGATGTTTCTGTTGGAAACATGTCATGTTTGAGATGCTCATTAGACATCCACATGGAGATTGTATGTGCTAGTCTGAAGCAAAGAGAGATATCAGGACTTTGGGGATAATAAATGAGATTTGATGAGATAACCCAGGGAGAGAACAGAAAGAGAAAGGGGCTATTTACCAGCTAGCCTGGAAGGGTTTCATCAACTTAATACTAGGTACAGATGTACCAGGACATGCTGAGTGTAAGTCCTGGAAAAGTCAGCAAGCAGGGTTTCAGTGGAGCCAGGCCTGCTGAAAGCATGATGGAGTGACTCAGGAGTGGGTTACATGATGAGTAAGGAAACAGAGGTAGTAACTAGTGACAAGTTTTCCAGGAAGTATTATCAGTAGAATCAATCAGAGAAATGGAGCACCAGTTTGAGAATTGCTTTCCAACAAAGGAAAGCATTTTTAAAGATGAGAGACTAGTCTAGAACAGTGCTATTCAGGCTGCTTAGCCAAGCAGCGAAATGTCAAGGATGAGGTGAGTGAGGAAGTTGAGAAGGAATGCATTTGGAAATTTGTAATAGCGGTTTGACATTCCTGAGACATCAAAGCAGATGATCACTTTTCTAATACTGATTTTTCTTATATTTTGAAAAGATATTAAGTGGCAGATTGAAATTTTAAAAGCAAACCAAAAAAACTAGTCCTTTACCTCACAGTCCCAGAATTTGAGAAGCTCCAGAATGTTTGATGGCTGACCATAAGATCCAGTTGGGAGAGAAATTAGTGGTTCAGCAGAGCAAGAGGCCATTGTCAGGAGCAAAATCCTTGGGAAGGGCACAATACTGGGCTGCCTAGCACCCACGGAGAGATTGGTTGTGGATGGGAGCAGCAGTAGCTCATCCTAGTAATAGGAGGGAAGTGAGAAAATAAGGTTACAGATGCAGGGGCACAGGTAGGATTGATTTGTCCAGAGAAGATGAAGGAGGCCCTCTCAGGTGTTTCTATACCATTTTACCTATACTGACTTTGACTGACAACCAGGCAAACCCAAACTTTTCTCATATGCATACACAATTGAAAGTGCCATATAATGCTGTATCAGTCAGCAGCAGGGAGAAATATTCTCCCTGTGCCTACTATGTGAGTGTCAGATGGAATTTGAATACATCATGGCTGGTCCACATAACTAAGCTTAAAATAATGTAGAATTGATCCAACAGTCAGAAAAAGGACAGGCTCCACGTCTTCCACGTTGGGTGAGTTTTCATTAGGAAAATGGCCTAATCCCCCCGCCTCTGGCAACATGAGGTTTGTGTCCTAAAGTACAGAAATATACTAACACTCTACAAGTTAGATTTAAGTGAAAGGGAACTGATAAACAAATATTAAATGACCACTTGGGTAAGTATCCCCACTTGAAATAATTGATCCTAGCAGTATGTTCCAGTTGGAATAAAATGTCATGTTTTACAGGCAATTTGAGTTAATTCATCAAGACATTAATTTAATACATGGGGAATGGCCTTTCTTGAAGATCGTAATCTCTGTAGACAAGGAACAGTTGTGTGACATTCTGCTGGAGTGTGGTTTTAGCTTTGAGCTTTTAACAGAGCGTGAGAAATCTTTGCCCTCTTCCACGGAGGTGACAGAAATTAGGTCATGGCCTGTGTCTTTGTGAGAGCTCGGGGGTGTGTGTGATGACCCAGCCATTTTAGAACTTTTCACATTTTACTCCTGAGCTTCAGTGGAATAGAGGTTCAGGACAGACTTGTTCCTGAGTTTGGTGTACTTCCTGTGTACTTTCCTATATTTGTAAAAATATTTTGCAGTGTGCTGTTACTTTTCTAATTAAAAAACTAAAGTTAAATCAAACAGCAAGACAAATGTTGTATAATATCACTTGTATGTGAAATCCAAAAAAAGTTTAGAATCATAAAAATGGAAATTAGAATGGTAGTTAGGGGGTGCAGGATTGGGAGAGGCTGGTCAAACGCTGCAGGCTTCCAGCTGTGAGGTAAGTTCCGGGTATAATATACAGCATGGTAATCATAGGTAATAATACTGTATTATATACTTGAAAGTAGCTAAGGAGGGTAGTGTTTAAAAAAAAAAAAAAGCCTGAAAAAATCAGAGCAGTCTGAATCAGTGTTGCTTCTGATTTTCACATCCAGCTTTTCAGTGAATCTAGCAGAGGGAAGATTCTTCAACTTTAGAAAGATTAATTATAAAGTTTATAATCTAAATTTTATGTTGCACTTTGTAAAATGGTGTATGTTTTCTAAACCTGAAATACATATGTAAAGGCATCTATTTAAGTTTCAGTGAATCTGGTGGTTCACTTTATTCCAGGAACATTTTAATAGGACAAGAAATTAAGCATTGTTAAAAAAAGAGAGAGAGAGACAGTAGATGTGTGTTGTCTGTTTTTTACAATGCTTATGCTTTAGATAGAATTTTGAGATCAGGATAAAGATACCTAGGAAATTGAATTGAGGGCCTTATATACGTATGTACCTTGGAGCTCTGTGTGTTCCTTCCATTGACAGCTTCAGAGGCACTGCTGTTAGGAGAGAACATTAATATGTTAAATAAGATATTGTTTACATATCAATTATTTTAAGACATATCTTTGGCATATATAACATTTATTACTGTTTCCTAGTTAGAGATTCATAGAACATCATCACATAGACAGTTTAGTATTTTGTCATGAGGACTTCCTTACTTGTAACAAATATTTCCCAGGACACAGCAGTACATGTCTTTATTTGGATTTAGTGAATATGAAAAGCTTTGTTGGAACTCTTACGATTATGCTAATAAAATATATTCTTTCTGGCAGCATTTAAACTTACCAAGGAAGTAAGCCAATAAAATATTATTGTCAGCTTTTTACACTTTGCCAGGATAATTCTTTAAAAATTCAAAATTGAACTGTTATGACCAGCATTTTTAAACCTTTCATATGACTGTATCTCAAGCTTTGGGCTGACTTGTATAGCCTTTTACACCATTCTCACTTACACTGAGGAAGGGAAGGAGGCACTGGGTCTCTCTTAAGTCTGGGGTAGGGCTGTACGCTGTGCCATGAGTCACAGGTGCGTTCACTTAGTGTGAAAAACCAGGCCCTGGGAAGAGTAGGGGAAATAGGGCTTTAGTTTGCTGGCTGCCTTTGAAATCTTGGTGTTTTTTTTTTTTTCCTTCCTTGGAAATACAAGAAAGGAAAAAGGAATGATTTTCTATGACAGTAATAAATTATGTTTCTACCTGATCATATACCTGTTTGGGGTGAGATGTATTTTCTTCCAGAATAGAAAATGGAGCTTTTTTCTTAACATTTAAAATCTGATGGTTGGTAACCATAATTAATCTCCCTGAAACAAGAGAAGGAGCAGACTTAAGATTTTTATTCTAACCTTCCTAGTGGAGATAATGAATATTAAAGGATCCTGAACACTTATTTCATGTGATGAATATGGTGATGTATTTTTGGATATGAGTGGATCATGAGTATAATTTGATTTATTTAGGTGGGCAGATCAACAGAAAGCCCTATCGACTTCGTTGTTACAGACACAATTTCTGGCAGTCAGAACAATGATGAAGCACAGATTACACAGAGCACCATATCTAGATTTGCCTGCAGGATAGTCTGTGACAGGAACGAACCTTACACAGCACGAATATTCGCAGCCGGATTCGACTCTTCCAAAAACATATTTCTTGGAGTAAGTACTAGTAATCAGTACATTGTTTCTAGAAAAACACCCATTATTATCATATATATAACATTTAATTGTGGCCAGAATATTTGCTTTGCAAAATGTTTCTGGTTTTAGATTTTTAAATTTTCGTTTTCATGAAAAACTTATTAAAAATCTGAAAATATGGCAAATATAACAAGTAGTGACCATTATTAACTATACAATGTAGAGTGACTTCTTAAAAGTATGTATATTACCACATATAATGTATTTATGGTAGATTTAAGGGGATTTATTTCAGAAGGAAAAACAAATGATCAGATCTAGATAATTGTGGTTCAAAAGAAAATACTGTTCATGTATTCATTGAAAAATGTGTTAATGTTTACTTTGTTCCATATTGGGAGTTACAGATATGATATTACAAAGCACAAAACAAAACTAAAAGACAAAATCTCTCTCTTCATAGACTGTCCATGTAAATAAAAAACCCACAGTTGTAGTGAATATCCAATTTTAATATAGTGCCTTTTTGAATCAAGGTATTTTTGCAGGGGAAATAAAGCTCTCTAAGATACATGGTAATAAAAAAGGGTCATCCCATATTACAAGAAATGCCAAGGAAGGCCAGCTGTGAGTTGGTCGATCCAGTGATTCTGTAACGTCAGGGGAGCCAGATTTACTCCACCTTGCCGCTGGGCACACCGGTTTCCTCAGGCGAGGTCCTGGTGCGGGTGAGATGGCTCCTGGACTCCCACACCCTCCCCACTCCCCACAGCATGGCAGCTCGCTGAGGAAGGGCAGCAAGGGCCGCGTTTCTTCCTGGTCTCTTTTTAAAGAGCAAAGAAACCTTTACAGGAAGCTTCCCAGAAGCCTCACTTAGGTCTCACTGGCCTAAACCAGTCATGGGTGGCTTACCTTAATCAGATTTACCTAAGTCCTGTGAAGAGTATCTGGCTCTGTCTCCAAGAAAGAAAGGCCCGGTGTCCAATCTGCCGTTATATCCAGTCACATGTGCCTTCCACCTTTGATGATGTAAACACTGATCCGCACGAAAACAACCTGTTGGCCTAATGTATTTTGAAATTTTGTTTGTTGAATGAAAAATATTCTCTTCCTTCTAGTACTTACCTGATAATGAGTTCATACAAAACATTTTTAGATAATAGGATGAAAGGGCTACACAAATAGAATTGAAGAATACATACTGGATTCCTGAAATCACCTGGAGTTGGTGGGGGTGTGGGGAGAATGTGGTTTGAAAAAGAATCTCTGAGGTAGAGGCCCAGACATCAGGTTTTCTTTTGTAAAAGCCCAGGATAAATATAAGCTTTCATTTTCTCAGACTAATTGCATATTTTATCCTTCTGATTATTAGCTTTAAATAGAGAATGAAAATTGCTCACTTTCCTCCCCTCTGCCCTTACCCAATATTTTGGAGAGCTTTTAGAACCTTTTTGTGTTGAACATCATCTTTTCTGTGTTATGCTCTTCAGGAAAAGGCAGCCAAGTGGAAAAACCCCGACGGCCACATGGATGGGCTCACAACCAATGGTGTCCTGGTGATGCATCCGAGAGGTGGCTTCACTGAGGAGTCCCAGCCCGGGGTCTGGCGGGAGATCTCTGTCTGCGGAGACGTATATACCTTGAGAGAGACCAGGTCTGCGCAGCAAAGGGGAAAGCTGGTAAGTGGACTTAACACAAAAAAATGCATGAAACTACAAACACATAGCTTGAACACCATCATTTTTCTCCCCTGAAATTCGAAATCTTTGTCTAAGTCTTAGGGTTGTGTTCCATTGACCCAGGAGAATAAGAATTTTCTCCGAGGATAAGAATTTTCTCTGAAAATAAGAAGGAAATGGCCTTATTCACTGTCATGATTAAGCTTTTCCAGTAGTGGAAGAAAATTACCTTTTGTTCCTAACTACATTAAAAGCATAATTCTATCACTATACTTCACCACAGAATTCTGTTTAAATTCACTTTTAAGAAAAATAAACTTATTTTTAGTGTAAAACTTTACTAATTTGGAAAAATCCTGAGCAGTCTAAAACTAATTAGTGAAAATTATGAATTACAGAATTATTTACTAGACTTTCTGGGGACAAAAAAGATAATTAAGTTAGCTTTTTTTTTTCTTGTTCACAGTAAGAAATTATAGTTCCCTATATAATTCAAAGTCATAGTTAACAGTTTTACTTGAAATAGTTCATATAGTACATTGACTTGGCATGTTAATATTTTTTCTATAAATATTACTGCTTATCCAAAATGCCCTAAAGCTGTTGGGTTTTTAACCCTTTCTTCTATGAAGAATCATTTTAATACCTTAGATAGTAAGTTTTGGGTTTCTCATGGCACAGCACTAAAAGGTTCTTAGTAAATTTCCACTCCAGTACTTTTAATTAATTGTTGGGTAGAAACTAGAACAAGAGAGAACAATTGTTTTCTTTCAAACTACTAGGGAAATATTAATATAAATAATAGAGGATGTGATCTAGTTCACAAAGATGATATTTCTAAGATAGAAAAAAGAGATGGGGGATTTTACAAAGCTGGTTTGCTATTCTCTACTGGATGATTGTGTTTAGGGGATAATTATTTTTATTATTTGCTTACACCATTATTCAGCTGCAGGTATAGCTTCCACCTTTTGTGATAAAACCCCAATCTTGGAGCATTATGACTAAAAACGAAAAACACTTTCTATGAAAGCCGAATTCAATAAACTTTGCTGAAATATGTTTCAAGAGGTTGTAAATAGGAAAGAGGATATAAAAACCTGTTTTTCAAAAACAGTTTTGATCATAGGATAATTCTAACACAAAACTGGGTTAGGATGGTCAAATGAGTTATTGATCATTATAACAGCAAGTAATCAGTGTATGTTTGCTGGGTGCAGACACTACATTAAATGAGCTAATGTCTCAGAAATGTTAATCTGCACACCAGCCTTGTCAGGGAAGTGGAATTATCCCTGTTTTATGGATGAGGAAGGCATACCATCAAGAGGTTGAATACTGCCCAGTTATAGAGTTAGAAGGTGGCAACAAATGGGATTTAAACCCAGGTCCTCCTGATTTAAAGTTTGGACTCCTGGCTTCTACTCAGTACCATCTTGTAGGGAATCACATTTGGTTTATCACCCTGGGCAGATAGAAAGCATACACTGGTGTCCAGGAGGGCACATCACAGGATGAGTTTCTTGCCAACTCTCATTCATATATTTTGTTCAAAGATAGAGCATGTAAAAATAACAACTAAGAGGGAAAACGTGCTGCTGTTTGAGCAGTTACTGCATATCAATAGTTCTGAAGTCAAGCCATAGTTCTAGGTCCTAATCTACCACTTAGCTCTACAGTCATGAAGTAGTGACTTGACCTCTCTATACTTGGTCTCATATCCATATGACTGGCATAATACTAGTACATACCCTTTAGAATTACTGTGAGAACTGAGTAAGAATGGAGCAGTGCTATGCTGCTGCTGCTAAGTTGCTTCAGTCGTGTCTGACTCTGTGTGACCCCATAGACGGCAGCCTACCAGGCTCCTCTGTCCATGGGATTTTCCAGGCAAGAGTACTGGAGTGGGTTGCCATTGCCTTCTCCAGGAGCAGCAGTCCCTAATTGGTTGCCATGACTAAGCAGGAGCTCAGGGCTGGGAATCTGATAGTGACCAGGATGCCCAGGGCTCTGCCCTCAAATTGTGGAGTCTGGAAAACGTTACAGGTGAGGTCACAAATCATTAGCATATTTTGTGATCAGCACAGTCATAAGATAGTACTGGAAGGCACTGGAGTCTCTCAGAGGGACACCTATCCTAGACATAGGAGTCAAGAATATGTGGAAAATAAGAGACCATAGACTCAAAAGTTACGTTATTTACCAAGAACTGCCCTGCAGGAAGAAAAAAGGTGGTTCAACCTGGCTAAGGGGGTGGAGAGTAGATGGTAGAGTAGAAGAATATGAGCTCACCTCTTCATATGAAAAGTGAAAATCACAATGAACTGTTAAATAGTCATCAACCAAAAAAAAAAAAAAAACCCACCAGAACCTACCACAAAAGATAGCCTACATCCAGTGAAAAGCGAAGAAGCCCCAGTGGAGTGGTAGGAGGGGCATAACAGTAATAAAATCAAATCCAATACCCAGTAGGTGGATGTCCCACAAACTAGAAAAGAATTATATCGCACAGGTTCTCCCACAAGAGTGAGACTTGTGAGCCACATTAGGCTCCCCAGCCTGGGGTTCTGGCAACAGGAGGGAGAGTCCCCAGAGCATCTGAAGGCCAATGGGCTTTGATCACAGGATTTCCACAGGACTCGGGGAAACAATCTCCATTCTTGGAGGGTGCATACAAGGTCTTGTCATGTCAGGACCCAGGCGGTGTGGGGAGGGCGGGCAGAATGATGACCACTTAGGGGCCTGACTAGACCTACCTGCTGGTATCAAAAGATTTCCTGTGTAGGAGGCAGCTATGGCTCACTGTGGGGACAAAGACACAGGCAGTGGTAGTTCTGAGGAGAAGTCAATGGTGTGAGCCCTCCTGGAGGCCGCCATTTTTTCATGAAGACCTAGCCCCACCCAACAGCCTGTAGGCTCCATTGCTGGGATGCCAAACAACCAACAGGGCGGGATCACAGCCCTCCTCAGTAGGAAACAGGCTGCTTAGTCTCCTGAACACAGAGCTGCCTGCTCAACGCAGCCCTTGACATGACCCTGTCCACCAGAGGGTTAAAACCCAGCTCCACCCAGCAGTGGGCAGGAAGCAGTCCCTCCTCTAAGACCAGCCTCATTCACCAGGGGGTAGATAGCAGAACTACAACCTTGCGTCTTTCAGAATAGACACTGCAATCCCAGAAAGCTACACAAAATGAGATGCCAGAGGGAGGAATATACCCTAGACAAAAGAACAGATAAAACCCCAGAACAACTAAGTGAAGTGGAGATCTACCTAAAACCAATTCAGAGTAATGACAGTAAAGATGATCCAGGGATCTCAGAAAAAAGAATGGAAGCACACACTAACAAGATAAAAGAAATGTTTGACAAAGACCTTAAACAGAAGAACAATACAATAATTGAAATGAAAAATACAACAGAAGGAATTAGTAGAATAACTGAGGCAGAAAAATGAATAAATGAGCAAGACGACAGAATGGTAGAAATCAGTGCTGAGGGACAGAATAAAAGGAAATGACAATCTAAGAGACCTCCAAGGCAAAATTAAATGCACCAACATTCACATTATAGGGGTCCGGGGTCCCAGATGGAGACGAGAAAGGACTTGAGAAAATATTTGAGAGATAGGTGACTGTTTCCCATGATAGGGAAGTTTTCAGCTGCTAAGTCCAGGAAGCACGGGAGTCCCAGGTAGAATAAACCCCAGAGAGACATGCCAAGATACATAGTAATCAAATTGACAAAAATTAAAGACAAAATATTGATATTTACCTTGAATATAAATGGACTTAAATGTATCTAACCAAAAGACACAGACTGGCTGAATGGGTACAGAAACAAACCTGTATATATGTTACGTTGTCTACAAGAAACCCACTTCAGACCTAGGACACATACAGACTTAAGAGACAGAAAAAGATATTCCATACAGACAGAAAACAAAAGCTGGAGCAATACTCAACAGATAAAATAGGCTTTAAAATAATGACTTTATAAGAGACAAGAGCGATCAAGGGATTGACCTAAGAAGATATAACAATTATAAATATTTATATACCCAATATAGAAGCACCACAGTACATAAAGCAAATGCTAACAGCCATAAAAGGGGAAATGAACAGTAACACAATAATAGTAGGGAACATCAACACCATACTTATACCAATAGACAGATCCAGACAGAAAACAAGGAAATAAAAACTTTAAATAACACAGTAGTCCGCACTAAATTGATATTTATAGGAAATTCCACCTAAAAGCAGAATAGACTTTCTTCTCAAGCAATAGAATGAACATGGAACATTCTCCAAGAGAGATCCCACCTTTGATCACAAATCGAGCCTTGGTAAATGTAAGAAAATTGAAATCATATCAAGCATCTTTTCCAGTCACAATGCTATGAGATTAGAAATCAATTACAAGAAAAAGAAAACTAAAAAACACAAGCACATGGATGTTAAACAGTCCTAAATAACCAAGAGATCACTGAAGAAATCCAAGAGGAAATTAAAAAATACATAGAAACAAATGACAACAAAAGCACAACAGTCCAAACTCTGTATGACTGTGTTAGTTGCTCAGTCCTGTTCAACTGTTTGCAACCCCATGGACTGTGGCTCACCAGGCTCCTCTGTCCATGGAATCATCCAAGAAAGAATACTGGAGTGGGTAGCCATTCCCTTCTCCAGGGGATCTTCCCAACCGAGGGATCAAACCTAGGTCTCCTGCATTGCTGGAAGATTCTTTACTGTCTGAGCCAACAGCAAAAAGCAGTCCTAAGAAGGAAGTTAACAACAATATAATCTCACCTCAAGAAATAAGAAAATCTCAAACAATCTAACTTTACACCTAAAGCAACTAGAGAAAGAAGAACAAAAGCAAACCCCAAAGTTACTAGAAAGAAAGAAATCATAAAGATTAGAGCAGAAATAAATAGAGAAAAAGAAAATAATATCGAAGATAAATAAAACTAAAACTTGGTTCTTTGAGGAAATAAAATTTATAAACCTTTAGCCAGAATTATCAAGAAAAAAAGGAGAAGACTGAAATCAGTAAAATTAGAAATGGAAAAAGAAGAAATTATAACTGACACTGCAGAAATGCAAAGATCATAAGCGACTATACTGGATAACCTGGAAGAAATGTACAAAACAATTTTCCAAGACAGAACTAGAAGGAAACAGAAAACATAAACAGACCAATCACAAGTAATTAAATTTAAAGTGTAATTTTAAATCTTCCCAACAGACAAAAGTCCAGGACCAGATGGCTTCACAGGGAAATTCTATCAAGCATTTAAAAAAGAGCTAACACATCCTGCTCAAACTCTTCCAATAAACTGCAGAGGAAACAACATCCCAAACTCAATTCTACAAGGTGACCATCACACCCTGATACTAAAACCAAACAAAAGTATCACAAAAAAGAAAATCACAGACAAGTATCACTGACATAAGACACAGAAATTTGCAACAAAATACTAGCTAACAGAATATAACAACAAATTAAAAGGCTCACATCATGATCAAGGGGGATTTATCCCAAGGATACAAGGATTCTTCAATATATGCAAATCAACCAGTGTGATACACCATATTAACAAAGAATAAAACCATATGCTTATCTCAATAAAAGCATAAAAAGCTTTTGACAAAATTCAGCACCCATTTATGATAAAAAAGAAAACTCTCCAGAAAGTGGGCATAAGGAGAACCTACCTCAACATACTGCAACCATGAAATTAAAATATGCTTGCTCCTTGGAAGGAAAACTATGCCAAACCTAAGACAGTGTATTAAAAAGCAGAGACATCACTTTGCCAGCAAAGGTTCATATAGTCAAAGCTATGGTTTCTCCAGTAGTCACGTACAGATGTGAGAGTTGGAACAGAAAGAAGGCTGAGCACTGAAGACTCTTGAGAGTCTCTTGGACAGCAAGGAGATGAAACCAATCAGTCCTGAAGGAAATCAACCCTGAATATTCATCGCAAGGACTGACGCTAAATCTCCAATATTTTGGCCACCTGACATGAGAAGCCAGTTCATTGGAAAAGACTCTGATGCTGGGAAAGATTGAAGGCAAAAGAAAAAGGGCAGCAGAAGATGAGATGTAGATAGCATCACTGATTCAACGGACATGAGCATACTACAGTCCATGGGGTCATTAAGAGTTGGACTTGACTTAGCAGCTGAACAACAACAAACCTCAACATAATAAACCCCATATACAACATACCCACAGCAAACATCATTCTCAGTGGTGAAAAATGAAACCATTTCCTCTAAGTTCTGGAACAAGACAGGGAGTCCACTCTCACCACTGTTATTCCATATAGTTTTGGAAGTCCTAGCCACAGCAATCAGAGAATAAATAGAAATAAAAAGAATACAAATTGGGAAAGAAGTAAAACTGTCACTGTTTGCAAATGACATGATAACTGTACATAGAAAATCTTAATGATGTATCTAAAACTGCTTGAGCTCATCAATGAATTTGGTAAAGCTGCAGGGCACAAAATTAATACATAGAAACGTATTGTATTCCTATACACTAACAATGAAAGATCACAACAAGAATTTAAGGAAACAATGACATAACCACTGCGACAAAAAGAATAAAATACCTAGAAATAAACCTACCTAAGAAGGCAAAAGACTGTTCTCAAAAAACAATAAAGCACTGATGAAAGAAACCAAAGATGACACACATAGATGGAGGGATACACCATGTTCTTAGATTAGAAGAATCAATATTATGAAAATGACTGTACCACCCAAAGCAATCTACAGATTCAGTGCAATCCCTATTAAAACCAATGGCATTTTTAACAGAATTAGAACAAAAAACAATCACAATTTGTATAGAAACTCAAAAGACCCTGCATAGCCAAAGCAATCTTGAAAAAGAAAAGTGGAACTGGAAAAATCAAGCTCCCTGACTTCAGACTATACTGTAAAGCTACAGTAATCAAGACAATATGATACTGACACAAAAACAGAAATATAGATCAATGGTACAAGATAGAAACCCAAAGATAAACTCACAAACTTGTGTCACCCAATCTATGACAAAGGAGGTAAGAATATACAATGGAGAATAATCTCTTCAATAAATTAGTCCTGGGAAAACCAGACAGCTACATGTAAAAGAATGAAATTAGAACATTCTTTAACTCCATATTCAAAAACAAACTCAAAGTGAATTAAAGACCTAAATGTTAGATCAGACACTATAAAACATACAAAGGAAAATATAGGCAAAACACTTTAATATAAATCACAGAAAGGTCTTTTTTGACCTACCTCCTATAATAAAAATAAAAACAAAAATAAACAAATAGGGCCTAATTAACTTAAAAACTTGTGGACAGCAAAGGAAATGATAAACAAGATGAAAACCCTCAGAATGGGAGAAGATATTTGCGAATGAAGCAACTGACAAAGGATTAGTCTCCAAAATAAACAGCTCTTGCAGCTTAATATCAAAACAAAAACAACCCAATCAAAAAATGGGAAGACCTAGAAAGACATTTCCTCAAAGATGACATACAAATGGCCAAGAGGCTCATGGTAAGGTGCTCAACATCACTAATTATTAGAGAAATGCAAATCAAAACTACAATGAGGTATCACTTGCCATCATCAAAAAAAAAAATCTACAAACAATAAATGCTAGAGAGGGTGTGGAGAAAAGGGAACCCTCTTGCAGTGTTGGTAGGAATGTAAATTGATACAGCCACTATGGAGAACAATATGGGGGTTTCTTAAAAAACTAAAAATAGTTTGTCATATGATTCAGCAATCCCACTACTAGGCATATACCCTGAGAAAACCATAATTCAAAAAGATACGAGTACCTGGGTGTTCATTGCAGCACTGCTTACAATGGCCAGGACATGGAAGCAACCTAAATGTCCATCAACAGATGAATGGATAAAGAAGACATGGTATATATATGTAATGGATTATTACTCAGCCATAAAAAGGAAAGGAAGTTGGGTCATTTGTAGAGATGTGGGATGGACCTAGAGTCTGTCATATAGAGTGAAGTCAGAAAAACAAATATTGTATATTGTGTGTGGAATTTAGAAAAATGGTACAGGTGAACCTATTAGCAGGGCAGGAATAGAAGCACAGACATAGAGAACACACATGTGGATGCCAGGGGGTGAAGGGGAGGGTTTGACGAATTTGGAGATTAGTAATGACATATATATACTACCATATGTAGAATAGATAGCTGGTGGGACGCTGCTGTATAGCACAGGAAGCTCAGCTTGTTGCTCTGTGATGAGACAGATGGGTGAAATAAGAGGGAGTGGGAGGAAGGTCCAAGAGGGAGAGGACATATATATCACATATAAATGATTCACGTCCTTGTACAACAGAAACTAACACAATATTGTGAAGTAATTATAGACAATTTAAAAAAAAAAAAGAAAAAAAGGGGAGAGGGCCCAAATCATTAAGATTACAAATGAAAAACGGAGAAATTACAACCACACCATAGAAATACAAAGGATCATAAGAGACTACTACATGGAACTATATGCCAACAAAATGTATAATCTAGAAGAAATGGACAAATTCTTTAAAAGGTACACTCTCCCAAAACTAAACCAGGAAAAACTAGAAAAAAATGAACAGACCAAAATTACTAGTGCCGAAATTGAGTCAGTAATTTTAAAACTTCCAAGAAGCAAAAGTCCAGGACCAGATGGCTTCACGGGTGAATTCTACCAAACATTTAGAGATGAGTTAACACTTATCCTTTTGAAACCACTCCAAAAAAATTGCAGAGGAAGGGACTCTTCTGAATTCATCCTCTGAGGGCCACCATTACCCTGATTCCACAACCAGATAGATACCACACATGCAAAAATAAAACCACAGATAAATATAATCAATACAGAGCAAAAATCCTGAACAAAACACTAGCAAACCTACTCCAACAATACAGTAAAAGGATCATACACTTGATCCCATATGATCAAGTGGGATTTATATCAGGGAGTCAAGAATTTTTCAATATTAGCAAATCAGTCAGTGTGATATATACCACATCAACAAACTGAGGAATATAAATCATATGATCATTTCAAAAGATGCAGATAAAGTTTGGATAATAGTCAACATCCTTTTTGGATAAAAATGCTTCAGGGAGTGACCACAGAAGGAACATATCTCAACGTAATAAAGGTGATATATGACAAACCCACAGTTAACATCACACTCAACAATGAAAAGCTGAAAGTATTTCCTCTAAAATCAGGAATAAGACAAGGAGGTCCATTCTCACCACTTCTATTCAGCATAATTTTAGAAGTCCTAACCACAGCAATCAGAGAAGAAATAATAAATAGAATCCAAACTGTAAAAACTGTCACTGTTTGAAATTGACATGATTCTGTACATAGCAAATCCTTAGCATCCTAAGATGCTACCAGAAAACTACTAGAGCTCATCAGTGAATCTGTAAAGTTGCAGGATACAAAACTAATGCATAGAAATCTGTTGCATTTCTATGCACTAACAACAAAAGATTAGAAATAGAAATTAAAGAAACAATTCCATTTATCATCACATCAATAAGAATCAAATACCTAAGAATAAATCTACCTAAGGAAGCAAAAACCTGTATTCTGAAAACCGTAAGACACTGATGAAAGAAAACAAAGATGATGCAGACAGATGGAAAAATAAATCATCTTCTAGGATTAAAAGAGTATTATGAAAATGGCCATACTAGCCAAGGCAATCTACAGATTTAATGCAATCTCTATCAGATTACCTATGGCATTTTTCATAGAACTAGAAATCTTTACAGAAACATAAAAGACCCTAAATAGTCAAAGCAATCTTGAGAAAGAAGTACAGAGCTGGAGGAATAAGGTTCCCCATCTTTAGACTATACTATAAAAGTACAGTCAGAACAGTATGGTACTGGTGCAAAAACAGAAATGTACATTAATAAAACAAGATAGAAGGTCCAGAAATAATCTTAGGTACCTACGGTCAATTAATCTATTTCAAAAGGAGACAAAACTGTATGATGGAGGAAAAATATTCTCTTTTATAAATTGTTTTGGGAGAACTGAACAGCTACATGTAAAATAACGAAATTAGAACATTGTTTAATACCACACACAAAATGAACTTAAAATGGGTTAAAGATCTAAATATAAGACCTGAGAATACAAAACTCTTGCAGGAAAACATAGGCAGAACATTGACAAAAATCATAGCAGTATTTTTTTTGGCCCTGTCTCCTAGAATAACGAAAACAAAAACAAACAAATGGTACCTAATTAAACTCAAAAGCTTTTGCACAGCAAAGAAAACCATAAACAAAATGAAGACATAATCCATAGACTGGGAGAAACACCCCACAAGGAACTAATCTGCAAAATTTACAAACAGCTCATGCAACTCAATATCAAAAATAAATAAATAACTGAGCAGAAGACATTTCTCCAAAGAAGACAGACCAATGGCAAACAGGCACATGAAAAGATGTTTATAATCGCTAATTATTAGAGAAATGAAAATCAAAACTACAATGAGATATCGCCTGAAACTATTCAACTTCTGGGCATACATCTAGAGAAATTCATGATTTGGAAGGACACATATACCCCAGTGTTTACTGCAGTACCATTTACAATAGCCAAGACATGGAAACAATCTAAATGTCAACAGTTTTGAGATGGTGTCATCTGGAACTTGAGCCAACTGCACAAGGGTATTGGAGGTCTGGTGAGAGACCATGGCCAAGAACAAAATAATAGGGCAGAAGTCTAGGAATGTATTCCACATAGCCAGCCAAAAAAGCTTTAAGGTTAAAAATAAAGCAAAACCAGTAAGAAGATAAACATTGTAAATGATGAAAAAGTTAACAAAGTGAATAAAGCTTTTGTAGATATACAAAATAAACTTGCAAACTTCTCAAAAGGCCTTTCCCTTGAACTTCTGCAGAAATAGCTGATTTGTCAGCAGTGTCATGAAAACAGCAGTTAATGTCGATGAAGCTACAAGATTAATGGCTCAGTGGTAATACATTGGTGGTGCACCAGATTTCCCTAAACGACCAATAAATCTAACATTTTATACTAAAAATAAAAAAGATGTGGTACATATATACAGTGGAATATTACTTAGTTCTTAAAAAGAACGAAATAACCTCATTTCATTGTAAGATGTATAGACTTGGAGATTATCATACTAACTGAAGTGAGAAAGACAAATATCGTGATATTCTATTACATGAGGAATCTTTTAAAAAGTGATACAAATGCTTTTACTTACAAAATGAACAAACTCACAGAAGTAGAAAACAAGCCTGTGGTTACCAAATGGGAAAGGTAGGGGGTGGGACAAATTGAGAATTTGGGATTGACATAAACACACTACTATATTTAAAATAGATTAACCAGCAAGGACCTACTGTATAGCACAGGGACCTCTGCTCGATATTCTGTAATAACCTAAATGGGAAAAGAATCTGGGGAGGGATGTTCAAGAGGGAGGGGACGTAGATATACCTATGGCTGATTAATGCTGATGTTTGGCAGAAACCAACACAAACTGTAAATCAATTATCCTTCAGTTAAAAATAATTTTAAAAAGAATAAATATATATGTATCACTGATATAAACAAAAAGCAACGAATAAAAAGTAATCATAAAGAGGGGTAGGGGGGAAAACGTGACCCAAACTCCAATTCATTACCACAGCAGTGTTCTTCTTACCCAGTTTCATGCAGAGACGAAACCTCCCCTGAGAATTATCTGTTGTCAAGAAGAGAAGGGAGACTCCTGACATCCAGCAAGAAGGGAGGAGATCAGGAGGTGTTCGGGGGGGGGGGGGGGAGAGATTCTGCAACTTAAAGGCTATTGAAAACCTGTCTCTGTGTTTTTCCTGTAAAATATTAAGGTCTATCATTTTGTTGGGATTTTACCTTTTTCTTACTAGCAGTATTTGACACTTTTAGGGAAGGACTGCTTTCATTATTAAAGGACAACTTCTAGGCAAAGTGCCATCCAAGTAAGCCTTGAATGATGAGTGGGAGTTTGCCAGGCCCTGGGGTAGACTAGGATGGGGTGAGCCTGGCCCGAGAATTCTAGGCAGAGGGGACTCAGGCATTTGCCAGAGGGCCATTCACCTGAGCACCTCCATAGAGCACAGGTGGCACATGGAGGCAGGGATGAGGTTTCTGTGGACCACGTCTAACTGTGCTGCTTGTCAGCTGTTAACCAGTCTTGTGAGCACTTGGTGTGTAGCACTGACCGTCTTTTAAATGATGTTCTGAAGCTCACAGTGAATGTTTCTGCTTCAAACCGTAGGCATGCAGGATAAATGATAGATCGTGTGAAGCTAAAGGTCACCAGGAGTAACTGGCAGCAGTGCAGTATTTATTGCAAGGCCCACCAAGGGTCTGCTGAATTGACTGTGGTCGAAATCAGCGTAAGTCTTCACCAGATGAACTGGGTGGACATCTCCTATGCCTTATGAGACCAAGGAGGTGTTGTGCTGTTAAGGAGGAAAAATAAAAATCCTAAGATTTGTGAAGTTTGTTAAAATAACCACTACAATTACAACCACTGTAATTATCCTCCAATTAAAATAATTAAAAAAAAATAGTATGGCGAAACCAACACGATAACGTAAAGGAAAAAAACAAATAAATACAAAGTAAAAAAAAGAAAAAGAAAAATAAGCCACTCCATTGATTGAATGTGCAAAAGTAAGTGTATTCAAGCTCCGGTCTTTATGTGTATCACATATATGATTTATAGCCAATGTTCAGATGAGGAAAGGGAGGCTCTGAGGGGCTAGTGATCCCTCTAGTCCTGTTTTTCCAGGAGGCCCATGGGATAAACTGCCCCATGTTTATTTCATAGCTGACCTTTAAGAGGAAAGAATACTAGCAAGATTTGCCAAATTTTGCTTTAAAAACACACGTCTGTCAAACTTGTAGGTGGAAACTGAAACCAACGTCCTGCAGGATGGCTCCCTCATCGACCTGTGCGGGGCCACCCTGCTCTGGAGGACGGCAGATGGCCTCTTTCACACCCCGACCCAGAAGCACATCGAAGCCCTGCGGCAGGAGATCAACGCGGCGCGGCCGCAGTGTCCCGTGGGGCTCAACACCTTAGCCTTCCCCAGCATCAACAGAAAGGAGGTGGTGGAG
The DNA here is from genome assembly GCA_007570785.1 of Antilocapra americana. Lineage (NCBI taxonomy): Eukaryota > Metazoa > Chordata > Mammalia > Artiodactyla > Antilocapridae > Antilocapra > Antilocapra americana. The sequence goes on along the minus strand of ML664174.1, from coordinate 16,980,637 downwards.
GAGAAGCAGCCCTGGGCGTACCTCAGCTGCGGCCACGTGCACGGCTACCACAACTGGGGCCACCGCAGCGACGCGGAGGCCAACGAGAGGGAGTGCCCCATGTGCAGGACTGTGGGCCCCTACGTGCCGCTCTGGCTCGGCTGCGAGGCGGGCTTCTACGTAGACGCGGGACCGCCCACTCACGCGTTCACCCCCTGTGGACACGTGTGCTCAGAGAAGTCTGCAAAATACTGGTCTCAGATCCCGCTGCCTCACGGAACTCACGCCTTTCATGCCGCCTGCCCTTTCTGTGCCACACAGCTGCTTGGGGAACAGAACTGCATCAAATTGATTTTCCAAGGTCCAGTTGATTGATGCCCTCAAGAGCCATCGACGACTTTATTAACAAGTTACTGTGAAGATTTTGCCACTAACTCTAGATTTTACCTTTTATATAATGCCGTTTATTAGGGGGTGGGGGGCCCTGAGGCTAGGAAGAAAGAGGGGCACGGTGATGAAACATGCCAGGCATTGACCGTAACAGTGGTGTGTTGCATGCTCAAAACAGCGGCATCATCATTGAAGTGTGCTTGATTAAACCATAATACCTTTGTAACAGTTGGACTTAAAATGCCATGCTTTCATGTCAACCTTGGGGTTTCTTTGGTAAACTGGGACAGGAGTTTAAATCCTATTGTAAAACTCCAAAAGAAATGTATTCAAAAGTTGTTGGCTCTTAAATTGCCACCTTCAGTGCTGCGTGGTGTAGGTTTTAGTCATGCCGTGTCTGGAAATAGTTAATACAGGTTAGAATCTGACTAGATACCAAAAGAGTGGCTCTGTAAGATGATGTTGGGGACAGGAGACCTTACGCACAGGTGATTGTTTTGAAATCTGGGGTTTTTTGTTTTGAAGGGAGGGAATATTTTGTCATTTTTGTTTTTAAACTTCAGTGGAATTTAATTCCTTTATACACACATTCATCAAATCCCTTGGCATTTCAAAACAAAGAATTTTCTTTAACTTTTTGGTCTGCCTTTTGTTATTTTTGGTCTGCCATGGTCTGTGTCCCTGACACTCATCTTGCATGGGTAGAACTATTTGGTTGATTAAAATGTAACAACTCTTACTAAACATTCATTAAATGAGGGTGATTACTGCGGCAGGAAACATGGCCCAGGTTATATAATATCAAGTTCATTTGCCTCCTGAGCAATTGAAGAGCAATTCGAAATAAGGTTTTACTCTTTAAAACCACTTGTTGGGGTTTCCTAAGTTTTTCTTAAGAAAGCCAAAATTCTGTGAACTTAAAAGCAACATATCACAACAATACAGTCAGTTTCGTTCGCTCCCCTTCTGCCATCTGTCGCCTTCCACTGCCGCTTACAGAGCCCTGTAAGTTTTGAAAATGTTTGCAAATCAAACTAAATTTAAATGTAATCATTAGATACACAACACCAAGTGGTACATCTGCAGAGAGTGTTTGAAATTCCTGATTTCAAGAGAGCAAATGAGTGTTTACTGAGGAATAATTAAATCAGAATTTCATATGAGCTCCACCAGCCCTGTTAGTTTCATTTCATTTTTGAATAATTTTTGGATGTTCGTTCTCTGTGCTCAGTACCAGTGTATCACCATTCCCATAATGCAAAGATCCTTCAGGACATGCCCCTGCCAGAGCTGGCAGAGATGAAAGATTCCTGCCACATGGAGCAACTATGTTTAAATTAACATCCTCTTACATTGACCATTGCAGATTCGTGCTGCATTTTTTTAACGTTTGTAAAGATATATAATTTATATGATTCTAACATACTGTATTCCTGTTCTAATTGGATTTTTCCATGGTTTGCCTGCTAGCAAATATTTTGCCTATTTTCATTTGTCCTAACCCATTTTGAAAGCCCTTTTCTTTAACGTGATAAGATCTATTCATCTTGATTGCTGCTGCTTAAGTTGATTTAATATATAAAAAGTTCAGCCTCTAAGTTTTCAAATAGCTTTACTTTTTAGTGGAGATTATTGTTTATGATGAGGTGGTTTTGTTTTGGTAATTTTTAAGTGCTGTGAAAATCCAACAACAGTCCTCTTATTAATAGCTTACTGTATTCTGTATAGCTTGCTTAAACTGCAAAGACTGAATGAAAAAAATGAAATTGCCCAGAATATCGAAGGCCTTTTGACATACCCAGAGCCTCCCACGGTTAGCTTTTACAAATGCAGTCTGTGCCGCTTTAGGCTCCACAGAATGATGCAGGAAGCACACAGTCCCTTTTCTTGCCATATGAAGAAGGTGATTTAAAGAGTCTTGATAACCTAAAAAGCATCTTGTAAGATAAATAGGTAATATCTAGCCTTTCTAGATGCAAGACTGTCAAAAACTTTTTTTCCCCAAAAAAGTTACTATCTGATATAATTTTCTATTTCAAGGACTATAGTAGTTAAAGTCTAGTACTTCTACATGCAGCCTATGCCCCAAAATAGTTATGTTCCAACTTGAAAGCTTTGATTTTTAGTAAACTTGGGTAAGAAATTTCAAGCTCTTGGAAGGGGTAACAGTGACCCACCCTCTGTTAGTGCCACATCTTTTCTTCTGACTTCCAAGTGAGCTTCCCTTTCCCCTACTTGGGGAACCACAGCCAGGTCGCACCTCTGTAGAAGGAAGCCAGGCTCATCTTGGCCACTTCCAGTAACGTATTCTAACGTTGATCAATGAGACTCTCCCTACCCCCCATATTTGAGAGCAATTTCATTTGTGAGAATAAAGAACTCTAGCACAGAGTAGAGTCATATAGTTCAGAAAAGGTAACTTCTCAGAGGTCATGCCTGTTAGTATGTCTTGCTTGACATCATATTCAAGGACAAATCCCACTTCCCAGGTGTATACATAGGAAATTGCAGACCAATTATCCTGATCTCAGCCTGACCAAAATGCCTTTTGTGACTACATTTCCAGAAAAACCCCAGTGATGTATTCCCATAGTTTCCCCCCCTTACAGTTGTTTTTGCCAGTTTATTACCAAAAAAGAAGAAAAAGAAAAAAAATAACAAAAACGTTCAGAGTTAATGGGATACAACTCTGAATATTTTTCTAGCCTGGAATTTTTTTTTTTATTATTACTAATCGGTGCTGCCAGGTCATGCATGCTGCAACTCTACATTTTCCTTATTTGGTTTTGCTTTTTGCAAGGAGGGCTACAGTTCACATGGCAAAGTAAGTATTATGCTGTGTTTTTTTTTCCTAACTGTAGCCCAAAAGAATTAAAATCTTTTCATATAAATAGCATATTTATCATTCCTCGATAGTTAATTATAGAGTTTGGTACCTTTGTGCCTCAGGGAAGCCACGTGACATAACTGGTTATAGAATTTCAGGGTTAGGGTTTAAAGAAAGGAGAAAGCCATTGGAAAAATGATGGGCTCCATTAAGGAGACTAATGAATCTGGATGCAGAAATATGCCAGGAACTGGCATACACATGATTGTAGTAGAATTTATTTCCAGGATCAGTAGGGAAATTATTTTTAAGTTATTACATCTACTCTATTAGCAAAGTTGAGGAGAACTCTTTTCTTCATAAAGCCTCAGTGCTTTATTTTTGCTTACATTAAAAAAAATTTTTTTTTGCAACCCCTGCTGTTTGGGAGGTCAGTATTGTTATTTGGGCACTTTTTGAGAGTTTAAAAAGGAGCATGTTTTCTCCTTCTTAATTTAAGTGTAACATAGGTTACAGAGTTGTTACCTGCAGTTCTGATTTTGATCAATGTTCCTTTTTAAATCCATTCTGTTCCTTGGATTGAAAGGATATATGATCACAGCGTTGTTAACGCTGGCTAAAAAACACTTGTCATCTTCATGCAATCCTGCCTTGTAACAGTGGAATTTCTGACAGACAAATGACAGAATCTTGATTTTAAGCCGGATCCAGCTCTGTTCTTTTGGCTGTAGCTCTTACATCCCCACAGTTTAGCCTTCATGGGCAGAGGGTATGAAGTTCCTCCTTGAGTGCTATAAGGAGAGCATGGCTCTGTTATTTCTTTATGACCCAGTCAAAGACCAGTGAGACAACTCCAGAACCTTTTTAAAAGAATGTAAGCGTTATTGAAGCAGTAAAACAGAAGATTCAGTATTTCTTTTTAGTAAAACTAATATCCTCTCAAGTTTTCACCCTTATGCAGAATCCCTAGAGGAAGATAGGGAAAAGCAAATATTTTTCCAATTCTACTTAACTATTTCTAAACAAACAGAACTCGATGAAAGGGAAGTTGTTTCTTTTTAGCTGAGGTGACAGATTGTTTCTCTGTATTAAATAGTCTAGAAGCTAAGAGGGTGGTCATATTTACCATGTATAGTGTTATGAGCAGTTAAATTTTATGGATATATTTGTAAAACTGTTCTTTTATATTTCATGTCAAATTGAGAAGTTTATTTCTTCACTATTGTATCTGTGGAAAAACAAGCCATTTTGCAGGAAAAAAAAATCTTCAAAAACTATTAAATGGATCTCGGTATCTTTGTGAGTCATTGTCTTCATCAGACTGTTCAGTAGGAAATAGATATAAAAGTAGACTTGACTTTTGCATTTTTCAAACTTTCAGGTTGATCCCAAACAGTTGAGCTGATCATTGTTTTATATTCTGTGCAATACCTATTTAAATCTAGATTCTGAAAATCTCCATTTTTTTAATTTGAAAAATTCCATTGGTGTTTATATTTGTGGCATTACATCATGGTCAAATCTAACTTTCAGGAGAATTTAACTTGGCTTGTAGAATTCATGGATTTTCTGCATGGCCACTATAGTCACATTGCTACCTTGTTGATAATCTCCATTTACTTTTTAACAACACAGCATTATGTGTAAGCCTCCAAGAAACTAGTATGTCTTTTCATAACAAAAGGTCTTTATGACAGTTTCTTTTTTCCTCACAACATTGATATTTTAGAAGGCATCTTAGTATTGTTGAAGGAAATAGATTTTTCATCCCCCCCCAAAAAAATACACATTTATATAGGCATTTATTTCAGGGTTAAGTATTCTAACACTTTAGTAAATCTAAAATGCCATGTGTTATAGAAAAACAGACAGTTACAGTTGTGAGATGCATTCCATTTTACAAGAGTATGAGAACTACTCAGAGGGGAAAGAAGAGAATTTAACAGATGGAGCTGGAATAGCTAGAATGAAGGTGGTCCCCTTCCTCACATGGTATACAAAAATTAACTCAAAATGGACAGAGCAAAAACTGTAGTACAAAGAGTAAACCTTTGTGACCTTAGTCAATGAGTTCTTAAACATCAAAAACACAAGCAACAGAAGAAAATAAACTGGACTTCAAACTAAAATATTTTGTGCTTCAAAGGACACTGTCCTTTACACTTTGTCAAAAGTAAAAAGACAACCCATACAATGGGAGAAAATATTTGGAAATCATATCTAATAAGGAAATAGTATCCAGAATACCTAGAGATCTCATAACTCATCAAAAAAAAGGACAGATGGCCCAGTTTAAAAATGGTCCAAAGATTTGAATAGGTATTTTTCCAGAAAAGATACACAAGTGACTAATAAGCATGTACAGATTACCAGGAACATTAGGTATCAGAGAAATGCAAGTGAAAAACCAGAAAAATACCACTTCATACCCACTGTGAGAGTAGCAAGGGAAGAACAGAATCTGACTCCTTGTTGGATCTGTTTTACTTTAACCTTTGCTCTCCATTGCTTTTGTTACTATAATCACTGAAAGGATGCTGTCTATAAACTGTAAACATACATAATGGCCTGCCTCAGGGAAACCTAACCCTCTGCCTGAATGTTTAACTAAGGTGCCTTTGTTCAGCTCACTAGGAGACGTTCTGAACCTGCCCACTTGTGAAATGTTGCAGGAAAAAAAAAGTTATCCCAGCCCCTCCCCGCTGCTGGCAAGGTTTATGAAATTTTTTCCTTCCTCACCTTGTCCCTCTCTCATTTCTACAAAAGATACTAGCATCCAAACCCTGAAAAGACTAGAAAGTCTGCCATCCTCTCAGATGCCCAGCTTTTCAAATAAAGTCACTGCTCCTTCTGTTCCTTGCCTCAATACCTTATGTCCTGATTATCTGCCTGTCCTGTGGCAAACAGACCAAGCTTGGATTTCGTAACAACAGCTAAAATCAGAAAGACAGTAACAAGTGTTGAGAATGTGTTGAAACATTGGAATTTTCATGCACTGCTGGTAGAATTATAAAATGGTACCTGGTGGCTCAGATGGTAAAGAATCCGCCTGCAATGCAGGAGACTAGGGTTCGATCCCTGGGTTGGGAAGAGCTCTTGGGGAAAGGAATAGCTACCCACTCCAGTATTCTGGCCTAGAGAATCCCATGAACAAAGGAGTCTGGTGGGCTACAGTCTATGGTTTTGCAAAGAGGTGAACATGACTGAGCGACTTAAGCACTCACAAAGCAGCCACTTTTTAGCTAACAGTTAACAGCTCCTCAAAATGTAAAATAGACAGTTACCCTGTGACCCAGCATTTTCATTCCTGAAAAGTGAAAGTGGCTCAGTCGTGTCCAACTCTTTGTGACCCCATGGACTATACAGTCCATGGAATACTCCAGGCCAGAATACTGGAGTGGGTAGCCTTTCCCTTCCCCAGGGGATCTTCCCAACCCAGGGATCAAACCCAGGTTTCCTGCATTGCAGGTGGATTCTTTACCACCTGAACCACAAGGGAAGTCCAAGAATACTGGAGTGAGCAGCCTATCCCTTCTTCAGCAGATCTTCCCAACCCAGGAATTGAACTGGGTCTCCTGCATAGCAGAAGGATTCTTTCCCAGCTGAGCTATCAGGGAAGCCCTATTTTTCATTCCTAGTGTGTACCAAAGAGAATTGTGAAACCAAGCCAGGACCCTGTGGGCTCTCTAGGGTATAGAATTTTCTTTCCATGTCCCCAGTTTATAGCTTATAGGAAAGAGGCTTTGTTCTGCCTGCCCTGAGTTCCAGAAAAGGGAGGGGATGCAGAAACAAAGAAGGAGCAGTCAAGAATCAGTAGTGCAGTAACATGGCAGGGTCCTGGGTCCTCCTCAAGGACTAGACACACAATATATCTTTGAGTTCTTCTGCAGGAACTAAGGCCCCCATTACTTAGTTGGGGACTAAGGGAACTATCCTCTATCGCCTACCTAGATAGAGGATGGTAACTTATGGCTGAGCCAAGAATCCTGGACACCACCTTGTTACCTCACTCCCAACCAATCACACCCTGCAGCCCTCACCTGAAATTATGCCTATAAAATCTTGTCCCCAGAAACCACCAGAGAACTCAAGAGCTTTCTTTTCTTTTATCATGAGCCACCCTGTCCTGCTTGCATGGTCCTGCAGCAGAACTGTCTCTGATGTTTTGGTTGGTTTGGCTCACTGTGCATCAGGCACACGAACTTGTGTGTGGTAACAGTAGTGACCACAGTTGCACAACTCTGAATATACAAAAAGCAACTGAGTTTTATACTTTAAAGGAGTGACTTGTGATATGTGAATTATATGTCAAAAAAATTTTTAAAAGATATATACTGAATTCAGAGATGTTAGAAAAATGTGATTCCTAGAATTGACTATAGTAGCATATAGCAAAGGAAACCATAAATAAAAGGTAAAGACAACCTGCAGACTGGAAGAAAACATTTGCAAATTAGGCAATGACAAGGGGTTGATTTCCAAAATATACAAACGGCTCCTACAACTGAACAACAAAAAACAACCCAATCAAAAAATGAGCAGAAGATCTAAATAGACATTTCTCCAAAGACATACAGATGTCCAAAAGGCACATGAAAAGATGTTCAGAATTACTAATTATTAGAGAAATGGAAGTCACTGAGATACCACTTCACATCAGTCAAAATAACCATAATTTTATTATTTTTTTTAATTTTCTTTACATTATTGTGTTGGTTTTGCCATACATTGACATGAACTCACCATGGGTTTACATATGTTCCCCCTCCAGAACCCCCCTCCCTCCTCCCTCCCGATTCCCTCCCCCTGGGTCATATCGGTGCACCAGCCCTGAGCATCAAACCTGGGCTGGCGATTGATTTCACATATGATAATTAACATGTTTCAATGCCATTCTCCCACTTCATCCCACCCTTTCCCTCTTCCACAGAGTCCACGAGTCTGTTCTATACATCCGCGTTCCTTTTGCTGTCTCACATGCAGGGTTCTCGCTGCCATCTTTCTAAATTCCATATATATGCATTAGTATACTGTATTGTTGTTTTTCCTTCTGGCTTACTTCACTCTGGATAATAGGCTCCAGTTCCATCCACCTTAGTAGAACTGATTCAAATGAATTTTTTTTTAATGCTGAGTAATATTCCATTGTGTATATGTACCACAGCTTTCTTATCCATTCGTCAGTTGATGGGCATCTAGGTTGCTTCCATGTCCTGGCTATTGTAAACAATGCGGCGATGAACATTGGGGTACACGTGGCTCTTTCAATTCTGGTTTCCTCGGTATGTATGCCCAGCAGTGGGATTGCTGGGTCATATGGCAGTTCTATTTTCAGTTTTTTAAGGAATCTCCACACTGTTCTCCATAGTGGCTGTACTAGTTTGCATTCCCACCAACAGTGTAAGAGGGTTCCCTTTTCTCCACATCCTCTCCAGCATTTATTGCTTGTAGACTTCTGGATGGCAGCCATTCTGACTGGTGTAAAGTGGTACCTCATTGTGGTTTTGATTTGCATTTCTCTGATAATGAGTGATGTTGAGCATCTTTTCATGTGTTTGTTAGCCATTTTTATGTCTTCTTTGGAGAAATGTCTGTTAAGTTCTTTGGCCCACTTTTTGATTGGGTCGTTTATTTTTCTAAAATGGAGCTGCAGGAGTTGCTTGTATATTTTTGAGATTAATTGTTTGTCCGTTGCTTCATTGCCTATTATTTTCTCCCATTCTGAAGGCTGCCTTTTCACCTTGCTTATAGTTTCCTTTGTTGTGCAGAAGCTTTTAATTTTAATTAGGTCCCATTTGTTTATTCATGCTTTTATTTCCGATATTCTGGGAGGTGGGTCATAGAGGATCCTGCTTTGGTTTATGTCGGAGAGTGTTTTGCCTATGTTATCTTCTAGGAGTTTTATAGTTTCTGGTCTTATGATTAGATCTTTGATCCATTTTGAGTTTATTTTTGTGTGTGGTGTTAGAAAGTGTTCTAGTTTCATTCTTTTACAAGTGGCTGTTCAGTTTTCCCAGCACCACTTGTTAAAGAGATTGTCTTTTCTCCATTGTATGTTCTTGCCTCCTTTGTCAAAGATAAGATGTCCATAGATGCGTGGATTTATCTCTGGGCTTTCTATTTTGTTCCATTGATCTATATTTCTGTCTTTGTGCCAGTACCATACTGTCTTAATGACTGTGGATTTGTAGTATAGCCTAAAGTCAGGTAGGTTGATTCCTCCAGTTCCATTCTTCTTTCTCAAGATTGCTTTGGCTATACGAGGTTTTTTGTATTTCCATACAAATTGTGAAATTATTTGTTCTAATTCTCTGAAAAAGACCTCTGGTAGCTTGATAGGAATTGCATTCAATCTATAGATTGCTCTGGGTAGTATACTCATTTTCACTATATTGATTCTTCCAGTCCACGAACACGGCACATTTCTCCATCTATTTGTGTCCTCTTTGACTTCTTTCATCAGTGTTTTATAGTTTTCTATATATAAGTCTTTGGTTTCTTTAGATAGAAATACTCCTAAGTATTTTATTCTTTTTGTTTCGATGGTGAATGGAATTGTTTCTTTAATTTCTCTTTCTGTTTTCTCATTGTTAGTGTATAGGAATGCCAGGGATTTCTGTGTGTTGATTTTGTATCCTGAAACTTTGCTATATTCACTGATCAGCTCTAGTAATTTTCTGGTAGAGTCTTTAGGGTTTTCTATGTAGAGGATCATGTCATCTGCAAACAGAGAGAGTTTTACTTCTTCTTTTCCAATCTGGATTCCTTTTATTTCTTTATCTGCTCTGATTGCTGTGGCCAAGACTTCCAAAACTATGTTGGATAGTAGTGGTGAGAGGGGGCACCCTTGTCTTGTTCCTGACTTCAGGGGAAATGCTTTCAGTTTTTCACTATTGAGGATAATGTTTGCTGTGGGTTTGTCATATATAGCTTTTATTATGTTGAGGTATGTTCCTTCTAGTCCTGCTTTTTGGAGGGTTTTTATCATAAATGGATGTTTAATTTTGTCAAAGGCTTTCTCTGCATCTATTGAGATAATCATGTGGTTTTCATTTTTCAGTTTGAAAATAACCATAATTTTAAAAAGTACAAATAAATGCTGGAGAAGCTTTGGAGGAAAGGGAACCCTCCTGCACTACTGGTAGGAGTGTAACTGGTGTAGCCACTATGGAAAACAGTATAAAGGTTTCTCAAAAAACTATACAGTTGCCATATAATCCAACAATCCCACTCCTGGACATATATCCAGACCAAGCTCTAATTCAAAAAGAAACATGCACCCCTATGTCCCTAAAAGCACAGTAACCGCAACAGCCAAGACATGAAAGCAAACTAAATGTTCATCAACAGATGAATGGATAAAGAAAATACGCTATATATATGGACCTAGAGATTATCATACTAAGTGAGGTAAGTCAGAAAGGCAAATATATGATATCACTCATATGTGGAATTTAAAATATGACACAGATGAACTTATCTATGGAACAAAAACAGACTCACAGACATAGAAAACAGACTCGTGGTTGCTAAGGGGAGGGATGGATTGGGAGTTTGTGATCACCAGATGCACACTATTATATATAGAATGGATAAACAAGATCCTACTCTGTGTGTGTATAAGAGGCATTTTTCTGTACAGCAGTAATTAACACATTATAAGTCAACTATACATCAATAAAATTAAAATATAGTACCACATACTTTCTTAGTCATTGAGATAAAAATATTCAAGATTCTCAAGTTTTTGCCTATCTTGAGGTGTTTTCCAAAGTCTTACAACATAGATTATTTCTTTCTATCTTGCTTCCACTGGTCATTAGCTGAAAGAATATACACATAAGCCTACTTAAAAGATTACAAGACAGCATCATATTCTTAAGGACTGTCTATTTTTGCTATCAGGATGAAAAAATAAAACACTATTTCTGAATGAATAGAATGCTGTTTTGAAGAACAGAATGCTATTCTGAGACCTCAAAATTGACTTTCTTTAAAATGGTGTTTTAGAACGCAAAAACTTTTATAACCAAAATAAAAGCCAACAGAGGTCCACTGTAAAAAAAAAAAATTAAAACCTAGTAAGTATGAACTTCATAATCCCACCACCCAGCGAGAAACACTTAATATTTAGAGGCTTATCTTTTCTAAACTTAAATAAATTTAATCATGACTTCAATTTCATTCTGGTCTTACTCTTAGTTATTTAATTATAAGAACTATTTTATGTAAATTAGGAAATGTGGCTTTGGGAACAGAGGGAAACATGATGACATATGTTCTGTAGTGGGTTTCTCAGAAGAAAGAAAGAAACAGCTGCAGAAGAAAGTTCTCCTTCCCAAAGACACAAAATGTGCCCATGACTGGCAAAATAAGACCACAATGGTTATGGCTGCCAAAGCTGTAAGCCGGAGAAAGCTATGTTCAAAAACTATTGTGGGCCCCTGAATACCCGCTGCCAGTTGTGGAACTTGCACTGGAATGCCCAATGAACTATTCTTAAGCATTGCTTACTCTCTTTTATCTATCACATGACTAGACCTTACTCAGCTTCATTGCTTCTTTTCTAAACTTTTGTTCCTTCTCCTTTAGGACTGATTTCTTTAATACATACTTTAACCATTTCTATGTTACAAGGAAAAAGATCTCCAAAAATTCTCAAATTAGTCTGTGGGAGTTAAGAGTTAAAAATAATTTGGGGAACTTGCTGAGTTTTCAAAATTGTTATTTAACATGATGAAACTTGCCGTGGATCAGTAAACTAGGTATCATCACAGCACATTTCACAGATTTATGGTTCCTATAACTTAGTGATATATTTCTAGTAAAACTTGGAAGGGAACCTTTTTTAATCCCAGAGTTTGACTTCTGCATATATTCTGTAGATGTTCTGCTGTGTAGATCCATTGCATTAAACAGACGTGTATTTCCTCATCTATAAAACAGAAGTGATAATAGGCTTCAACTCCGTGGAGATTTAAAAAAAAAAAAGGAATGCCATTTGTATCAACAAGGATGACCACTTGACTGGTCAGGCCATTCATTCCCATCTCTGTGTGGGGCCATACACCTCAGGTTCCTAGGAAACCATGTTGGGAGAACCAAAACCACAGAATGGAAATAGTTATTTTGACCACAGAGGCATGCAGTCAACACAATCATTTTGGTGAAGATGTAAAGGTAACATAGTATAGGCACTATAGTACATAACTGCTCAATAAACAATAGTGGTTTATAATATATTGCTCCCTTGCAAGTGAAACCTGACAGGACACTATGGTACCCTCCCAGATACAAACACTTTTCATGTCCCTGGTTTCTTTTTTGTAGGAAACAGGCTTCATTCCTTTCATTGACTTTCCCTGAGTTCCAAAGAGCAGGTTCACACTGTTGCTAATCAGGGAAGCAAGAGAATGCAGAAACAAAGGAGTAAAACTCAAGAAACCGTAATGCATGGATGGACCTAAAGATTATCATACCAAGTGAAGTAAGTCAGAAAGTCCATAAATATCACTTATATGTGGAATCTAAAATATGATACAAATAAACTTATTTATGAAACAGATACCAACTCACAGACATAGAAAACAGACTTGTGGTTGCCAAGGGGGTGGGGGTGGGAAGACTGGGAATTTGCGATTAGCAGATGAAGATGCAAGCATTGCATTTCTAAGAACATGGAAGAACAACAAGGTACTACTGTATTGTACAGTTCAGTTCAGTTTAATTGCTCAGTTGTGTCGGAGTCTTTGTGACCCCATGGACTGCAGCACACCATGCCTCCCTGTCCATCACCAACTCCCGAAGTTTACTCAAACTCATGTCCATTGAGTCAGTGATGCCATCCAACTATCTCATCCTCTGTCGTCCCCTTCTCCTCCCGCCTTCAATCCTTCGCAGCATCAGGGTCTATACATAACAATATCTTTGCATTCTCCTGTAGGAACTAAGTACTGCCCCCCCACAACCAGGTGGAGGATAATAACTTCAGGCTGAGCACAAGATTCTTTGAACACTGCTCTGTTATGTCACCACCAGTTGGTTAATAAGAAGAAAATCTGCACACAGTGGACGATGATGAAGACTGATCCCTTCCCCCAAACGGTTAACAAAAATTAACTTCCCCTTTCTTTCTTTTAAGACTGTCATGGTCAAGCCGAATCTTTGGTTTTTGGACACAAGTCCACTTTCTTCACAAGCTGCCAACCTCCTAAATAAAGCAACCTTTCCTTTCCAAACAACACTGGTTCCTCATGGACTGGCTTTCAAGCAGTGAGCAGCTAAACCTCATTTGTTTATATAGTTCTCAATGTGTCATCTTTAGAACTTCAAAGTCCTAGAAACTGTTCTCCAAAGAAGGCTTTATAAACTTGACAAACAGTCTAGTACATTCCATATTTAACAGACCTCCGTTTTTTTCTCATATAATGCATTTTAAGTTCTTGAGGAAAGCTTTAATTGTTAGGCTTTAGCCATTATGGACCCATTATCACACATTCTCAAGATAACTTATTTTAAATGAAACAGGTGAGCATGAGCCCAATACTGGCCATTATTATTCAGGTGGTTCTAAACCCTAGTCTTTAAATAAATACACTGCTGTTGCTTATGAACTGCTCTGACTTAAATATTTTAATAGTTTTTATGCTGGTGACCATACAATGATATTACTTTATGAAAAGAATTATTTGGCAAACATACTTGTGACTATGTATTTACTTGTATTTACTATATATATACTTGTGACTATTAACAATTATGTAGCACTCTTTGGTAGATGTTTCCTAACTTTAAATGTGTTTATTTTTGATAGTATCTAAGTCTCAGTCTGTTTATTAGAACTAGTTTATTCACTTGGAATAGTGTACCTCATGGACTGAATGGACAGCAAAATGGATTACCACTCTGTGTTGCATTAGGATCTTTGATTTGTTCTCCTGTTAGTTTCTTGTAGAGTAAGAACATTTAAAACACTACTAACTATACTATTACATCCAATAAACTGGCAAAATTTCAAGTCCCTCCAGCCCACCAACATTTCCACTAAATGAGAACTCATTTATCTATCTGAACCAACTGATAGTAGTTAGATTCTTAAAATGTATTTCATAGTCTGCTTATATTCCTAAATTTGTAGGATGAACTTTGCTTTAGAAAATGAAGGTTTCAATGGTTAACTGAATCTGAATCAACACAACTGAAATTTTTTTTAAAAAGCCAGTGTGGTCAGTGGGAAGAGCACTGAGTTAGGTATTACTTCCTGGTAATTGTGTGACCTCTAATTAATTGTGTAATCTCGGGCAAGTTACTTAATATCTGCCTGTTTTTCACATGAGAGATGATGAAATTAGAATAAAAATTAATCACACACCAGATCATAAAACAAGTCTCAACAAATTTAAGAGACTGATAATTACACTAAGTATCTTTTCCTGCTGTAATGGAATAAAACTAGGAAATAACAACATATGGGAAACAGTAAACTTCACCAAAAAAAAAGTGGAAATGCAACAGCGCACACTTGAGCAACCAGTGAGTCAAAGGGGAAATTAAAAAAGAAATTAGACAATACCTTGGGGCAAATGAAAATGAAATGTCAACATATCAAAATGTATATATTATGAAATTCATAACAGTAAGTGCATACATTAAAAGAAAGATTTCAAATAAACCTAATTTTATACCTCAAAGAATTAGAGAACAAATTGAGCTCAAAATTAGGAAGTAAAGAGCAGAAATAAAATTTTAAAAATTTAAAATAGGGAACAAACAAGTTGGCTTTTTGAAAAGACAAAACAATTTACAAAGTTTTAAGCTGGAATAAGAAAAAAATAAAACTCAAAATCAGAAATGAAAGAAGAGATATATGATAACAGAAATAAAAAGGACAAGAGACTACTATGAACAATTATCCACCAACAAACTGGATAAACTAGAAGAAATGAATAAATTCGTAGTATACAGGACCTTACCTGTCTCCTGAGAAACCTGTATGTAGGTCAAGGAGCAATGGTTAGAACCGGGCATGGAACAATTGACTGGTTCAAAATTGGGAAAGGAATATGACAAGGCTGTATATTGTTGCCCCGTTTATTTAACATATGCAGACTACATCATGTGAAATGCCAGTCTGGATGAATCACAAACTGGAATCAAGATTGCCAGGAAAAAAATCAACAAACCTCAGATATACAGATAATACCACTCTAATGGCAGAAAATGAAGAGGAACTCAAGAGCCTCTTGATGAAGGTGAAAGAGGAAAGTGAAAATGCTGGTTTGAAACTCAACATTCAAAAAACTAAGATCATGGTATTCAGTCCCATCAATCACTTCATGGCAAATAGAAGGGAAAAATGGAAACAATGACAGATTTTATTTTCTTGGTTCCAAAATCATTGTGATAGAATGATTTTGATAGAAGCCATGAAATTAAAAGATGCTTGCTCCTTGGAAGAAAAGCTATGACAAGCCTAGACAGCATGCTCCTTGGAAGAAAAGCTATGACAAGCCTAGACAGCATATTAAAAAGCAGAGACATCACTCTGCCGACAAGTGTTTATTTAGTCAAAGCTATGGTTTTTCCAGTAGTCATGTACAGATATAAGAGCTAGACCATAAAGAAGGCTGAGTACCAAAAATTGATGCTTTTGAATACAGTGCTGGAGAAGACTCTTGAGAGTCCCTTGGACTGCAAGGAGATTAAACCAGTCAATCCTAAAGGAAACCAACCCTGAATATTCATTGGAAGCACTGATGCTTAAACTGGAGCTCCAATACTTTGGCCACCTGATGCAGAGAACCTACTTATTGGAAAAAACCCTGATGCTGGGAAAGACTGAAGGCAAAAGAAGGAGGGGAGGCAGAAGATGAGATGGTTAGAGAGCATTCCCAACTCATTGGACATGAATTTGAGAAAACTCCAAGAGATACCGGAGGACAGAGGAGCCTAGTGTGCTGCAGTTGATGGGGTTGCAAAGAATTGGACACAACTCAGCAACTATTTAACAACAACAATACAGGACCTAGCAAAACCAAATCATGATGAAACAGAAACCAACAGACCCATAACTACTATGGAGATTTACTCAGTAATAGAAAATCTCCCAAAGAAAACTCAGAATCAAACAGCTTCCCTGGTAAATTCTACCAAATATATGAAGAAAAAATAGTGCCAATCATCTCAAACTCCTCTCAAGGTTGGAAAGGAGGGAAGGAACCCTTTCAAATCCATTTTATGAAGTCAGCATTACTTTAATAACAAAATTAGACAAAGACTTTACAAAAAACAAAAACTACGAGCCAATATCTCTAATGAATATAAATGCAAAAATTCTCAATACTAGCAAAGGATCTTATGCCATAACCAAGTGGGATTTATCCCTGAGTTGCAAGGATGACTCAAAATATGAAAATTGATGAATGTGATATATCGCATTACGAGAATAAAGGATAAAAATTGCATGATTGGAAATGGCCAAGATGGCAGAGGAAATGGCCAAGATTGCAGAGTAGAACCCTAAGCTCACCTCCTCTAATGAACACATCAAAATAACAATCTGCAGAACAACAATCATTGAAAAAGACTGAAACCTACCAGAAAAGATCATCTACAACTAAACAAAGAAAACCATAAGACTGGTAGGAGAGGCAGACTTGTGATATAATCAAATCCCATACCCTCAGGGTGTACAAACCACCAACTAGAGGATAGTTGTATTACAGAGATTCTCCCACAGCGGTGAGAGTACTGAACCCCACGTTAGGCTCCCTAGCCTAGGGGCCTGGCACCTGGAAAAGGAGATCCCAGAGAATATGGCTTCAAAGGCCAGTGGGCTTCATTAAAAGAGGTCCCAGGAGTGTGGGAAATAGAGGCTTCACTCTTAAAGGGTGCACACAAAATCTCATGTACCCTGATGAAAAACAAAAGCAAAAATTTGATAGGGAGCTGGGTTAGACATAACTGCTTGTCTTGGAGGGTCTCCTGGGGAGATGAGGAGCAGGTGTGACACTGGGGATATAGACACTAGCAGCAGATACATCATTAGGCATTCATCTATATGAGCTCTCATGGAGGTTGACAATTTGGCACCAAGACCTTGCCATACCTAATGGCTTATGGACTGCACTACTGGGATGCCTTGGGTCAAAAAGAAAACTAGGCATGGACAGAGGCCATCCATCATCAGACAGGCTGTCTAAAGATTTCTTGAGCCCCCAGCCACCTCTAGACATGGCCCTGCTAACCAAAGGCCCAACGGCCAGCTCTAATCTCAAATAGGCAGGCACTGAACCCTCCCATCAGGAAGCCAGCACAAACCTCTAGACCAGCCTCACCCACCAGGGGGCAGGTACCAACAACAAGACAACTACAGAAAACTAACCAAAATGATAACATGGATCACAGCCCCGTGTAACTCAAACTATGAACCATGCCATGCAGTGCCACCCAAGATGGATGGGTCACGGTGGAGAGTTCTGACAGAATGTGGTCTACTGGAGTAGGGAATGGCAAGCCACTTCAGCATTATTGCCTTGAGAACCCCACAAAGAGTATGAAAAGGCAAAAAGATTTGACACAAAAGATGAGCTCCACCCCCCACCCCCACCCTCAGTCGCTAGGTGTCCAATATGTTACTGGTGAAAGAGTGGAGAAATAGCTCCAGAAAGAATGAAGAAGCTAAGCCAAAGCAGAAACGATGCCCAGTTGTGGATGTGTCTGGTGGTGAAATTAAAGTCCAATGCTATATATATGGAATTTAGAAAGACGGTAACAAGAACCCAACATGCGAGACAGCAAAAGGAACGCAGATGTATAGAATAGACTCGTGGACTTTGTGGATGAGGGTAAGGGTGGGATGATATGGGAGAAGGGCATTGAAACATGTTAATTATCATATGTCTAATCAATCACCAGCCCAGGATTGATGCTCGGGGCTGGTGCAGCAAGATTTCCCGGGGGGGAGGGAGGAGGGAGGGGGGTTCTGGAGGGGAAGCATATGTAAACCCATGGTGATATCATGTCATTGTATGGCAAAAACAATAAAAATAAATAAAAATAAAGTCCAGTGCTATAAAGAACAATATTAAGAAAGCTGTGGTACATATACACAATGGAATATTACTCAGCATTAAAAAATAATTCATTTGAATCAGTTCTACTCAGGTGGACGGAACTGGAGCCTATTATCCAGAGTGAAGTAAGCCAGAAGGAAAAACAACAATACAGTATACTAATGCATATATATGGAATTTAGAAAGATGGTAACGAGAACCCAGCATGCGAGACAGCAAAAGGAACGCAGATGTATAGAACAGACTCGTGGACTCTGTGGAAGAGGGCAAGGGTGGGATGATATGGGAGAATGGCATTGAAACATGTTAATTATCATATGTGAAATCAATCGCCAGCCCAGGGTTGATGCTTGGGGCTGGTGCACCGAGATGTCCCAGGGGGAGGGAATCGGGAGGGAGAAAGGAGGGGGGTTCTGGAGGGGGAGCATATATAAACCCATGGCAGTGTCATGTCATTGTATGGCAAAACCAACACAATTAAAAAAAAAAAAGAACAATATTACATGGGAGCCTGGAATGTTAGGTCCATGAATCAGACTAAATTGGATGTGGTCAAACAGGAGATGGCAAGAGTGAACATCAACATTTTAGAAATCAGTGAACTAAAATGGACCAGAATGGGCAAATTTAATTCAGAAGACCATTAAATTTACTACCATGGGCAAGAATCCCTTGGAAGAAGTGGAGTAGCCCTCATAGTCAACAAAAGAGTCTGAAATGCAGTACGTGGGTGCAATATCAAAAATGACAGAATGGTCTCTGTTCATTTCCAAGGCAAACCTTGGAAACCATTCGACATCAAAGTAATCCAAGTCTATGCCCCAAACACTAATGCTGAAGAAGCTGAAGTTGAATATCTATGAAGACCTGAAAGACCTTGAGAACTAACACCCCAAAAGATACACTTTTTATCATAGGGAACTGGAATACAAAAGTAGGAAGTCAAGAGATACCTGGAATGACAGGCAAGTTTAGCTCTGGAGTACAAAATGAAACAGGGCAAAGGCTAACAGTTTTGCCAAGACAATGCATTGGTCACAGCAAACACCCTCTTTCATCAACACAAGAGAAGACTCTACACATGGACATTACCAGACAAAAGAAATGCAAAAAGGCAAAATTGTTGTCCAAGGAGGCCTTACTAAAGCTGAGAAAAGAAGAGAAGCAAAAGGCAAACGAGAAAAGGAAAGATATGTCCATTTGAATGCAGAGTTCCAAAGAATAGCAAGTAGAGATAAGAAAGCCTTCCTCAGTGATCAGTGCAAAGAAATAAAAAAAAAAAAAAAAAAACCAAAAAACAGTAGAATGGGAAAGACTAGAGATTTCTTCAAGAAAATTAGTTATATCAAGGGGACATTTCATGCAAAGATAGGCACAATAAAGACAGAAACTGTATGGACCTAACAGAAGCAGAAGATATTAAGAAGAGGCAAGAATACACAGAAGAACTATACAAAAACGATGTTAATAACCTCAATAATCATGACGGTGTGATCACTCACCTAGAGCCAAACATCCTAGAATGTGAAGTCAAGTGGGCCTTAGGAAACATCACTATGAACAAAGCTAGTGGAGATGATGGAATTCCAGCTGAGCTATTTCAAATCCTAAAAGATGATGCTGTTTAAGTGCTACACTCAATATGCCAGCAAATTTGGACAATTCAGCAGTTGCCACAGGACTGGAAAAGGTGTTTTCATTTCAATATCAAATAAGGGAAATGCCAAAGAATATTCAAACACCTGCACAATTCCATGCATTTCACATGCTAGTAAAGTCATGCTCAAAATCCTCCAAGCTAGGCTACAACAGCATGTGAACTGAGAACTTCCAGATGTACAAGCTGGTTTTAGAAAAGGCAGAGGAACCAGAGATCAAATTGCCAACGTCCATGGGATCATCGAAAAAGCAAGAGAATTCCAGAACAACATCTACTTCTAATTCATTGACTATACTAAAGCCTTTGACTGTGTGGATCACAACAAACTGTAGAAAATCCTTCAAGAGCTGCAAATACCAGACCACCTGACCTGCCTCCAACAAAACCTGTATGCAGGTCAAGAAGCAACAGAACTGAAGATGGAAGAACAGACTGGTTCAAAATTGGGAAAGGAGTACATCAAGTGTATATATTGTCACCTTACTTATTTAACTTATATGCAGAGTACATCATGCAAAATGTCAGGATGGATGAAGCACAAGCTGAAATCAAGATTACTGGGAGAAATATCAATAACCTCAAA
Source organism: Antilocapra americana (assembly GCA_007570785.1). NCBI lineage: Eukaryota > Metazoa > Chordata > Mammalia > Artiodactyla > Antilocapridae > Antilocapra > Antilocapra americana. The sequence goes on along the minus strand of ML664174.1, from coordinate 16,960,124 downwards.
TATGCAGATGACACCATCCTAATCACAGAAAGCAAAGAGAAACTAAGAGCCTTTTGGTGAAGTTGAGAGAGAGAGCGAAAAGCTTGGCTTAAAACTCAGCATTCCAAAAGCTAAGATCATGGCATCTGGTCCCATCACTTCATGGAAAATAGATGGGGGAACAATGCAAACAGTGACAGACTTTATTTTGGGGGGCTCCAAAATCACTTCAGATGGAGACCGTAGCCATGAAATTAAAAGACGCTTGTTCCTTGCAAGAAAAGCTATGACCAACCTAGACAGCATATTAAAAAGCAGACATCACTTTGCTGACAAAGGTCCTTATAGTGAAAGCTACAGTTTTTCCAGTAGTCACGTACAGATTGACAGTTTGACCATAAAGAAAGCTGAGCCCTGAAGAATTGAATCTTTCAAACTGTGTTGCTGGAGAGACTCTTGAGAATCCTTTGGACTGCAAGAAGATCAAAACAGTCAGTCTCAAAGAATATCAACCCTGAATGTTCATTGGAAGGACTGATTCTGAAGCTCCAATATTTTGGCCACCCGATGCAAAGAGCCAACTCATTGCTAAAGACCCTGATGCTGGGAAAGATTAAGGTGCCAGAAGAGAAGGGGGAGACAGAGAATAAGATGTTTGGATGGTATTACTGACTCAGTGGACATAAGTTTGAGCAAACTCATGTACACTGAGATAGTGAAGGACAGGTAAGACTTGTGTGCTGCTGTCCATGGGTTGCAAAGAGTTGGAAATGACTGAACAACTGGAAAAGGAGCAGTTCCTCAGCCTACAGATCAAGTTTGAAAATACAAGCCAGATGCCACCCTGGGACCAGCTGGCCCCTAACCCTTGGGTGACGAGAGGGGAGTACACTGCTGGGATGCATGGGATAGCTCCTATTGAGGGCCACTCCTCCAAAGTTGACAAACGTAATCAACCTACCACATACTTAAAAAGACAAATAGCAATTTAGACAAAATGAGGTGACAGAGGACTATGTCTCAGATGAAGAAACAAGGTAAAACCCTAGAAGAAGAACTAAGTGATATGGAGATAGGCAATCTACCCAATAAAGAATTTAGGGTAGTGACTGTAAAGATGATCAAAGAATACAGGAGGGAAATAGGTGACAGAGTTAGAAATGAGAACTTTTTATCAAAGAAATAGAAAATATAAAGAAAAACCATACAAAGACTACAATAACTTAAAAGAAAAATACATTATAAAGAATAGTGGAATAAATGAGGCAGAAGAAAGGATCATGAGTTGGAAGACAGAGTAGTGAACATCACACTGCCAAACAGGATAAAAAAAAAAAAGGATGAAAGAATGAAAATAAATGAGCGCAGTTTAAGAAACTACTGAGACATTGAGTATGCTAATACAATTGAGTATTGCATTAGAGGGATCCCAAAAAGAGAAGAGAGAATGGGCCTGAGTAAATATTTGAGGAGATAATAGCTGAAAACCTCCCTAACCTGGGGAAGGAAATAGTCACCCAAGTCCAGAAAGCACAGAAAGTCGTATACAGGAATACATTATAACACATTGTAATAAAAATGGCAAAAGTTAAAAGTTGTGGAGCAAAAGAAACCCTCCTACATTGCTGGTGGGAATAATAAATACAACTATTGTACTGTGGAGAATAGTATGGAGGTTCCTCAAAAAACTAAAAATAGAGTTATCATGTAATCCAACAATCCCACTCCTAGCCATATTGTCCAGAAAAGATGAAAACTCTAATTAGAAAAGATACATGAGAGCCAGTGTTCATTGGAGCACCATTTACAATAGCCAAGATGTGGAAGCAACCTAAATGTCCATCAACAGATGAATGAATAAAGAAGATGTGGAATACCACTCAGTCATTAAAAAAAAAAACAAAATAAAGCCATTTGCAGCAACATGGATAGAGATGGAGTTTATCATAGTAAATGAAACATGTCAGAGAAAGACAAATATCATATCACTTGTATGTAAAAACTAATAAAAATGATACAGATGAACTTATTTACAAACCAGAAACTGACTCACAGATCTCAAAATCAAACTTACATTTCCCAAAGGAGAAACATGGGGTTAAGTGATAAATTAGGAATTTGGGATTAACATATACACACTACAGAATAGGGGACTTTCCTCAGTATTCTGTAATAACCGATATGGGAAGAGAATCTTAAAAAGAATTGGAGGCTATATATATTACATGTATATAATCTGATTCACTTTGCTGTAAACCTGAAAGCCAACATTATAAGTCAAGTATACGCCAATAAAATTTTTTTAAAAGATAAGGAGAATATTAAATGCAACAAGGGGAAGGCAACAAATAGTCTACAAAGGAATTCCCCTAAGTCTATCAGCTGAGTTTTCAGCAGTAGGGAGTTAAAAGACAAAGAGTAGTAAAATCATTTGTATCCACAAGAAGCAGTTAAGAGAAACATAAAACAATTAGATGCATAATCAAAAACCGTAATGGTGGGGGGAGATATAAATGCAGCATATCTAAAATATATTTGAAATTAAGAGATAAGCTACTGAAGGGCTTCCCTGGTGGCACAGTGGATAAGAATCCACCTGCTAGTGCCGGGGACATGGGTTTGATCTTTAATCTGGGAAGATTCCACATGCTGTGGAGCAACGAAGCTTGTGTGCCCATAACTACTGAGCCTGAGCTCTAGAGCCTGTGAGCAGCAACTACAGAATCCATGAGCTATAACTGCTAAAGTTCCCATGCTTGAGGGCCCGTGAGCTGCAACTACTAAGCCTGTGTGCTGCAATGACTGAAGCCCGCATGCCCTAGAGCTGTGTTCTGCGACAGGAGAAGCCACTACAATGAGAAGCCTGTGCACTGCAGTGTAGAGCAGCCCCTGCTCACCGCAACTAGAGAAAGCCTGCTCAAAGCAACAAAGACCCAGCACAGCCAAAAAAGAGAGAGAGACACCAAGCACAAATAAATGGAGACTTCTATACAAAAATGTCACAGTAACCATAAAAATCTCTGATAAACTAAAAAGAAAAAAGAATCCAAATATAACACTAAAGACAGTCACCAAATCTCAAGAGAAGATGATAAAGGAAGAAAAGGGAAAGAGAGATCTATAAAAACAAAATCAAAATGGAGAGAGTGGAGACAAGATGGTGGAGCATAAGGACAGCCACCTCTTCTCATGAAAACAACAAAATCACAACTAACTGCTAAACAACCATGGATCCAAAAAAATACTAGAACTGAAATAGGAGAGAAGGGGGAAGGGCACAACTTTTGAAAGAATGACATAGTCCAAAGATACAACATAAACCAACTAGAATCAAATGGGTCCAAGATGGCAGACAAGTCAACTTCGACTAGAACTTGATCCTCAATCAGTAAGCTAAATGACACACCCAGAGGCACCATGACAGTCCCAAGGCACCATCAAAAGACCAAAATGTGTTTGGTGACCCAAATCATGGAAATCTCCACCCTTTCCCCCAAAGAGTTGGAATAATCTTTCCATTCATTAGCCTATGAATTACCCAGCCCATAAAAGCTAACCACGCCACATTTTTAAGTTCCCTGAACTCACCCTCTGGGATGGCCCACACTCTGTCTATAGAGTGTGTTTCTCTCTGAATCTGAATACATCTACTTCTTACCTATCACTTTGTCGCTCACTGAATTCTTTCCACCATGAGACATCAAGAGCCTGAGCTTAATTAGATCCTGAAAGTAGGTACTGTAGGTTTTAGCTTGGTTCAAATCCCAGCCATGTGGGTCAGAGGCCCAAACTGGGTTTTGGCTGGGTTTGAGTCCCAACCATGTGGGTTTAAAATCACGAACTGGTTGGGTTCAAATCCTGACCATGTGGGTGTGAGTTCCAAACTGGGTTTTGAATCCAAGCCATGTGGGTTCAAGTCCTAAGTAGGGTTTTGGCCAGGTTCAAGTCCTGGTTATGTGGGTTCAAGCCCCAAACAGGATTTTGGCTGGGTTTGAGTCCCAATCTGAGGTAAACAATTTCAGAACCTACCAAAAACAATAGCCTACATCCAAAGACAAAGAAAAAGAAGCCACAATGATATAATAGGAGGGTTGCAATAGCAATAAAATCAAATCCCATACCTGCCAGATGGGCAACTCACAAACTGAAAATATTTATACCATAGAAGTTCTCCCACGGGAGTGAACATTTTAAGCCCCACATCAGGCTCCCCAGCCTAAGGGTGTGGCAATGGGAGGGGCACCCAGAGCATCTGGTTTTGAAGTTTTGATCTGGAATTCCACAGCACTGCAGGAAACAGAAGCTCCACTGTTAGAGGATGCATACAAGGTCTTACGCACTTTTAGACTCAGGGGGGAAAGCAGTGGCCTCATAGGAGACTGTACCAGATTAAACTGTCGGTATTAGAGAGTCTCCTTCAGATGTGGGGGGTGGTGTGGCTCAATGCATGGACAAAGACACTGGTGGTGGTAGTTCTGGGGGGTACTCATTGGTGTGAGTCCTCCTATTGGCCACCAAGACCTAGCCCCACCCAACAGCCTGTGGGCTCCAGTGCTGGGATGCCTCAGGCCAAACAACCAACAAGGAGGGAACAAGCTAGGAAGCCTGAAATCTTTCTGGGCCCACAGTTTCCTACTAAACACACCCTTTGACACAGTCCTACCCACCAGAGGTACAAGACCCATCTGGGCACATGAATGGGCAGGAACAAGTCTCTCCCACCAGGAAGTGTGCGCAAGCTTCTTAGACCAGCCTCATTCACCAGGGGGCAGAGAGCAGAAGCAAGAAAAACTACAACCTGCAGAATGGAAACTGCAATCACAAAAAAATTCCACAAAATGAGATGCCAAAAGAATATGTCCCAGACAAAGAAACAAGATAAAACCCCAGAAGAACAACTAAATAAAATAGAGATAGGCAAGCTACCCAAAAAAAGTATTCAGAGTAATATTAGCAAAGACGATCCAAGATCTCAGAAAAAGAATGGAGGCACACACTGAAAAGATTCAAGAAATGTTTAACCCAGAAGAACCGAAGAATAACAAAAAGAGGTGAACAATATCTGGAATGAAAAATATACTAGAACCAATCAATTGCAGAATAAATGAAGCAGAAGAATGTATAAGCTACCTGGAAGACAGAATGGTGGAAATAACTGCCATGGAACAGAATATAAAAAAAAAAGAAAAGATGTGAGAGCAGTCTAAGAGACATCTGGGACAAAAGTAAATACACCAACATTCTCATTATAGGGGTCTCAGATGGAGAAGAGTTATGACCAACCTAGACAGCATATTAAAAAACAGAGACATTACTTTGCCAACAAAAGTCTGTCTAGTCAAGGCTATGGTTTTTCCAGTAGTCATGTATGGATGTGAGAGTTGGACTATAAAGAAAGCTGAGCCCCAGAGAATTGATGATTTGAACTGTGGTGTTGAAGAAGACTCTTGAGGGTCCCTTGGATAGCAAGGAGATCCAGCCAGTCCATCCTAAAGGAAATCAGTCCTGAATATCATTGGAAGGACTGATATTGAAGCTGAAACTCCAATATTTTGGCCACCTGCTGCGAAGAACTGACTCACTTGAAAAGACCTTGATGTTGGGAAAGATTGAAGGTGGGAGGAGAAGGGGACAACAGAGGATGAGATGGTTGGATGGCATCACTAACTCAATGGACATGAGTTTGAGTAAGCTCCGGGAGTTGGTGATGGACAGGGAGACCTGGCATGCTGCAGTCCATGGGGTCACAGAGTTGGACATGACTGAGCAAATAACTGACTGACTGATGGAAAAGAGAGAAAAGACTGGAAAAAATATTTGAAGAAATAGCAGCTGAAAACTTCTCTAACAATGGAAAGGAAACAGTCATCTAAGTTAAGGAGAAACAGAGAGTCCCAGGCATGATAAACCTAAGTTTATCATATGTCTAGGAAAGTGCCTAGACACATAATAGTCAAACTGACAAAAATTTTTAAAAAAGAGAAAGTATTAAAAGTAACAGGTAAAGACAACAAATAACACACAAGGAGTCTTCCATAAGGTTATCGTTTGATTTTCCAGCAGAAACTCTAGAGACTAGAAGAGTCTGCATGATATACTTAAGCTGATGAAAGGGAGAAACCTACAACAGAGAATAACCTACCCAGCAAGGCCCTCATTCAGATTCAATGGAAAAACCAAAAGCTTTAAAGACAAGCAAAAGCTCAGCAAATTCACCATCACCAGACCAGCTTTGCAACAAATGCTAAAGGTGGAAGAAAAAAGGCCACAACTATACGAGAAAATTATGTATGTAAAAGCTCACTGTTAAAGGCAAACAAAGTAAAGGTAGGAAATCATCCACATACAAGTATATCAAAATCAACAACTGTGAGTACAGAAGAGTACAAATGTGGGGTACTAGAAGTGCATTTTAAATTAAAAGATCAGCAACAAGTAGTCTTGTTGATATACAGACTGCAATATCAAAACCTCATGGTAACCACAAACTGAAAATTCAAACCACACACAAAAAAAGAATAAGGAAGCCAAACACGAAAGTAAAATTAGTTTTCAAATCACAAGAGAAGAGAACAAGAGAGGAAGGGAAGGAAAAAACCTACAAAAATAAATCCAAAACAATTAACAAAATGACAATAAGAACATAGATATCAATAATTACCTTAAATGGAATAAATGCTTCAACCTAAACACACAGACTGCCTGAATGGATACAACAACAAGATCCATATATATAGAGCTATCTTGGATCTAGGGACATATAGAGATTAAAAGTGAAGTGATGGAAAAAGGTATTCCATGCAAATGGAAATCGAAAGAAAACTGGAGTACCAATACTTATATAAGACAAAATAGACTCTAAAGCAAAGACTGTTACAGGAGAAAAAGAAGCACACTACATAATGATCAAGGGCTCAATCTAAGAAGAAGATATAACAATTATAAACACATATGTACCCAACATGGGAGCACCTCAATATATTAATATAAGGCAAATACTAACAACCATAAAAAGCAGTTGAGAGTAACACCATTAACACTGGAGAGCTTTAACACCCTACTTTCACCTAGATCATCCAGACAGAAAATCAGTCAGGAAACACTAGCTTTAAATAATAGATTAAACTAGATGGACCAAACAGACATTAATAGAATATTCTATCCAAAAGCAGCAAGATACACTTCTTTTCAAGTGCACATGAAACACTGTCCAGGATTGATCACATGCTGGGTCAAAAAGAGAACCTCAATAAATTAGAAAAATCAAAATTATATCAAGCACCTTTTCTGACCACAACACCAATAAGATTAGAAATCAACTACAAGGAAAAAAAGGCTGTAAAAAACACATACATGTAGAAATTAAGCAATACGCTACTAAAGAGTCAAAGAATCACTTAAGTAATTAAAGAGAAAATTAAAAAAAATACCTAGACACAAATGACAACAAAAGCATGATGATCCAAAAACTATGAGATACAGCAAAAGCAGTTCTAAGAAGGAAGTTTATAGCAATAAAATCTTACCTCAGGAAAAAATTAAAAAACTCAAATAACCAACTTAACTTTACATCTAAAGCAACTAGAAAAAAAAAAAAAAACAAAATCCAAAGGTACTAGAAGGAAAGTTCTCTTGTAGCTCAGTTGGTAAAAAATCTGCCTGCAATGCAGAAGACTCAGGTTTAATTCCTGCATCAGGAAGATCCCCTGGAGAAGGAAATGGCAACCCACTCCAGTACTCCTGCCTGGAGAATCCCATGAACAGAGGAGCCTGGCGGGCTACAACCCATGGGGTTGCAAGTGCCGGACACAACTTAGTGACAAAACCACTACAGTCAGAAGGATCAGAGCAGAAATAAACAGAGACAGAGAAAACAATAGAAAACATCAATACAACTAAAAACTGGTCCTTTGAAAAGATAAACAAAGTGGATACACCTTTAGCCAGACTCATCAAAAAGAAAAAGAAAAAAGGGAGAGGGTCCAAGTCAATAAAATTAGAAATGAAAAAGGAGAAGCTACAACCAACACCACAGAAATAAAAAGGATCATAAGAGACTACTACAAGCAGCTATATGCCAACAAAAGGGACAACTTAGAAAAAATGGACATATTCTTAGAAATGTACAATATCCCAGGACTGAACCAGAGAGAAACAGAAAAAATGAACAGACCAATTACCAGTGCAGAAAACGAGTCAGTAATTTAAAAACTTCCAACAAGCAAAAATCCAGGAACAGATGTCTTCACTGGTAAATTCTACCAAACAATTAAGAGCTAATACCTATCCTTCTAAACTATTCCAAAAAATTGCAGAGGAAAAAAACTTCTGAACTCATTCTCTGCGGCCACTATCACCCTGATACAGAACCAAAGATATCACACACACAAAAAGAAAATTATAGGCCAATATCATTCATGAATATAGATGCAAAAATCCAGAACAAAACATTAGTAAATCTACTCCAACAATAAAAGGATCATTGACTATGAAATTTATCCCAGAGATGCAAGGATTTTTCAATATTTTCAAGTTAGTCAGCATAATGTATCACATCAACAAACTGAAGAATAAAAAAGCCTTATGATTATCACAGAAGATACAGAAAAATCTTTTGATAAAATTCAACATCCACTTTTGCTAAAAACTCTTCAGAGAGTGGGCATAGAAGGAACATTCCTCAACATAATAAAAGTGATACATAATAAACAAAAGCTAACAGCACACTCAACAATGAAAAGCTGAAAGCATTTCCTCTAATATCAGGAAGAGGACAGGGATGTCTACTTTGGCCACTTCTATTCAACATAGTTTTGGCAGTCCTAGCCATAGTAATCAGAGAAGAAAAAGAAGAAATTCAAATTGGAAAGAAGTAAAACTGTCAGTTGATGACATGATGCTCTACACAGAAAATCCTAAAGATGCTACCAGAAAACTAGAGCTCATTGATTAATTTGTCCACATTGTTGGGTATAAAATTAGAACACAGATATCCATGTATTTCTATACACTAACCATGAAAGATCAGAAAGATAAATTTAAGGAACATTCCCATTTACCATCATCAAAAACAATAAAATATCTAGCAATGAACATACCTAAGGTAGCAAAAGACCTATACTCCAAAAATTGCAAGACATTGGTGAAAGAAATGAAGATGACACAAATAGAATGATATACCACATACCTGGACTGGAAGAATCAATATTGTTAAAATGATCACACTACCCAAAGCAATCTACAGATTCAGTGCAATCCCTGTCAGATTACCAATGACATTTTTCACAGAAGTAGCACAAAACTTTTAATATTTGTATTGAAACACAAAAAAAAACTGTGAACAAGTGAAACAATCTTGAGAAAGATGATTGATTGAAGCTGGAGGAATCATGCTCCCTGACTTTGGATCATACTACAAATAGAGTGATCAAAACAGTATGTATTGGCACAAAAGCACACAAATAGATCAGTGGGATAGGATGGAAAACCCAGAAATAAACTCACCACTTATGGTCAATTAATCTATGACAAGGAGTAAGAATATACAGTGGAGAAAAGACAGTTTCTTCAATAAGTTGTGCTGAGAAAACTGGACAGCTAATGTAAATAAGGAAATAAAAACATTCTCTAACACCACACACATACACACAAACAACCTCAAAAATGGATTAAAGACCTAAAAATAAGATAGGATACTATAAAACTCCTAGAAGAAAACAGGCAGAAAACCTTTTGACATAAATTGTAACAATCCTTTTTTTTTTGGATCTGTTCCTAGAATAACGGAAATTAAAAAAACAAACAAATGGGACTTCACTAAGCTCAAATGCTTTGGCACAGCAAAAAAAAATCACAAACAAAACGAAAAGGCAATACACAGGGTGGGTGAAAATAATTGTAAACAATGCTACCAACATGTGATTAATGTTCCAAATATACAAACAGCTCACACAGCTTTAATATCAAAACAAACAAACATGACTAGAGAAATGAAAATCAATACTGCAATGAGGTTTCACCTCAGAGTGGCAATCATTTAAAAGTCTACAAGCAATAAATGCTGGAGAGGGTGTAGAGAAAAAGGAACCCTCCTATACTGTCAGTAGGAATGTAAGTTGATGCAGCCACTATGGAAAACAGTATGGCGGTACCTTAAAAAACCAGAAGTAGAGTTTTAGTATAGTCCAACAGTTCCACTCTTGGGCATATATACAAAACTATACTTCATTTCCTGGGGGGGAGGGAGGAGGGAGGGGGGTTCCGGAGGGGAAGCATATGAAAACCCATGGTGATATCATGACATTGTATGGCAAATAACCCAAAGCGGGATACTCCATGACCCACCTCCCAGAATATTGGAAATAAAAACACGAATAAACAAATGGGACCTAATTAAAATTAAAAGCTTTTGCACAACAAAGGAAACTATAAGCAAGGTGAAAAGACAGCCTTCAGAATGGGAGAAAATAATAGCCAATGAAGCAACAGACAAACAATTAATCTCAAAAATATACAAACAACTCCTGCAGCTCCATTCTAGAAAAATAAACAACCCAATTAAAAAGTGGGCCAAAGAACTTAACAGACATTTCTCCAAAGAAGATATAAAAATGGCTAACAAACACATGAAAAGATGCTCAACATCACTCATTATCAGAGAAATGCAAATCAAAACTACAATGAGGTACCACTTTACACCAGTCAGAATGGCTGCCATCCAAAAGTCTACAAGCAATAAATGCTGGAGAGGATGTGGAGAAAAGGGAACCCTCTTACACTGTTGGTGGGAATGCAAACTAGTACAACCACTATGGAAAACAGTGTGGAGGTTCCTTAAAAAGCTGCAAATAGACCTGCCATATGACCCAGCAATCCCACTGCTGGGCATATACACAGAGGAAACCAGAATTGAAAGAGCCATGTGTACCCCAATGTTCATCACTGCATTGTATACAATAGCCAGGACATGGAAGCAACCTAGATGCCCATCAACTGAGGAATGGATAAGAAAGCTGTGGTACATATACACAATGGAATATTACTC